>RYFJ01000197.1:0-321428 GCA_003991445.1 Oryza meyeriana var. granulata
AAAAAGAGGAGCCTAAGAATCTCACAATTGGCCCTCATCAACCTCGTCCTTGGCGATATGGAAAGGAATGAATCTTTGCCGCATCGGCTTTGGTACTTCTGGTCTGATGGCTCCTGCCTTTTCTGTTCGTATGGCCGATGGACCCCACTCTGCGTAGATTGGCGCAGCTCATGCCTTGGACACGACAAGCTACATCAACCCTTCAACTCCGGTTCAGCCTGCACCGGCTCCAAACAAAACATCGGCGGTGGTAGGTATATATCTCTTACAACAAAGGAACTGGACCGGTTGATGATCGAGCACGTCGCTTTTCTGACATCTTATGTGGCTGGACGGTTGTCTTTGGTGGCGCAACCCGTCGGCCCGACGACAATATGGCATGCTAGCAGGAATGCTTGGCGCGAAGGAAACAAATTCCGTTAGGAGATAATCTCTTGGCGCACCTTACCAGCTGCTCATGTCAGGTGTGCAACTAAGCGTATGGCCGGCCAGCCGTCGGTCCATCATTGGGGGTCCTTGGTGTTCGTACAGCTCTGGCTTTAATGTTTCACCTCAGATTCATGAATTTCCCTCCTCAAGGCATCCTTCCCAGCTGATTTACCAGAAGATTTAAGACCATTTCCGCCGATGCTCTTATGGGTGAGGCTGCATCGGCCCTTTCCGGCGGCAAGAAATCCCTGCTGGAAGTTAGCCAGTGGTTCAAGGGGTTTTATTATGGTTTACCAGGGATGGCTACTCTTTGGTTTGCTTACAATGACGCATCATCAATTTCGAGATGCCTTCCAACTTTGATCACTCAAAGCTCTGAACGATGATTCACTCTAAAGCCATATTCCTATGCCATCAGTCCTTGCTGCTGCCAACCGGCTTTTCTCTAGGCCGAACTCAACCATCGTATGGAGTTCTAGACCACCCATCACCAGCTCCCGTCACTTGGCCTTGGCCAGCTTCCGTCGGCCTGTTCTTCACCGACAAGCTCAGGCTCGGGGCACGGTGCAGCGCCTTGGAATATGATCGGCTGCGGTCTTTGACAGACTCCCTCCTGCTAGGCGCTGCACGAGGTGTACGTCTGCACTGCCGACAAGCTTTTGTCCGATGGTGGTCGGACATGGAAAAAACATCTGTTCTGCTTAGCGCCCACTTGTTATTGCTCCCGGTTGGACGCCGACTATGTTGAATCGACACGAGGTAACTCTTGCAAGCTTCAATATCATCCTCAATCGTCTCTGACTTGCTTCGCAGGCCGCCAGCGGTCGAGCCCGTCACAAGCAACAGCGGTCGGCCGATTTCTGTACCACCATCAGCCTGCTTCGAAATTAAGGAGCGACGCCCCATTCATCGGCCTGCTCAAAGGCACCTCGGCGTGGGAATCAAAGGAAAAAGTTAGCGCATCGCCCTTACCCTGCAGAAACAGAACCGATGCCGGATGTGCTGCTCGTACTTCTTCCCCCCGACACATCGGCTTCCTTATCTTCTCAGGTATGCACTCAAATCTTAACATCATTATTACCGCTCTCATTTATCTCACCAGCTCCATCTTTCAGCTTCGAGTCATCGCTCCAGATTTTCAACGGCTCCTTCTGCCATCGCCCTGCGCTGAGCCGGATGTCCCCTTTCAGCTGCCACTCCATCGGCTGATATCGCCCTTCGAGAACACTATCATCCGCGAGCCGATGTCCGTGCAAGCTGCGAGTCCTATCCTAGGTAACTTTTTGTCTATACTCTGCTCTTAACTTTTTTACTGATCTTTTATTGACGCCAATTTTGCTAGTCCATAGCCGACTGTTCTCCTTTGACATCGGCAAGTACTTAGAAGTAGAGAATCCACAGCCACAGCGCAACGACAACCATCCTTCAGCGACGTTTCCTAGTGTGATATTTCGACGAGCATCCTCAGTCGGCTGGAAACCCAATTGACGCGCTATCTTTGGTAGATTGCGGGCGCAATCCGGGCAAGATTCGAGAAATTGAACACCATCTGCCGACAGAACTTGTCGATCGCATTAACCCGCAGCATATCTGGAATCCATAGATTTAAACTCATCAAGCTTAGACAGCGCATAGCGATCGGCTGACCTAACAGAAGATACCGAAGACATCAGCCGATCGGCTATTAGCCCAGAGCAGAGAAGAAAAAAGCTTGATGACATGGCCGCTGCCCCGCAAGAGCTCCCAACTTAAGTTAGACCAGCTGAAGAAAAAGGAGGCGATTTGCTGGGCAGAATTGGTAAAATAGTTCGTAAAGACCCTTTTAAGCAACAGAATCCCAGCTAAATCGGTCCGTAGTGCGCAAGCCCTCCAAGACAAGAGGGTAAGGTGCCGCGACAGTGCGTCAAGTCATTCATCGGCGCAAAGACTTGAAGACATCCAGGCGCCGACAAGATGAACAGTCGTGCTATCAATGAGATTGACCAGATCCGCCTGCAGCAATTGAAGTGATCCAAAAATTCTTGTAAAATTAAACTTCGTACTGTGATTTTCTGGAACATGCCCGATCAGTCTTCTGCTGTTATGTACAGATCTGGCTCTACTATGGCCCATCTCTCTCATCTGATAACTTTTCGCTTGTTTGTAATCTATAGGGATTGAATTGATATCGGCTGTCTTTAGGCGACGTACATAAAAACATCGGCTTTCCTAATTGTTTAGAATCGGCTGTACTTAACCGATTTAAGAGTGTTGATCCAAACGCTAGGGTAGTATTTCTTGAGATATTTCCCATTAAGTGCTTTAGCAACTCGTCGTCCGTCAAGATCTTCTAGTATACGTGCATTACCAGGCACCAGCGATTAAATCCGACTAAGGTCTTCCCAATTAGGCAGACCATTTCGCTCGAACTTTAAGTATCTCTGGACCGATCATGGCAAAATCAACTTCACACAAGGTTCCCCTCGCAACGACTTTTCACCACTTTTGTTGTAATGCCGAGCTGCCCTAGCCTTATTCTCTTGATTCTTTCTAGCGCTCTCAAGCGATTCTGAGCTAAATCTTCAAGTTCATCTGTCCTCGATCAAGTTTATAATAATCATCGGCCGTCCGTCAATTGATTCTGCAAAGAAAGTCTTGCTAGAGCCGATGTTAGTTTCCCACCATGGCAAACCGCCTCATGTCATATACCAACTGATACGGCGGTAAACCGATGTAGACGCCGTGGCATGCCATCCGATAGCCATAGTGATCGGCGTAATGTGATGGCATCGCGTGGCTGCTCTTCCAATTTTCCGCTTAATCAATTGATAACTCTTGTTGAAGCTTCTGCTTTGCCATTGGCTTGAGCATAATAGGCGATGAATTAATAACTTGATTCCCATATGGCATTATGCAAACTGTTGCAAACTCATCAGACACAAAAATAGACCCTGATCAGTAGTTATCTGTCTGAGGAATCCAAACCGATAAATGATATGCTCTTGATAATTCAATCGTTTTCTTTGGACGTGACCTTCTTCAAGGGAATTGCCTCTACCACTTGGTGAAATAATCTGTTGCTGCCAATATAAACTTATGTCCCTTACTTGATGGAGGAAAAATCTGGCGATCATATCATTCCCCATCCTCTGAACGGCCACGGTTTGGATGATAGGATTCATCAGCGATTGCCGGTGCTGCTGTATATTATCCAAACTTCTGACAATCTTGACACCCTTTATATACCTAAAGCAATCTTCCAGCATTGTCGGCCAAAAATACCCTACTCTTCTCAAACAACCATTTCATCTTATGAGCCGATTGATGAGTTCCACAGATGCTTCGTGTACTTCACACATAACCACTTTGGCTTTCTTCAAATCCAGGCATCTAAGCAGAACTCCCGTCAACGTCCGATATACAACTCCTCATCAAGTAGCACATATTTAGTAGCTTTATACCGAATTTCTTCCTGGAAAGACTGCGACGGGTTTCGTAGTATATCAATTATCTCCGTTCTCCAGTCATCGGCCTTGTTCTGGACATCAATATCGGCTATCTCCACCCTCAACCTGCTATTCAGGCCGATATCCTGAAGCAATCTGTGCAGATCATTGCTTCCAAATTCTGCTCTCTGGAATATGATTCATTGACACCATCTTGAAATCCTTCAACAAATCTACACACTCTTCATAATATGACCTCAAAACATCATCCCTGCACTCATATTCTCCAGATAACTGTTTGATCACCAACAAAGATCACCAATAATCTCTATAATATCGGCCTGATCTCCTTAATAGTTGAAGTCCTTTTAGCACGCTCGTACTCCGCCTGATTGTTAGTCCGATAAGGCTTAATTGTAAAAGCAAACTCAAATTGGCCCCCCGAGCGACACAATAACCAAACGATACCAGATCCATGCTGCAAACGATCCATCAAAAAACAAGACCCACGGGATCGGCTCCACATAGTCCTGTGAGACCCCCTGTGCTGGACAATAAAATCGGCCACTGCTTGTCCTTGATTGCTCTTAGGCCGATTCGTACCTCAAGTCAAACTCTGTCAAGGCAAAAACCCACTTGCAACTCGCCCTTTCAAGAAAAGCTGGATGCCGCAACATATATTTGACCACATCGGCCTGGCAATCTACTGTACACTCAGCCGATAGGATGTAAATGCCTCAACTTGTACACGAGAAATATAAACACAGCATAACTTCTCCACGTGGATATCTCGTCTCAGCATCCAAAAGGTCTCCTACTTAGATAGAACACTCGCTCTTTACCTTCAAGCTCTGGATCAAAACAGAAACCGATGGACTTCTCATCGCCGACAAGTATAATCTGAACACTCCTTCCTGCGGTGGAATCAAAACAGCGGGGCAACTAAGATAATTCTTGATCTCGTCAAACGCCTCTGCTTGCGCTGCCCACACAAATTCTTGATCGGCTTTCAACTTCAATAACGGCGTGAAAGACTCAATTCTCCCTGATAAATTTGATATGAATCTCTCACAAAATTAATCTTGCCGATCAACGATTGCAACTCTGTTTATCGCTTGGTGGCTCTGTGGTCTTAATGGCTCTGATACTGTCGCTGACTAACTTCAATTCCTCGCTCATGAACCATAAAACCCAGAATTGCCAGCCGATACACCGAAAGCACACTTATTGGGATTCATTCTTAGTCCGTATTTCTTGGCCCTCCCCAGCACTCTTCGTAAATCGGGCTATATGGCTTTCCCACTTTTTAGATTTAACCACCACATCATCACTGTAAATTTCCACCAACAAACCGATGAGATCATGAATATATAATTCATTGCTCTTTGATAGGTTGCACCGGCACTTTTCAATCCAAAAGTCATTACTACCCACTCATACAAACGATAGCTCCAGGACATCGAACGCAGTCTTGTGTATATCCTCTTCGGCCATGAAAATCTGATTGTATCCTGCATTGCCATCCATGAAAATGATAATCTTGTGCCTGACGCTGCATCCACCAACAAATCCGTATCGCATCGGGTACTCATCCTTGGGGTAGCTTTATTTAGATCCCGGAAATCATACATATCCTTAATTTTCCATTTTCTTTCTCTACCGGACGATATTAGAAACCCACTCAGCATATCGGCATGGCCTTATGAACTTGGCATCGTACAACTTGTGATCTCCGCTTGATCGGTTCATATAATTCTGCTCGAATCTCCTTGGAGCCTGCTTGAATGGCGATACCTGGTTTAATAGGTAGGATGTTCAACAATTGATCGGCTTACCTGGCATCTCATGGTATTCCCAGGCGAAACAATCCGATACTCTTCAACAATGCTATCCAATTCTTCTCGTAGCTCAGGACTTAATTTTTTGCTTATATACGTCGGCCTTGGTCTATCTCCTGGTCCTATATCCAAAATCATCAGCCGACGTAAATCCTGCCCCAATTTCCCTCGAAGTCTTCAATGGAGCCATCAGAGTAAAATTCAGAGCCGACTTGCTGGATCGGCTGCATCCCCTGACTAGTAACCTTGAGGTATCTCCTTCCCAAACTCTTCCGGATAGCAGTCAACACCATCGGTTCCCAGACTGGTAGATCGGTCATGCAATATTGGTCGACCGATCTGCTTGCACCACCTCGACTTGATCTCCCTGCCACTGTATTAGACATTGATGCATTGTCGAAGGCACGCAACAGTTCGCGTGAATCCAGTCCTGCCGAGAGCAAACTATACGACCCCTTTCCGTCAATCACAAAAAACGTGGTGGGTAATGTCTTACTCCCTACTGTCAGCTCCACGTTTAATACGCCTTTCGCTTCAGATGAATTCCACCGAAGTCTTTTAGCACCATATTTGTCTTGATCAGGTCTTCGTAGTGCTTCCCCAATTTCCGGAACGTAGCATGAGGCATGAGATTAACCGCGGCTCCTCCATCAACCAACATCTTTGTCATCGGCTTCCCATTTACGTATCCCTTGATGTATAACGGCTTTAAGTGCGATGCTCTGACTTCTCAGGTTTATCAAATATAGCTTGATCAGATTGCAGCATTAGTCGAGCGAAAACCTCCTCATCTCCTTCTTCAATCTGATGAAGCGCTTTATACTTCCGAGGCAAAAAGAACACCATATTTACCGGTGCTGATACGTCTCATCGTCCTTCTTCTTCACTCGCCAACTTGCCTAGTCTTTTGGGACGATGATCAACCTCCTCTGATCCTGGATTGCTCCTTTTGCTGTTCCCGGTGTCGTAGCCGTTGTGCCCTTCTCTTCTGATTCTTCGTGAATATGCCGCTAGGACACCACTGAGGATTCTGGACTGTCTCCATGCGCTTCCTCTTCATCTTCTTCAAAGAACTCTTCATGGATCGGCCCAATCGCTATGAACGATGTTCTTTTCCCAGGCGACCGATCCGCGAACACTCCTGCTGGCGATCATGCCGATTCCCTGTACCGCTGCACTCGGGGCAATTTTCAGCTGATGGCAATCTCATCCCTTGATCCCAGCAGAAACGAAAAAACGGGCAGTTCCAATGCGGATTTATTGTCCGGTCCATCCCCCTGTTCATCGTACCTTGAGTACTTTTCTATCATACCTGATGAAGTAATCTTGATTTACTCTGACGTTTCCTTCATCGGCTTGAGTTCTGGACGATGACTCCACATAGACATGTTTACGGGGAACGGGTGCCATCTATCTTCATTGGTTTTTTATCTTCAAACTTGATTCGTCCTTGCTCGACGGCCAGCTGAATTTGTTGCCGAAAAACCTTACACTCGTTAGTATGGTGCGATATCGCGTTGTGCCACTTGCAATACTTCTTCTTCTTTAGTTCTTCGGCTGATGGAATCACATGGTTTGGCGGCAATTGTATTTTGCTTTTCTGCAACAACAAATCAAAGATCTTATCGGCTTTGCTCACATCGAAATCATATCGTCCTCTTTGCCGATATCTTGACCCATGGGCATGATACCGACTTCTTGTTCCTGGCCCACTCGCAATCCAACCTCAGCGTCGGATTCCTCATCATCTGAATCCGTTGAATAGACCTGAACCTGAGCAACTCTCCTCTGGTACTTGTCCTTTTTCGCTCTTGAAACCGGCTTTCATGAGCCGATACTTCTGTACTAGGTGCGACAAGATTCGAACTTGAGACGAAAACCTTTCTCTGATTGGCGCCAAGAGTCCCTGGAAGCTAAATCGGCCAGATGCCCATCGCTCAGGTTTAAACTATAACACGGCTTCTGATATCCCGAAATCGCTGAATGTATTCCGGTACTGTTTCATCTGGTCGCTGCTTAACCGATGTTAAATCTGACAGTCTCAGCTCGTGAATCCCAGCGAAGAAATATTTGTGAAACTGTTTCTCCAGATCGGCCCACCCCGAACAGAATTCGGCGGTAACGAGGAGAACATGTAAAGCCGATCCAGATAATGATAAGGGAAAAACCTAACCCTTAGGGCCTCTTCAGCCGATGCTTCCCCACACTGCGCCAGAAATCGGCTGACATGTTCTACTGTAGATGTGTTGTCCTGCCCTGAAAACTTAGAGAAATCCGGGACCCTGTATCGGTGTGGCAACGGAACCCTGTCAAACCACTCAGGATATGGGTGCCGATACATGAACGCTTGCTCCTTGGGCTTGATCCCGAACTGCTCCCTTACTATTTCCTCAACCCGTGCCGACAAATCTTCCTCTCTTGCATTCTCCTGTTGATATTGCTGATACTGCATCGGCGGGGTTGGTTGCCGATTCTGTCTGTGATACTCCCTCTGGTAAGTACCTGGATCGGCTCCTCCTCCCGGATAGTTCTGCTGATATCCCCCATAATAAATAGATCGGTGATATCCAGGAGGGATATCCTGTTGCCCCCCGGCCTGGTTTTGTGCGAACAAGTGCTCCGGTACATCTCTGCTAATGTTGTAATTAACTTGGCCTGGCTCTATCTTCGGTGGGAGAAAAACAGGACCCCGAGTTGGCTCTTGGGCAATCGAACCATCAACAGTCTTCTTGATAAGGTTGTGCAATGTATTTACTAAGACCCCTGACTGATTGATGAGTGCGTGGTGCACAGCCTCGTTGACCATCTCCTGTAAAGGCTTGATTGGTGGACTCTCAGGTTGTATGCGGCTCGATTCTCCTACCAGTACTGGTTTTGGAAACTGAGACTTCTGAATCGGCCCTTGTCTTGTCATACTGAAGGATTCTAAACACAGCTTCTGGAAATTTGTCATGGTCTGTTCAACTTGCTGTTTTTGTTCTTCAGTTAGATCTTCCATGGTGACCGGAATTACGTTGTCCATCTTGACTTCTTTTCCAGCCATGTTGAAATCTTGATTGAAACAATGTTTGTTGGGCTCAAAACTTCGTGTCCCACCGGGCGTGCCAAAAGCGTGTTGACGCCGAAAATCGCCGGGTCCTGGTTCGGCGTCTGGGTGACACGCGAAGGCCTGGGAGATTTGCTTCACTCCAGTGCAGGTCCTAAAGTTTGAGGTTCGTAGGCGTGCCAGTCAATTTGACCCTGTAATTGACAAGGAGGAAAATATTAGATCAATGAGCCAATCGGCTGGAAGCCGATCTAGACTCGTTTCATCAGCCGATGGCCGATGTACACTGTAGCACTTATACATCGGCTTAAGACCGATGATGGCAAGGACAATAATGTAATAATAAACAAATATCGTGCTAGCCGATCATCGAAGAAATATTCGAAAACCGGCTATAAGCTAGATAAAATAAGCAAGTATAATGCATGAATAAATCAAACAGATCCTAGCTGATCATGATCTAGTGTTACTGGTATTATTATGAAGGTATGCCTGCACCCGGGCCCTTGCTCATATCGGCTCCCAAGATCTTCGTCCGCTGTCCGGGCCCATGCACTGGTCCTTACCCGGGCTCATGCCCGGGCCCTTACCTGGGGTCGTGCCCGGGAACCTGCTGGTACTTGTGCTTGGATCGGCAGAATGAACCCATCGGCTATCCCTTAGCCGATTGTGACAATAATACAGGCAAGAACAAATAATAAAATATGCAATAACGTAAATGATAAATAATTGATAAGCTAGCCGACTGCTTAATAAAGCGAACACAGTATAAAACAATGAATAAATGTAGTCAGCTTTAACAGGTAACTTATCGGCTAAGCACTCCGATAACACCATCGCACAACACCATCGGCTTATTAAGAGTAAAGCTATTATCGTCAGTCTAGTAGATCGGACCTA
This sequence comes from Oryza meyeriana var. granulata, assembly GCA_003991445.1. Lineage (NCBI taxonomy): Eukaryota > Viridiplantae > Streptophyta > Magnoliopsida > Poales > Poaceae > Oryza > Oryza meyeriana. The sequence continues at coordinate 9,639 of RYFJ01000197.1, forward strand.
ACCGTTGCAGCACAGACCGACAATAATAACAATGCCTCAATGAGTCGATAGATATAATGCGATCGTGATGAAAATAACTTATCGGCTATACACTCCGATAAAGCGCCTGCACACAACACATCGGCTCAGCAGGATCGACTTATCACTAGCAGTTCAGTAGGTCGGACCTAACCGATGCAGCACGAACTGATGATAAATCGCTCCCAGTAAGTCGATACAATCTGTGCACACGTGATGTGATATACCTAATCAATCTATGAGATCAAACTGAACTGATGCAGCCATAGATAAAGTAAATATATCGTGGTAAGCCGACTACCATAAACCGACTAGAATATCGGACCTAACCGAGGAAGTCCTAGCCGATTGGTAGTCGGTGTGACGAGACTTACCCTCTCGCAGGAGTTCGGACCTAACCGATGCAGCCCGGCTCGAGAAGCAGGATCCCGTCGAAGGGGTGGCGATGCGCCGAATTTGTATTGATCGTTGTGATAGATTACAAGGTCCCCGGGCATACGTATATATACCCCGAGTTACATGAGTCCTTATAGGACACGATATATGATTTCCTATCTATAACAGAAAGCGCTAATGAGACCTGACCGGACACGAGGTCAGGTTTCCTAAAAGAGATAAACTTTTTCCTAATAACTATAGTAATTAACTGCCACGCGCGGTCCTCACGGCTCCTTCTCAGACTCGGTCTGCTTCTTGGATCAATTTCCATTATCCGACTGCAACCGTCCTCTTGACCGAATATGATACAGGTCCTTACCAAATTTTGGCGTTAACAGTTGGTCCGGCCCCTTCCGTCTACCGGATCCCGGGGCTCTCCGCGCCCCCGGGCGCCGTTGGCCCGGGGAGCACAGCGAGGCCGCGAGAACAGGCTTTATTCGCCGGGAGCCCCTCGGGAACCTAGGCTTGATCATACAAATAGGGGAAGAATATGACTTAAGCAGTATGTAAGCTTGGATAAGGTTACGTATCTGGGTGTTCAAAAGGCGTTGTGGTTCCGTGAACACCATCCCGGGACCGGGGGTGTTGTTCTCCCTCGGGAGCGCCGAGCGTCGGGCCGATCCGCCGTGAACCGCCGTCACGCCCAGGTCCCCGGGAGCCCGGCACCAAGGTGCCACGGGCGTCCGAGCGCGAGACTTGCGGAATTGGTTGAGTCTGTAGGCTCGGGCCCTCCTGTCTTCCAGGTCCCGGGGTCCTCCGTGCCCCCGGGCCCCGTTGGCCTAGGGAGCGCAGCGATGCCGCGACGACAGGCTCTACATGATGAACCGTGAGAGCACTTGGCTCGTTCCCTTGTCCATTCCATGCTGCGAGCCGTTGCGTCTACCACCTTCTAGGGGCCTCTTCGCGGTCGCGACCGAGCGGAGGAAAGGATTGCACATAAGGAATCTGCCCCCTAGCAGCGGAAAAAACCGAGCCCGAAGGCAACCAGTGCGGGACACCGCAAGCCGGGGCTTAGACAATGTCCGGGGTTTAGCAGGTGGGATACGGTAGCTCGCTGGTAGGGAACAGATGCTTAGGCGCAACACCCAACCACCGCATGGGCGCGGCCCGATTATGCCCCCAGGGGGAGGTCGCCACGATCGCGACATAAAGAAAGGATAAGGGCACGAGCAGGATGTGTTTTCAGATAACATTTGTGGAGGAGCTCCCAGGCTTACCGAGCCCGGTTGGGAAGTTCCGATCACCAAGGAGGGGCCTTCCCACGGGGGAAGAATTCATTCCGACCCGTGCGAAGATACGGCGGAGATTCGAGCCCCAAACCTGAAATGATCGGGCCCGAACCTGACGCCAAAGATAGCGCTTGAGGCCTTGCTGGTAACGAGCGACGCGGAGCGGAGCGCGCCACCTTCGTTCCTCGAGGAAGACGAGGTTGTCGAGCTGCATATTGTCGTGGTCGATGTTTGTCGATGTAGCGCTGTACCCGAGAGTCGAAGGAGAGGTTTGGTGACAGAACGGCTTCGGCCCGGTACCCCAGGAAGAAACGGGGTCTCCCCGGGAGCCGAGCTTGGTGTGGTATGAATCGTCCCCAGGACCGCCGGGGAAAGGTCTACTCTACACATAGTGAACTGTGAGAGCGTCCGGTTCGTTCCCTTGTCCATCCCATGCTACGAACGCAACACATGGAAAACGACGAAAGGAACGAGACCGGGAAGGATATTGAAAACATTGCTTATGTAAAAGTGTATATACATGGGGCCCAGGCTAGCGCTGAGTTTCCGGAGAAGTCCGGCGCTGGCCCGGGTTTACCCAACTTACAGGATGTTTATACAGACGGATTTGTGGAGATACTTGTTGTGCCTGGGGATGGAGCTCGGACTCGCTTCCCTTGCGAGCCCGAGTCCGGCATGTGCTCGGGACCCGGGGGCCCCGGCTAGCGCTAAGGATATACGTACGGGACCCGGGGGCCCCAGACTGGGATACGATTTTGATATAAGCCGGGTTCCGGGGGCCCGGGCTTGAATATGGGATGTGAGACGACCTTCCGGACGCATTCTCGCCGGGGCGGTGCTATCCGGGCTATCGCGTCCTATTCCGGGTGTCGCGTTCCTAGGCTCGCACTCGCCTTGGCGAGGGCTGCCCTGGTTCGGCACCTCGGTGTCGGGCCCGGGGCACGGATTCGGGAATCCATGCCTCGGCTCAAACAGGCGCCCGGGAGCCAGGGGCTCCAACCGGGGCTAGGTACGCACCCGGGAGCTAAGGGCTCCGTCCGGGGCTAGGTACGCACGCCCGGGAGCCAAGGGCTCTGACCGGGAGTAAGTATGCGCCTGGGAGCCAAGAGCTCCCACCGAGGCTAGGTACGCACCCGGGAGCTAAGCTCCGACCGGGGCGAAGTACGAACCCGGGAGCCAAGCTCCGACCGGGGTAGATAAGCACGCCCGGGAGCCAAGGGCTCCGACCGGGGGAAGAGCTACGCCCGGGAGCCAAGCTCCGACTGGGGCGAAGTACGAACCCGGGAGCCAAGCTCCGACCAGGGCCAAGGACGCGCCCGGGAGCCAAGCTCCGACCGGGCCAAGGACGCACCCGGGAGCCAAACTCCGACCGGGCTAAGTACGCACCCGGGAGCCAAGGGCTCCGACCGGGAGGAGGTATGCGCCTAGGAGCCAAGGGCTCCGACCGGGGCTAGGTACGCACCCGGGAGCATAGCTTCGACCGGGGCTAGATACGCGCGCCCGGGAGCCAAGGGCTCCGACCGGGGCTAAGTACGCACCCGGGAGCCAAGCTCCGACCGGGGCTAGGTACGCACCCGGGAGCATAGCTTCGACCGGGCTAAGTACGCACCTGGGAGCCAAGCTCCGACCGGGGCTGTTTACGCACCCGGGAGCTAAGCTCCAATCGGGGCTATTTATGAGCCCGGGAGCCAAGGGCTCGGACCGGGGCTAAGGATGCGCCCGGGAGCCAAGCTCCGACCGGGGCTATTTATGAGCCCGGGAGCCAAGCTCCGACCGGGGTAGATAAGCACGCCCGGGAGCCAAGGGCTCCGACCGGGGGAAGAGCTGCGCCCGGGAGCCAAGCTCCGACCGGGGCCAAGAACGCACCCGGGAGCCAAGCTCCGACCGGGCCAAGGACGCACCCGGGAGCCAAACTCCGACCGGGCTAAGTACGCACCCAGGAGCCAAGGGCTCCGACCGGGAGGAGGTATGCGCCCAGGAGCCAAGGGCTCCGACCGGGGCTAGGTACGCACCCGGGAGCATAGCTCCGACCGGGGCTAGATACGCGCGCCCGGGAGCCAAGGGCTCCGACCGGGGCTAAGTACGCACCCGGGAGCCAAGCTCCGACCGGGGCTAGGTACGTACCCGGGAGCATAGCTTCGACCGGGCTAAGTACGCAACCGGGAGCCAAGCTCCGACCGGGGCTGTTTACGCACCCGGGAGCTAAGCTCCAACCGGGGCTATTTATGAGCCCGGGAGCCAAGGGCTCGGACCGGGGCTAAGGATGCGCCCGGGAGCCAAGCTCCGACCAGGGCTATTTATGAGCCCGGGAGCCAGGGGCTCCTACCGCACGGGCTCAGGTCCCTTGAGAGGGAGCGAGCTCGGGCCCGCTACTGCTCCTGCCGGGACTTCTTGACGCGCTCGGCCAACTTGTGGACGGCGCGACACTCCACGAGGTCATGCGAATTCGTCTCGTGGACGGCGCACCACCTCCGGGCTTCGACCGGCTCGAGGCGCTCGGCCAAGCGCTGGACGGCACGACACTCCGTGATGTCGTGCCGGTCTGTGTCGTGGAAGGCGCACCACCCACGGGCTGCGGCCGGCTTGAGACGCTCGGCCATGCCCTGGACGGCGCGGCACTCCGTGATGTCGTGCCGGTCCGTGTCGTGGAAGGAGCACCATCCCCGAACTAAGGCCGGCTCGGCACGCTCGGGTGAGCGCTGGACGGCGCGGCACTCCGTGATGTCGTGCCAGTCCGTTTGGTGGAGGGGGCACCACCTCCAGGCCGTTGCCGGCGGTGGCGGCGCGCGTGCGGCCTTTTGCCGCTTGCTGCGACCATCGCCTCCGCGGGCATCATAGCTCCGGGGGCTGCCCGTAGCCTTCAAGGCGTAGCTCTCGGCTGCCGCCTTGGCCTTCTGGCGCTTCCTCCTGTTCCGCCGTAGCGCGGAACGTGAGAGCTTGCCGTCCTCTCCAGGGCCCCTGTCGGGGGCCACATTGCCCGGCGGGGTGTAGCCGCCGGACCCCTCGCCGTAGTCTCGACGATGATGGTGGCCTCCTGCCATGGAGTGCGTCGGTGTTGGAGACGCCGGCATAACACCTGAAAAGAAAACTCCCCCTACCTGGCGCGCCAGCTCGGGACCCGGGGAGACCCCGTTTCTTCCTGGGGTACCGGGCCGAAGCCGTTCTGTCACCAAACCTCTCCTTCGACTCTCGGGTATAGCGCTACATCGACAAACATCGACCACGACAATATGCAGCTCGACAACCTCGACTTCCTCGAGGAACGAAGGTGGCGCGCTCCGCTCCGCGTCGCTCGTTACCAGTAAGGCCTCAAGCGCTATCTTTGGCGTCAGGTTCGGGCCCGATCATTTCAGGTTTGGGGCTCGAATCTCCGCCGTATCTTCGTACGGGTCGGAATGAAATCTTCCCCCATGGGAAGGCCCCTCCCTGGTGATCGGAACTTCCCAACCGGGCTCGGTAAGCCTAGGAGCTCCTCCACAAATGTTATCTGAAAACACATCCTGCTCGTGCCCTTATCCTTTCTTTATGTCGCGGTCGTGGCGACCTCCCCCCGGGGGCATAATCGGGCCGCGCCCATGCGGTGGCTGGGTGTTGCGCCTAAGCATCTGTTCCCTACCAGCGAGCTACCGTATCCCACCTGCTAAACCCCGGACATTGTCTAAGCCCCGGCTTGCGGTGTCCCGCACTGGTTGCCTTCGGGCTCGGTTTTTTCCGCTGCTAGGGGGCAGATTCCTTATGCGCAATCCTTTCCTCCGCTCGGTCGCGACCGCGAAGAGGCCCCTAGAAGGTGGTAGACGCAATGGCTCGCAGCATGGAATGGACAAGGGAACGAGCCAAGTGCTCTCACGGTTCATCATGTAGAGCCTGTCGTCGCGGCATCGCTGCGCTCCCTAGGCCAACGGGGCCCGGGGGCACGGAGGACCCCGGGACCTGGAAGACGGGAGGGCCCGAGCCTACAGACTCAACCAATTCCGCAAGTCTCGCGCTCGGACGCCCGTGGCACCTTGGTGCCGGGCTCCCGGGGACCTGGGCGCGACGGCGGTTCACGGCAGATCGGCCCGACGCTCGGCGCTCCCGAGGGAGAACAACACTCCCGGTCCCGGGATGGTGTCGGAGGATGAAACCTCGACCGCGGGAAGTCGGGAGACCCCCCTTTTGAGATTCGGCCAGGGGAGTAGTTCTCAGGCGAAGCCGACGTCAGGGTGTAGAAGAAAGATACGCAAGGGAGACGTAGAAGAAACTGCGGGGTTCGGACCGTCCGAAGCGGGTCCGGACCGTCCAAACCGTGGTGAAGCAGAGAACGAAGGCAGAAGGGTCCGGACCGTCCGAACCGGGTCCGGACCGTCCGAACCGAGGAGATCGCGCGGGGAAGACGATGAACAACGCGCACAAGGGAGCCACGAGGATTTATACAGGTTCGGGCTGCTCGGAAGCGTAATACCCTACTCCTGTGTGTGGTTTGCTTTCTGTGGTGGATGAATGTGGAATTGAGGTTACAGGGTGAGCTCAGCCAGAGCTGAGGAAGAAGAACAGTCGTGTGAGAATGAGCTCGGGTGCTGAGAGCTGGGAGTTAGAGGTCCTCAGTTGAGTCTGCCTTTCACCGGTGGCTTGGTCCTCCTTTTATAGAGCAAGGGGATTCCACAGTGCCAGGCATACGTAGCGAGAGAGGAGGCGCCGTCTTGTCGCGCGTCTCCGCCTGCTGCGCCCACGCCGGAGTAGGTTGGCTGCGGGCGGCCTAGTCTTCGGGACGTGGGGATGTGACGGAGCATCTGGTCGTCTCGGTTGTCGCCTCCCATGTCAGCTGGAGTACAGAGATGTGGTAGAGGCCGTCGCCCTCCGCTGCCATCGGGCAGAGAACCGAGGTCCTCTTAGTCAAAAGCGTCTGACGGTATTGTCGGGTGTTCACGGGGGGCTGTCCTGGGACGTCCACGCGTGGCAAGGCAGGCGACGAGGCGACAGGTCGCCTCGTCATTAATGTAGGTAGTTGGGGACTGCTCCGCCGAGTCTCGTCGGCATCGGCAGTCGGTCAATCGGCCCCGGGCCTGGGCGTCGGCACCCAGGACCGGAAGGATCGGCGCCCGGGCACCGAAAGGATCGGCACCCGGGCACCTGGGCAATCAGCACCCGGCCGTCGGGCCTGGGCATCGGCGCCCGGCCGTCGGACCCGGGCATCGGCGCCCGGGGCCGATGGAGATGGCGCCCCGGGCGCCCAACGGGACACTGACCGTAGCCGGCCTTCTCTTCTGCAGAAAGTGGGCCCGGAGGAGCTGACGTGGCCGGAGATCCACGCGTCCCCGCAGAACGTGGGACTCCCAGTCCCATTTCGCCGACACATGGTATCAGAGCCCTCTCGCTAACACATCCACCTAGCTTCGGCCATGTCTACTGACTCCACACCGCCAATGGAACAGTCGGCATCCTCTAGGGATGGCAACGGGTCGGGTGAGGTGCGGGTGGAGCAAAAACCCACCCTCGATAGTGCCCACGACACTTGGCCACGCCCGCCCTCAATGAGACCCGCGGGTGGAATGTCACACCCGCGCCCGCACCCGTGGTTCACCCGCGGGTGTCGGGTCACCCGCGGGTGCGTTCATTGCACAATAATTAACATATCAAAATAACCATAACAATGAATACAACCAGAATTTAACATCCGAATTACCATCTCAGCAACAAAACTAATCAGAAGTACATGACATACCAGCACCTGCACTGGGCGTCGGTGGGGAGGCGGCCGGGGGTGGCGGTGGGGAGGCGCGGGGGCCTGGCGAGTGGGCGGCGGGGGACCTGGGCGAGTGGGCGGTCGGGGGCGGTGGGGCAACTGTGGGGAGGCGCGGGGCCTGGGCGAGTGGGGGACGGCGGTAGGGAGCCGCGGCGCGGGGGCTGGGCGGCGGCGGTGAGGAGCGACCGAGAGAATGAGAGATGGGACTGAGAGTTGCTTGGGAGATGGCAGGGTGGGCCTAGGGTTTTGCTGAGTTGGGCCGTTTGTTATACACATGGGCCCTTGTTTACGGGGCCCGATAGGCACCCGCGGGTGAACTTTGTCACCCGCCCCCGACCCGCGTCTATCGTGGGCCCCGACCAGATGACGCCCGCGGGTACGATTCTACACCCGCGCCCACGCCCGCGGGTGTGATTGCCATCCCTAGCATCCTCTCACCGGCCGTTGCCTCTTCTACCTCCTTGATCCCATCCTTCTCCACTCAGGCCATCAACGTAGCTAGTGTGAAAACACATATTCCCATTACTCTTGATCTCAAAACATCCAATTACTCCATGTGTGGTGCACCTTGATGAATGTACTGTTGGGCAAGTACGAGCTAACGGAATACATCACCGATACTCTGACACCCGCCAACCCCGACGCCGCCTGAGTTCGTGAAGACTACAGAGTTGGGTCATGGATCTATGGATCAGTGTCCGAGGAGATCCTCTCCATCATCATGGAGCCAGAGCTGTCCACTCGCGCCGTCTTCATCAATGCTGAGTTCCGCTCTCTCGTCCAAGGGGACTCCTCCATCACCGAGTATTGCAACAAAATGAAGTCGCTTGCGGACTCCCTCCGTGATGTGGGGCAACCGGTGTCAGACGAGACGCTGGGTGGTCTAAACGATTGCTATGCCAACATGAAGACTCTCATTCCCATGCAGTCTCCCTTCCCTAGCTTCATCCGGAAACACTCCCTCCTTCATCTCAAGGAGATCGGTACCAAGGCCACGCCGACAGCTGCCAGCACCAATAGCACTGCCCCTGTATCCACTGTCGGCTCTCAGGGCAACTAGGGGCATAGCAACAACAGTGGCAAGAAGCAAGGCAACAACAAGGGTGGCAAAGACAAGCGCTCCAACGGCACGTTCCTGACCGCCGGCCATGGATCTGCTACAACCCCTTCACCGGCCAACTCCAGACAGCGCAGGGCACAAGGCGCGGAATGCCCGCCGGAAACTCCGAGGCCGGCCTCCTCAGGCCTCGTCCGTCATCTGTGCCTGCTCACACCTACACCACGACGTTGGCACCGATCCATGGCGCCACTCCGACGCTACCTGCTCCCGTCGGCTAGGACCAAGCCGGACTGATCGCGGCGCTCAACAACATGGCAGTCCAGCCCCAGCCTGTCGGTGAGTGGGTCTTGGACTCAGGAGCTTCGTCACATGTGTCCTCCGATGCCGGTTTACTCTCCTCTCCCACACCTTGTTTTTCCCATTCTCGTGTCACCGTCGGCAACGGTTCCTCCTTGCCGATCACCCACACCGGCCACCGATCACCCACACCGGCCAAGTCAGTCTCCCTCCCTTCACCCTACGCAATGTCCTTGCTGTTCCTAACCTAGTCCGTAATCTGTTCGAAAATTTACTTCCGACAATGCTTGCTCTATGGAATTTGACCCATCTGGTTTTTCCATGAAGGATCTTCACCACAAGAACGAGATTCTTTGCTGCAATAGCAAAGGGGACCTCTACTCCTTCCCTACCGGCCCTACTACAACACTGCAGCACAGTCTCCTCGCCTCCACCACTTCCCCCGAGCTATGGCTCCAGTTCAGTCTCTACTCGTGCTTTTCAGCTTATACACTGTGATGTTTGGACCTCGCCTATATTAAGCAATTCTGGATTTAAATACTATCTTGTGGTTCTTGATGATTTCTCTCATTTCCTTTGGACTTTTCCTCTGACACAAGAGTGACGTCACAAACACTCACATTCGCTTCCTAGCACTCATCCGCACCCAATTCAAAAGTAGTCTCCAAACCCTCCAAGCTGACAACGGGTCTGAGTTTATTAACTCCACCCTTCGAGACACCTTCCACCAGGCTAGCATTCTTCTTCGCCTCTCCTGCCCATATACTTCCCAATAGAACGGCAAGGCCGAACGTGCTCTTTGCACCATCAATAACATGGTTTGCACCCTCCTCTTCCAAGCACACATGCCGCCATCCTACTGGGCTGAGGTCCTCGCCACTGCCACTTACCTCCTCAACCGACGCCCCTCTCAGCCTCTCAAGTTTGCCACTCCTTATGAGCGTCTCTATAGGCACAAGCCAACCTATGCTCACATTCGTGTCTTCGGCTGTCATTGTTTCCCTAACACTTCGGCCACCTCCCCCCATAAGCTTGCTCCCCGCTCAACCGCCTATGTCTTCCTCGGCTACCCCAACTCCCACAAAGGTTTCTGCTGCCTCAATCTTTCCTCTCATCGTATCATCACATCCCGGCATGTCATCTTCGGTGAGACCTCCTTCCCGTTTTCCTCCCAAAACCCTACACCATCCTCCAGCTCATTGGATTTTTTGGACATTGTTGTTACAACACCACCGCCTTCGGAGGTTTGGCCTCCCTCGCCACCACCTGCTACTCCGACATCGATGCCAGGTGACATACCCAACCGCTTGGCATCCCCTGCCTCGCCGGCCACGACGCCGCTGCTTCACCGATCATAGCGACCCCCACTTCACTGACATCATAGGGCGCGGGATCTCGCCTGCCGTAGCGGGCACCCGGGTGTGCCCGACCCTGCGGCTCCTCCTCCTGCGACCGCGGTGCCACCCGCGGCCCCGCGACCAGCACCCAGTCCACACCACATGATCACTAGGGCCAAGGCCAAGGTGGTGCGCCCTGTGGACCGCCTCAACCTGTTGGCCATGGCCGGCGCCGTGGTGTCGCCGGTGCCGCGCTCCTCCCGCGCCGTCCTCAGTGATCTGCATTGGCGCCTGTGCCATGGAGGATGAGTTCTAGGCGCTCCGACAGAATCGCGCCTGGTCTCTGGTGCCCCGCCCGCCTGGGGCCAACGTCGTCACCGAAAAATGGATCTGCCAGCACAAATTTCATTGCGACGGGTCTCTCGCTCGGTACAAAGCACGGTGGGTCGTGCGCGGCTACTCTCAACAACTGAGTGTCGACTATGACGAAACTTTCAACCCCGTCATCAAGCCGTCGACAATATGGGTGGTCCTCAGCATTGCCGTCTCGCGCCACTGGCCCGTGCACCAATTGGACGTCAAAAAGCCTTCTTGCACGGCCACCTCCAAGAGATAGTTTATTGCCAACAGCCGGCCAGCTTCGTCGATCCCACCCACCCCGACCACGTGTGTCTCCTTCACAAGTCGCTCTATGGACTCAAGCAGGCGCCCCGCGCCTGGTATCAACAGTTCGCCCACTACATTCCTCGCCTCGGCTTCATCGCCTCTCAGTCGGACGCCTCTTTGTTCGTCCTACGCAGAGGCTCTGTCACGTTCGGAATTGCCATTCAAAATTCTAAACGCTTACATGTGTATTTAACCCTCGTCTAGGAATCAGCCGAGACACACAATAACAAAGTTGATAACAAATTACAAATCTTTAACTAATAAAGCGACGAATGTATAATTATTACAGAGTCAGATGGAACCTTTCAACCAAATAAAGTTCTAAGAAACAGAAATAACTAGCGAAGGCAACGACTCCAAACTCCATAGGTAAACTTGACCCGAACCCGGCCTAGTCCTCCAAATCTTCTGCATCACTGTAGAACTCCTCTTTTGATGATTGGGTATTGCAAGGTGAGTACATAGAATACTCAACAAGCCACATAACAAAAATACAAGTGCACATGATGACAAAGGAATGGCATATAGGGTTAAATTGCATAAATAGCATTTAAATAAACATTTAATAGAGTAATAAAATAGTAGAACAATTAAGCAGTATTAAATCAACACTATATAGTCCACCTGGCCACTAAGGCCCAAACCATCCCAACCTGGATTCTCACACCACATTTAAACCATTAAATAATAAATGGGACTAATCACGAAAAACATCATTAAGGTCGCCCATGACCGCAGGCATGGCTATTTGAATAGTTTTACTCTGGCCAGAGGTGTACAACTTTACCTATAAGACACAACTCCACAACACGTCACCATGTGCCTTGGCACCACCACAATACCTCGGAAAGGAGTTGTGACAGGACTCTTCGCATAACACGCCCAACGGAATGACCACCGACCAAGTCCCCAGTAGAGGTGGCCCAACCTCCAGGATAGAGAAACTCTTAGCTCCCAAACATGAACTTATTGGCACTGCCATTGTGGATTTATTGTCACTACCACCTATCAACTAACACACTGTGGTGTCTCCTGCTGGGACGTGCTACACTACAAGTCTAGTCGTTGCCCATGCTGGCTTGTGGTTAGTACGGTAAATGCTTGACAACAGTAGCTTATGAACCCGTCTTTAATTGTCATGAGCACTACTAACAACATCACCAATTCACGTGCTCACAACCCACCATTTGGTCATCTTTTAGTTGCCCATTAAAATTAACCTTGTACGACTTCTGCCGTGAATGGAACCATTATTTCATGTAAATCAATATGTGAATAACAGCCCTTAAGTTATTTTATAATTTCTAAGCATGGCTAAGCAAAATCCTAGAATTATTCTAGCTAACCAATAACTTGAGCTAGCTAGTCATATTAATCCCATAGGTACAATGGTAGATAATCAAAGCAACCAGGCTGTAAACAAAGATCAGGGTTTTCCCTTCTCGATGACATTATAAAATAAATGCATGTTTAAATAAAAACAAGAATTAAATCATCGAATCAACATGCTCAAAGGGTTGTGGATCTACGTGACTTGTCTTGCTGTTCTGCAAAGTCTTTCGAACCCTCCTCAGTGTAAACTGACTCTTCCGGAGCATCAGAAACTACAAGCAAATAACAAAATAAGCAAAAACAGTATATAAGCACATAGCAACAGCACATGTGAATATTTTTAATGGATATATCTTGATTTTTAAAGAATCTAGAGACTTGAACAACCTCAATCCGAGTTCTTATGAATTAGTTATGATTTTTAGAAGTTTAAACTAATCAAAACCATTTACAGAAATTATTAAAGCAATAATGACGCAATAACGAATTAATTTTGAATAGGAAAAAGGACTTATTGCGTCATCGGGATCGGGTCTACCATAGACCGAGTCCACGGGATCGGTGCACGAGATCCGATGGCTAGAATTAAATGGATCTAGATCTAACGGCTCAGATGGATCCCGATCTCTACGCACGGACGAGCGACACATGGCACACATCTGGAGGCCATGGGGGAAGGGGCGTTGATGTGGCTACTGACGGGGCTGACTGGCGGCGGCGGCGGCTCGGGCGGTGAGGCTCGCCGGCGATCCGAGGCACGGCAATGGTTGCGAATTGCACCAGGAGGAAGAGTTCGACAAGACAAACTCACCCCGCGGTCACACGGCAACGATTGGCGACGAATTGGTCACCGGCGACGAGAAAAGGCGGCGGCGACCTTCGGGTCCTCAGCGACGGTGGCGCTCTGGCGGCTGAGGGCGGTTTCGGAGCGGCGGACAGGGTGCGGCTCCTCGCAGAGAACATGACGGTAGCAACGGCGAGGGACGGCGACAACCCGAACGGCGGCGCAGCACGGCTATAGTTGAAGGCGGCGGCGGCGGAGGGATCTACTAGTGGCTAGGGCGCTATGGGAGGTTAAAAGCTAGGGCAGGGGCGGCGGCGCGCGGAGGGGAGGGCAGGGGTACTTATAGGGCTGCGGATTAGGGAAAACCGAAGCGGACACGACGGCTATGGCGGCGGCAAAGTCGGGCAACGGCGGGACTCCGAGACGAGCACGAGTTCGGGCCCGATCCGTAGCCGATTCGCTCCGTGTTTTAAGGGAAAAGGCGGCGGAGATCGAGAAAAGGGTTTCTCCTCAACCAATTTGAGGAGAGGATGAGCGGGGCAGCCGGATTTCTCGTGGGAAGACGACGGCATGCTTGGGCTCAGTCCGGCCTGAGAAAGACGACGACCCTGACAGGTGGGGTCCACCTGTCGGCGGGAGAAAAAGAAAAGAAAGAGAAAGGGAGAGATGGGCCGGTAGCTAGGCAACGGACTGGAGAGGAGAGAGGAAGGGGGTGAGCTGGGCCGGATTCGGCCCACAGCCTCAGGGAGGATTTTTAAAAGCTTTTCCTTTTTATTTATTCACTGAATTGGTTTTCCATTTACCAAAAATACTTTCTTAGCTCAAATAATTCCCAAAAAATTTCAGGGACTACAAGAATTAAAGAAGTATTTAATAAAATTTTATCTGGCCCATTTTTATATTGAAATTTATTAGGGATTTTTATTAACCTCTTCTTTAAGCTTTTAAATAATTTCTAAAAATTGTATTTTCACATGTATTAATGAATAAATAATTTTTAGGGTGTGACAGGCTTCGAGCTGGCCTATCTACTTGTGTACGTCGACGACATCATCTTGATGGCGTCCACACAGAAGCTCCTCGGTAGCATCATCGATGCCCTCCACACTGAGTTCGCCATGACCAATTTGGGACACTTGAATTTCTTCCTCGGCATCTCAGTATAGCGATCCAAGGCCGGCATATTTCTGTGCCAGCGCCAGTACACCTGAGACCTCCTGGAGTGCGCCGGCATGCAGCTCTGCAATCCCTCCACCACGCCCATAGTCACTCGGTGCAAACTTTCGGCTACTGATGGCGACCCAGTGCCCGATCCCACCGAGTACAGGAGTATCGCCAGCGCCCTTCAATATCTTACTCTCACAAGATCGGACATCGCCCATGCCATCCAGCATGTGTGCTTGTACATGCATGCTCCTCGGACGTCCCATCTCACTTTGGTGAAGCGCATACTCTGGTACTTGAAGGGCACCATCGACTTCGGCCTCCAACTACACTCCACCATCACGCCGACACTTACAGCATACTCCGACGCGGATTGGACTGGCTGCCCCAACACCCATCGGTCGACCTCTGGCTATTGCATCTACTTTGGCGACAACTTGGTCTCCTGGTCCTCAAAACACCAGACTACCATGTCGCGGTCAAGCGCTGAAGCCGAGTACTGCGCTATCGCCCACACAGTTGCCGAATGCTACTGGATGCGGCAACTCCTTCAGGAACTACATCAGCCGGTCACCTCGGCGACGATCGTCTACTGCGACAATGTCTCTGCTGGCTACATGTCTGCCAACCCGGTTCAACATAAGCACATGAAGCACATCGAGATCGACATACACTTCGTCCATGAGAAGGTCTCCCTCGTCCATATTCGTGTGCTCCATGTTCCATCCCAACATCAGTTTGCGGACGTCATGACCGAAGGTCTGCCGACCTCGCTCTTTCAAGATTTCCGTTCCAGCCTCTACGTCTGTCAACACCCCGCATCGCCTAGGGGGGATGTTAGAGAAGGAAATCTGGGCATTGCCTTACATAGCACTAACCATGTATAGCACTACCATGTATAGGTGCTACCGTATTTAGACCTTCCATGTATAGCTAATTGCCATGTACACATGCATGTAATCTCTATAAAAATCAATGGAAATACCGAACCCCAGTGTGTGGTAAATTTCCCAATTCCATCTTTCTCCCTTTCGCAGGGGTGGAAAAAAAACCCGAAGAAGCTCGTGGCTCGAATCTACTCATATTGAGCTCACTCAGATTGACTCGAACTCGTAGTCATAACGAGTCGAGTCGAGCTGAGCTGAGCTTTTAGCTCTTGAGCTACTCGTTTAGCTCATTAGTACAAAAGGTTATTACATACTCCATTCGTTCCAAAATATAAGGATTTCTAGGATTAAATCTTATTTCATAATATAAGAATTTCTAGCAGTATTTAAAATATTACTTGTCCCATCAATCACTTCTCATTCAAATTTCTTTCCATCTTACCCCCACCTACCCTTCCACATCTATTCATTTTACATTTATTGAGGAACACCAAAGTCTTTTTTGCTTAACGTTAATCTTTACTAGACAACCTAGAAATGCTTATATTTTGGAACAGAGGGAGTTTTTTTTTCTTAACTAATACTTAGTCCTTTAATTACTTCCAACCTATTTGTATTTAGTGAGTTATTTACTAGTTAGAGTTTATTATTATGTTAACATATAATAAATTAATAATTTTAAAATTAAAAAGGTGATATAAATAAGATAAAGCTAGTTAGCAAGCTTAAGGAGCCGGCTCGCGAGCCGAGTTGAGCCTAGCCAGGGTTTTAGCTCGTTAAGCTTAACGAGTAGAGTTGAGCTGACTCATTAAGATAACGAGGCAAAAAGAACTGAGCTGGCTCGTTATCCACCCCTAACCTCCCTCTTCGGCCCTGCTAAAAATTTGTTTTTTAAAATATATGTTTTCCACGTTTTCCAATAATACACCATTTTCTTTCATGTCGAGCACCATGACTATTATATCAATGACCTCTTTAACATGTGTCGCCACAAGTTATTGGATAGGTAGATCCATACACACATAATAGCCACCCATCCTTATCTTGTACATGACAGTGTTAGAATGATCTTTGTTATAATAACTACAATACTAAGCAAGAAACAAGGGAGATATTTAACAGGAGAGCACGCTAGTCCCCCACCGAGGCAAGTATCACCTGGTCATCCACTCAAACGCGATGGCCAAAAGACACATACTCCATGAGATTCTTCTCATGCTTTTCTACAAAGTTCTTAATTGTTCATAAGCCCATACTCATGCTTAGCTAACCTATAGGAAAAGTGACTAACTTTGCACTTTTCTTAAGCCATTGACATTGAATAATAAGGAAGTGCTAGACATAATTAAACATAGAGGTAACAACTTCATTATTACGTAGGCCGACCGGCCAAATTATTAGCTGTGTATGTCTACAATTCCATAGGCAACCGACTAGTGGTAGCCCCTAGTCTGAACATCCTGAACATCAACATCACTCATAAAGCACTCATCACCTCATCAAAGTCTAAATGCAACAACAATAATACAAAATAATAGCCAATACATTAATAATCTAAATACATACAAGCTGAAATCAAGTAAGGCTACTTGTGATCGTATTTTCAGCATAAAGCAAATTTTATTATAATAATTTGGTCGGTTGGAGATCTGGGTGAAAGGATCGTTTGATGCCTAGAAGAGAGGATGAATAGGTGATTAAAAACTTAAGCGAAAAGTGGAAAGCTAAAAGAGGTCAGATATTCCAATCCCTATTGAAACTTTTGACTGAGATTGGAATGTCTTGAGGCCAAAATTTGCTAACACGTATTCACCTAACGATTTATGCGAATACGTGGCATCAACGGAGGTAGTTGCTCGGCGTCCTCCACTCCCACAGCAATAGAGATGGCAGTGACGGCAACTCCGGCAGCGACTAGGCCCTAGCGATGGCGTCATATTTGCGTCCGACCATGGCATTCCAGCAGAGATTCGATCCAAGCGTAGGCGGCCGATGTCCCATCGGCTTCCTGCCACGGCACAACGGGACAGTGACGGACCCAGGATTTTACCAAAGGGTATGCCACACCGAAAAAAATTATGTATAATTCGGTAAAATCTATTTTCTAATCCAATAAATATTAAAAAAAAATTTACACCGTAATTCAATATACAGACACCAAATAACATAATAAGTCTTAAATTCAAATATTAAGTCAGAAAATTACATGAATAGTTCAAATTATATATAAAAGAAACTTACCATACTACTTGTCTGACTTATTTGGCCTACGCTTTCTAAAAGACATAAAGTTTCGATTATATCATCTTCATCCACCTCAAAGAAAATATCTCGCTCAATGAATATGACTAGGCAATCATCCAAAAGACTATCACCCATCTTATTTCTTAGCTTTGTTTTCACTAAAGCCATTGCAGAAAATACCCTTTCAACACTTACCGTTGCCACCGGTAGAAGCAACACCAGTTTTAGAAGCAAGTAAACCATATCATAAACTTTATGCCTATGTGTCTCAACAACCATAACTGAGAGATCAACAATATTCTCTAAACCTTTGAACCTATCATCTTGTCTGACATCATCAATATAATTATCAAGCTGCAATTCAAGTTTTAGTAAATAATTGCCCGAGATCTCTTTAGGGTAGAATTCAGCTAGTCGATGTACCTTCTTTGCATCAAAAGAAGCAAATGAGTTGGAAGGATTGAAGGCCGACATACAGGAGAGCAACTCCATATTAACTTCATCAAACTGATTATCAAGCTCTTGACTAATTTGATCAATGACACCAATGTATACTTCTCTTCTAAAGTGGTCATCATTTGTTTGGTTTCGGGCACGGGCATACCTTGGTGATTTCCCGTAAGGCACATAATGACCATCCATAGCAGGAATTTCAACACCATGTTTATCACAAAACGAAGTGACCTTCTCAAGAAATTGATCCCAACCAGTAGATCTCAATTGTTGCATTCTGTTCTTTGCCACATTAACAAGTGAGATTGCATTAAGAATATCTTGCTCCCTTCTTTGCAAACACTCAGAAAATTCATTTGTGTATCCAAGAATAACAAACATTAAGTGCACAAAGAAAACAAATTCAAAGGTCTCAAATGCTCCAAGCACAAAATGTATTTTTGTCCAATCAGCTTGATATGAAGTATCATCACCAAGTTCGATGAGTACATCATGGATTGTGGAATACATAACAATAATGCTACATACAGTTTTGTAATGAGAACCCCATCGAGTCTCACCAGGCCTAGGCAAACCCATTGCTTGATTTAATCCACTTCCAGATATAAGTTCACCACAATCAAGTGATTTCTTAATATTCTCAAGTCTAGCATTTCGAAGCATGTCATGACGCTTACAAGAAACTCCAACAATATTTAACAAGAGAGATACTTGTTCAAAAAAACTCACACAATTAGTATTGCCCTTTGCAACAGCAACAAGAACTAGTTGGAGTTGATGTGCAAAACAATGGATATAATAAGCAGAAGGTGACTCTTGCATGATTAATGTTTCCAATCCTTTAATATCTCTTTTCATGTTGCTAGTCCCATCATAACCTTGACCACGGATTTGAGTTATACTCAAGCCATGACTAACAAGTAAAGCTTCAATTGCAACCTTAAGTGATAAAGAGGTAGTATCATCTACATGAACAACTCCAATAAAGTGCTCGCATGGCCTTCCCAATTTATCAATATAACGCAAACAAAGAGCTAGTTGTTCTTTATGTAATATGTCACTAGACTCATCAGCTAAAATTGCATAGGGCTCATCACCAAGTTCTTCAATAATTTTCTTTCTAGTTTCAATGGCACAACATTGAATAATTTGCTTCTGTATCTTTGGGCTAGTTAAAGTGCAATTACCTGGAGCATTTTTCAAAACATACTTGTTCACTTCTTCACTGTTTTCTGCAAGAAACTTCAAAAGTTCAAGAAAGTTTCCTCTGTTGCTAGACTCTTCACTTTCATCATGTCCACGGAATTCCATTGCTTGATGCAAAAGAAACTTGATACATCTAAGTGAATAAGTCAACCTTTTCTTATAAAGACGAAGATCCTCATCAGTCCACTTCTCAATATGATAATCAATTGCTACTTTGGGATTTTTAAAGCCAATATATCTCTCTTGAGCTGCATTATGTGCCTTAGAACCCAGATGTTTGAGAAGTGCTTTCTCTCCTATATTCCAATTTCTCTATCCATCAACAGTAAATTTATCTGATGTAGTACCCTTCTTGAACAAATAGCATATAAAGCAAAACACAGAATCCTTCTTGATACTATATTCAAGCCAAGCATGTTTATAAAACCATACAAAGTTGAATTGACGATCTCTATCTCCAATCTTTCTTTTAGGAAATTCATGTGCATAAGGTTGGATTGGACCTTTAAGAATATATGCTCTTCGAATTGCATCCTGATCATTAATAGGATAACTTTGAATGGGTTGCCTTTCACCTGGATCATGTGGAAGACGATCGATGTTATAAACCGGTGGCGGTGATGGCCGTTGTGACGATGGCGGTGGCGGGGACATAGGATTCGCAATTTCTTCAATTACTCTCTCTTGCTCTTGAGTCTGCTCTTTTGGCACAGTTTCAACCGGAGAAGGATTTGAAGCAGCAACAGCAGCCTTCTTTGCTGCATGTTTCTGAAAAAGAGATGCAATGTCTCTACTTCTCTTCATATTCGAAGAATTCTAAAAAAAATAATGTAATTATATAAGTTGACATTTAAAGATTACATAGCAGAAACCAAAGTGTACTAATATGTGAGCAATATATGTTCTGGAATATGAGAACCACGACCATCTTGAAATATTTAGTGAAATAATATGATTTAATTATAGACAAACTTAAAAAATAAGAGAGAGAGAGAGAGAGAGAGTATAACAGACCAAGTATCAAATTATATTATGGTGTTGAATTCAATAAATCCATTCATCTCTCGATCTTTCGTACCATCAACAGATGCTGACTGATATAACAGCAGCATTTCTAAGACGATATTCTAGTCTTGTTTGACAAGTTCATAGATATTTTCCTTTAGTTTGATCCAACATTAGCAAATCTATATACTATCACTAATTGTGCATGTCATTAAGCATACTGGCAACCGTGCAATACAGATGATGCCATTTACAAATCAAACACTTTCTATATGATCAATCCAACTTCCCCACAAATCAAATGATGCAAAGATCACACTAACAAGTTTTGAATTTGCCACACCGGTACTAAATTTCAGATAAATACTTTGCTTGATCCAGAACCTAAATGAAACCAATCACATCTTATCGGAACAACAATAGTCATTCTCACCGGAATTGGCCAATTAATCATGAAGTAACAGACATCACATTGGCATCACGATTGAGAGGCTAAGAGAGAGCCAAACCTTCTCCTTCTCCTTCAAGGGTACAGAAGCGTATAGAAGCACACAACAGGGCTCGTTCCCTCCTATCCCGCCACCGACCACAGCGGCCACTGGCTGCCGCCGCAGCTGACCTCACTACCGGGCACCCGCAGGTGCCGTGCACAAGCAGACGTGACGAGGAGACAAGGAGTCCCGCCGGTGCCGTCGCAGGTCTCGTGACTTGAGGAGACGAGGAGTCGCTACTCTGCATAGGGTTTTTTTCTGGTTTCTGGTAGTAGTATACAGCGGCTGGGCCCAAGGTATGCCGTGGCCCACCCGGCATACCCTGTGGGTCTGCCCCTGCGACGGGAGCATCGGTGGGGTTAACGGCGGCGGCTTTCTTGAGCTCGACATCCATTCAAGCGGTGGCTACGACATGGGGTTTAGGGCTATCTCCGAGATGGCAGTTTCCCGTGACGGCATCGGCGCTAAGCCGGCGGCGTGCCCAACAGCGGTGGCGACCAACAGCCGACGTGCCTCCATGTTCGGCAACGTGGACTAAGGTGGTGGCGTGATGTCTCCGGCATGGCATCATTGGGGGAGAGACTGAGAGTAGAGAGATGTGGGGGACAATGATGGTCCAGTTCGGTCCGATTGAACTAGTTCGTGGACGGTTCAGCTTGGATGAGCGAAATGGGCAAAAATCAGTATTTCACATCTTTTTTCACACGGTTTTCATCAATTTCAACAGATGCAAAACATATTTAAAGCAGGAAACCAATCTACTGCAAGCATAGCGTTCGTAACATAATAAAAAAAAAGAAAATGAAATGAGTCTATTAGAAACATATAGATTGTGTACCTTGATGTACATGGGCCGGATGTACCCACTGATTACCAAATTAGTTTCAAAATTAATCTCACTAATTAGCTTGTGCACGTATGGCTAGGGGTGAAAACAGTTCGGATATTATCCGCTAACTGTCCGAAATTTCAAATACGGATAGGATCGGTCGGATAATCTCGGATTCGGAAATGGAAACGGATAATTTTTCTCGGATACGGATACGAATACAGTAAAGGCATTATCCGGTGAATTTCGGAATCGGTCGGAAACTATCTGGACAAATTTTCGGTATCCGCATCACCCATTATATTTACTCCTAACCTAACCCTATTCATTCTCTCTCCAGTCTCTACACACACAGTCTGCTTGACGCGGCGACGCCATCCGCTCCAAGCGCCAGCCGCCGCTAGACCCTGCTCCCCCGCGCCCGCCGCCACCGGACCCCGCGCCCCCATCGGCCTTCGCCGCTGCCCGGCCTCGCACCCCCCGCGGCCACCGGCGCCGGCCCTGCGCCCACGCCCACTGCCGCTACCGGGCCCGTGCCCCCCGTGGCTCAACTTCCCCTAAACTCAGTGCAGTTCAGCTTCGCGGCTGTAGGTCTTCTTTGGCGCCAAATCCATCCGTCCAATCCAGTTAAATCCCCTCCTTTGGCAGATTAATTGATTTGGCCTCTTCGCTACTAGCTTGATGAGGTTCTTAGAGCTACTAGTGTTCTTGCATGTCCTAGATACATAGCCATGGATGCTTCATGTTCTGTGTTGTTTTTTCTTTTCTTTTCAATTATTTGGCTCCATAGTTCTAAGTTTACATGCAATCGGTGTATTGAAGAGTAAATAGGTTGAATTAGGTGCCATATTTGTCGAACTACTGTGTTATCTGAAAGAAAAAGAGGAAATGGGGGCTATGGGAGTTGAAGTATCCTGTTGCTGTGATGCTGTATGGGATTGATTTTTGGTCCTAATTCATATGTTATGTGCTTGGATGGGAGACCTTGCAGTATTCATTATTTGACTGAGAGGTTGAAATATATGATGTAGTATTTATTATCTGCTTGGATGAAATATGTTTAGATGGATGGTTAATTTAGGTTGAAATTTAGAGGGAAAACTAGCCATTTGGATTTGGAGAGAGAGAAATGGTTATGTGATTTTACAAGTACTATGCCATTATGCCCTAAGGCTCTAATATACTTACATTATGGATGTATAGAATGGTTGCGTTGCTATTATCTATGTGGTATTAAATGGTTGTTACATTGACTTGATATCCGAATAAATATTTGTATCCATATTCGTTCCAATTCGTATTCGCTCCGTATCTATATCCGGTAATATTCGATTCCGTTTTTGTATCCGAGATTTCCGATTCCGAATCCGATTCCGAAAAAAATATAAAAACAAATATGGTATAGCTAGTTTCCAACCGTTTTCACCCCTACGTATGGTGGAGTAGGCGGGCGCGTGGCGTTAGTTTCCACCTATCCCTTGAGCGCAGAGGCGGAGGCCAAGAAAAGCAACGGCCGACGAGATACACGGCCCATTTATAACTAGAAAGGCCCACGAGTCATCTAGCTCACTAAGTTGATGGCCCACAGAAAACAGCCCACGAACACAGGAGAGACGGCCAAGAAATCTACCTCCCACGTCGCTGAGGCCCATCAGAGGGAAGGCCCACGCGCCGGCCCATGCAGAACTCGACGGTCTACTTTGAGCCCACTAAGCATTTGGGCCATGAGGGCATCGGCCGGATGGGCGGGCTCTCGTGTCCTTCCTCCTCCGGCAGGAAGCCTATACAACACCTCGGCCTCCGCGCCGACACCGGCGGCGCACACACACATGGCAGCGGCGCGCGTGGGCCTCGCCTCGCACGCCTCCACCTGCACCATCGCGCTGCCTCGCTCTCGCCTCCTCCTCCTCCGCCCCCCTTATCTTCCCCGCCACCTCCCCACCTTCCCCAACTACCCGCGCCCCGCCTCCTCCTCCGCTGCCCCGACGAGCTACCGGCCTCGACGACTCCGCGCCATGTCGCAGGCCGCCGGGAACGGGAACCCCTACGCCGCCGAGCTCGCCGCCGCCAAGAAGGCCGTCACCCTCGCTGCCCGCCTTTGTCAGGTGCTCCGTCCCAGCCCTCTTCTTCTCCCTCTTTTCTCTCTGCGTCCTACTTCGCGGTAGCAGGAGGGGGGACATCTCGTCGGTCTGAATTGTTGGGCTTCATGGCCAAGCAACTGGGGGGAAGGCAAATGCGCGCACTGCTACAATGTATTCGGCTTCAAAACTGGATTAGCGTGGGTAGTCGTAGCTGTGGCAACCAGATAAACGTCCCAGAGGATGAATGTATTTTTTTAAAAAAAAATCTTGTTGGTGGATGTTGATACTTGATTCTGCTGGTGGAATTTATTGATCTTGATCCTTGTTTTTTTCCTCTACAGGCGGTGCAAAAGGACATTCTGCAGTCTGGTGTTCAGTCTAAGGCGGATAAAAGTCCGGTGACAGTTGCTGATTATGGTATGTGTTGTTCATCCTTCAGTTGTGAAAGTTCCTGCTTTTGATGTTTGCTACTGAATCATTGACAAGAGTACTGAAGGTTCTTGCTTTTGATGTTTGCTACTGAATTATTGACATGTGTGCTTAGTCAGAACTTGGAATTCATTGAGTAGTTTTTTCGCACCATATATTCTTTTATTTGCGCTTAAGAGGTTATGAATGACGGTTGCTACGGAATGTAAGGGACAGCTTAGGATAATTTGCTCTTCATCAGTTATATTGTTGGTACATGTTGCTTCTGCTTTCTCCCAGCTCACCATTTACCTCTAGTTTTCTTTTCGCGCATGTAGGATCTCAAATATTGGTAAGCCTTGTCTTGAAAATGGAAGCACCAGCTTCTGCTTCCTTCTCTATGGTGGCTGAGGAGGTAATTACCATCTGTCTCTTCTTCTGCTTACCAGTTTCAAAGGACAGCACAGAAGTATTTTGCAATTGAGTGGGATATATGTACTCATGTAGGACTCAGAAGAATTGAGGAAAGAAGGGGCAGAAGAAATTTTAGAAAATATCACAGAGCTTGTAAATGAAACTATTGTAGATGATGGTTCATACAGCATTTACTTTTCTAAGGAAGGTATCCTCTCAGCAATTGACGATGGGAAGTCTGAGGGAGGTCCATCTGGGCGACACTGGGTGCTGGATCCAATCGATGGTACTAAAGGGTGAGTTTGCTAACCTAAACCTCTGGGTTGCAGAATATGATTCAGCACTCAGAACATAAAACAGTAGTTCATTCCCACCATTCACTGCACAATCAAAATTCATTCTGCTGTTTTATTACGGTTGTTTGTAATGAGCATATTACAGTAGATGGCACTGCTTTTTTTCCTCTACAAAAACCAGAGGCTGGCCTATATTCCTATCGTTCATGCAATCTTGTCTGTTTTAATTTCGCCTGAAACATGATGACTAGCAGCCAGCAAAGTGCAAGTACAAATGGCAATGCTACTTAGAGATTTCATAGATCATGTCCAGTTCTCTTCTTGATAAAGCCTGCTGAATGCTGACACTAGCTGCTAGTTGACCTTTTTTTTTTTGCAACAATAATTTGATTATCTCAAACTTTCTGACCCAAATTCACATTTTTACAACTTGATTCAGTTTCTTAAGGGGAGACCAATATGCTATTGCACTGGCTCTGCTTGATGAGGGTAAAGTTGTTTTGGGTGTATTGGCTTGTCCCAACCTTTCTTTGGGATCTATAGGCAACCTTAATGGTGGCTCTTCGGGAGATCAAGTTGGTGCTCTCTTTTCTGCTACTATTGGTTGTGGAGCTGAAGTGGAGTCTTTACAGGGCTCTCCGCCAGAAAAGGTTACAACACCTTTCATTTTTTATTGTAACTTTGACTTACTTTTACCTATTTGAGAATGAAACCAATCATTTTGTCCGCTTTTGGTTATTTTCACTTCTAGATTAGTGTCAGCTCCATTGACAATCCAGTCAATGCTTCATTCTTTGAGTCCTATGAAGGGGCACACTCCATGCATGATTTAACAGGCTCCATTGCTGAGGTTTGTCCTGAATTATTCTTTGCCTAGTACAGGTCCATGATAGTTACATAGGTAATCTGGTGTTTGAATGCTAGCAGAAACTTGGTGTTCAAGCTCCTCCAGTTAGAATTGATAGCCAAGCAAAATATGGTGCCCTAGCCCGAGGTGATGGCACCATTTACTTGCGTTTTCCACACAAAGGTTACAGAGAGAAGATCTGGGATCATGCAGCCGGCTCAATTGTCGTCACAGGTATGAAGGCTCTCTCTTTGATTGAAAACATAGAACCCAACTGAAACATTTTAGATTGATGTCCTGTTTGCGGTGTTTTTCAGAAGCTGGAGGTGTGGTGACAGATGCATCAGGAAACGATTTGGATTTTTCCAAAGGGAGATTTCTTGATCTTGACACAGGGATCATTGCAACAAACAAGCAGCTGATGCCTTCACTCCTAAAGGCGGTACAGGAGGCCATCAAGGAGCAAAGCCAGGCTGCTTCCCCGCTGTAGAAGTTATCTCAATCCACAATATCATAATGTGTCCGTATAATAATAGCTGAACTGCTGCTCCCCGGTCAACATTGTGTACACACCCCTTTGTTGTTGTTGTTGCAAATACGATTTCTTATTGTTGCACGTCTCTGCATTTGATTGGTAGGTGAGCTGGCACCATATATGCATATTATGTTCTTTTTTCAGAATTCAGAGAAATTATTAAATTGGCGTCAGTCTGTGTAGTTCTGGGTAATATTGCTACAAAGTATGGTTGGAGTATATATATGTGCAACCCGTGGCAAATGTACCTAATCTAGTGACGTGATTAGTTTGGCATACCTACTCAATTGAAGCGTATCCTCTGCCGTCGTAACTTAACTATTTAGGCACAGCTTCTCCTTCTTCTTGTTTGCTTCTGTCTTTTCTTATAGCTTCTCCCTCTCGGTTTCTAGTAGCACGTTGTTTAAAACGTGTTTCTGTTAGCACACTGCTTAAAACGTGAAATAGTATATCTTTTGTAAAAACTTTCTATATAAAAGTATCTCTAAAAAATTACATAGATTTTTTTTTAAAATTTTTAATAGTTAATACTTAATTAATCACGTACTAATAATATTTTTCGTTTAGCCCATTGAAATGTTCCTGGCCATCGGTTTGCTTTGGATGCTTAGGATTTAATTGGCTCTAAGTGCTGCAGCCTGTGGATTCGGAGGTGGAGATGGTAGGAAGCCAAGAACTAGATATCCACCTTGGATGAAACTACAGTTTCGAGTGTCGAGCACTAGGGTTAATTGAAGGGGAAAACAAAGCATATTTGACCGGAGCTGGAGATGGGGTTTCGGTTTTAGTTGCCCGGTGGTGAAATTTTCTGTAGCTGGCATTCGGATTGTATATGCTTCAAGTTCAAGGCCTGGTAATCAGGAACCATCTTAGAGCCAATTAAATCCTAAACGTCCAAAGCAAACCGATGGCCAGGATTTAGAAACGGAACAATTGTGCCTTTATAGTTGGAGCATGATCAACACAAACCCAGTGAGTGCAGCAGGTCCAATTTCTGTCTGCCTTAGTTTCAGGCCATGGTCAGAGGATACGCTTCCCTAATCAACTGGACATTATCTGTTTGACTCCACTCTGACTGAAAGCATCACCTGTTCTCCACCTCGCCTCAGCCTTTGCCATGTCGCAGCCGCCGTCGTCCACCGGCAACCCGTACGGAGCGGAGCACGCCGCCGCCAAGAAGGCCGTCACCCTCGCCGCGCGCCTCTGCCAGGTTATTTCTCTCCTCCTTCTTGGGTCCCTCCTCCCCCTTGTTATTTCTTTGTTTCTACTATCTGCTTTAGAGTTAAGATCAACTCATCAAGTTTTGCATTGACTTGCTCTTGTTAGCTGTGGCGATCGATGTGGAGTTCATTTATTTGACCTTGAGATAATAATTTCTTCTTCTTCTTCTTTTTGCGGGGATTGAGATGAGAATTTCTGACTGAAATTGCTGTAGTTGCTTTGTCCTTTGGCTGCTTGGATATATGTACTTACCTTCTGTTCTGTGTCTTCTTGTTTCTTCAGAGAGTGCAGCAGGACCTCTTGAAATTGGACGTTTAAACTAAGGCAGACAGAACCCCTGTGACAGTCGCCGATTATGGTACTTGTTGATACAAATACAATGTTCTTCGTCTGTTCTTTTTTAATGTATAAATGATCTTTCAACAAAAGTAATTGTATTTCCTAAATTAGTTTTCGTTCCATGACCAGGGTCACAGGTATTGGTAAGTCTGGTCCTGAAGATGGAATTATCTTCTAACTCCCTTTCTATGGTGGCCGAAGAGGTGATTTACAAATGTATATTTCACCTTTTTTAATTGTCACACAGAGAAGCATCTTGTTTTTCATTATCTGTTGACCTATATAGGATTCTAAAGACTTGAGGGAAGATGGAGCTCAAGAATTTTTGGAACATATCACCAAACTTGTAAACGAAACCATCATAAACGATGGTTCATACAACATTACATTATCTAAGGAAGATGTGTTGGTAGCAGTTGATAGTGGAAAATCCGAGGGTGGTGCTTCTGGGAGACATTGGATATTGGATCCAATAGATGGAACCAAAGGGCGAGTTAATTTATACAATTTAAGATTGTACAGGTCATGTTTGATTGCTGGAAAATAAAATTCAAGTATTATTTCTACCATGCCATGAATATTTTTGTACCTGTAATCATAGATCATCCCATCCACATGTTTTGGGACTAGACTCGCTATCTATATTCAGGAAGTCCCTTACGACAGGTACATTTATCCATCCCTGAATTTGTTAGTTTTAGTCCAAGCTGCTCTAGCACAAACATAAGTCACAGAATCTCTACTTTCGATGTGGATGAACATGGTAATATTTCAGTTTTTTGGGTGAAATTGGTGATTTATGCGCTAGAACCATGACCCAATTTCTTTTGGCTTGACATGGTCTCTTGTTAGATCCAGGTCCTACATCTCTATCCTACAGTCCTACCCAACTTGCTTAGGATTAAAGGTGGTGGTGGTTGTTGTTGTTGTATCAATGTGGTTAATGTGTAACAGATGTGCATAATAATAAATGAATATTGCAATGTGCCCATCATGCTTCCGTAGAATATTTTTTCTCTTCAATGCATATAAGCATCATAAAGTTATAATATTTAGTCATGTCCTTCTGGCATTCACAAAAACATGTACTTCATCATATGTGGAAATGAAATAAATAATATTCATGCATTTCGAATTAGTCTAATAAAAAGCCATGATGCCCACAAGCCTTTAACAAATTAGTTAAATGACAGAGCACTCTACTCAAACATGTTACAGCCATGGTGTTGGTGGTGTTAGGATGCAATGCAACACAAACAAACTAGTAGTGTGTTAATAGACCTAGGATCTATTTTTCTTGTAAGTTTGCATATTTAGCAGTAATATTCTTATTTCACATTTCTAACAAATGCATCAAAGAGGTATATTATGAATTTTTTAGAGGTATATTATGATTTCTGATGATTATTGATAAAATAGTAATATCATGTGCAAAACCTTTTGTTACTATTGGCATGTTTCACTAGGAAATTTCCTTTATAATCCAACATTTGTATTTATGCAGTTTCATAAGGGGAGACCAATATGCAATTGCACTTGCATTACTTGACGAGGGCAAAGTGGTTTTGGGTGCGTTGGCATGCTCAAATATTCCTTTCAAATCAATAAGCAATCACAATGGTGGCTCTTCTGGAGATCAAGTCGGTGCCCTCTTCTCTGCTACAATTGACTGTGGATCTACAGTTGAAACCTTAGAGGGCTCTCAGCCACAAAAGGTAATTTATCACATTCTCATGAACTATGTGTGGATTATTCCCTTTTCTGAATAATATTATCTTTTCTTTACCCTCTTTTTTTCTAACTTCAATTTTAGATCAGTGTCTGTTCTATCGACAATCCAGTGGATGCCTCATTCTTTGAATCTTATGAAAGAAGACACTCCATGCGTGATTGCACTTCCTCCATTGCAGAGGTTGGTCCCCAAAAATTGTCTGCTTAGTTTCTAATATGAAGAATCACACAAGTAAATCTGATTATATTATGTTGGCAGAAACTTGGTATTCAAGCTCCTCCAGTTAGAATTGATAGCCAAGCAAAATATGGTGCTATAGCCCGAGGTGATGGTGCCATCTATTGGCGCTTTCCACACAAACGTAGCAAAGAAACTGTATGGGATCATGCAGCTGTATTATTGTCACAGGTATATAACTATATTCACAAAACAATGAATTGAGCTAAGGATCTTTCTGCTCTTAAATAAATAAAGATTATTTGGTAAGATTTTGTTTCTGGTGTTTGCAGAAGCTGGAGGTTTGGTAAATGATGCTTCAGGAAACGATTTGGATTTCTCCAAAGGTAGATATCTCGATCGTGACAACGGCATTATTGCAACAAATAAATATTTAATGCCATTAGTTATAAAAGCTGCCCAAGAGGCTATGAAGGAGGAAGGAATACTAGGCTAACTCACTCATGCATCACATGAAATAGTGATCCAAAAATGGTGTAATTGTGATGTTATTTTCTATTTGTATGCAATAACTGTTTACCCTACCATTGTGTCGGAATGAATAAAGTTTCTTGGTGTACCATTATCTAACTTTTACATTTAGATTCGAGCAACAATATCTGATTTGTATTCATCTTTTTCGATCTGGTGCATCAGCAATTTACTCCTTGAATTATTATTGTTACTGTTTACCAATACTATGAATCTAAATAATCAATAGTTACTCTACAATATGGAAACCTATGGTCACCCAATACAACTAAATATGCACATCAGCTGGGTAGTCTGCAGGGTGCTTCTTGATTGTATCCCGCAGCAATCGCTCTTGCTCCCGTAGGTTGGAAGGAATTTCATCATAAACATCAGTGAATAGTTCAGCGAGTGGTGGTTTTGGCATTCTTTCTGCTACCTGAATGGCTTTCAGAAGCTGCATAGAAGTAAATTGGCTATTTCAGATATCATGCCTGACAGTGAATTAGACATATAAGCCTTTCTGCAACAAAAGCATTACCTCTTGCCTCACATTGTTCCTGAGTTCAGATTCATCTGCATCACACCACCAGCCATTCCCCTGAACCCATTTTCTGTACCTGGAAATCGGATCTCGTGCTGTTCGCCAATGCTCGATCTCATCAACTGGCCTATACTTGGTTGAATCATCGGATGTTGAGTGATGGCCGACTCGATAAGTCAGTGCCTGAAAGTTTAAAGTTCAGTATTCACATCAATCTTATTCTAAAGTCTTATTGTTTCAGTTATTGTAAATTGAAAATTTGTTCACCTCAACTAAAATTGGTCTGCCTTCCTTGATAGCCATTTCCCTGGCTGCATGAACTGCGGTGTACACAGCAAGAGCATCATTGCCATCTACTCTAATACTGCGCATTCCATAAGCCTGACCACGGATAACAGCTCCATCACCTGCAACAGCAGTTGAATTCAAGTTGTTGTTCTACCGGTCACTTGTAAGTTGTAGTGGTGATGCATGGTCAAAATGGAGAAACATATCATACTTCTGAACTGTTCACTAGTTGGGGTGCTGATTGCCCAGCCATTGTTGCGGCAGAAGAAGATCACTGGCGCTTCCATAACTGCAGCAAAGTTGAGTGCTGCATGGAAGTCTCCCTGAACATTTTTCATTTGTCAGAATATGCTGGGAAACAAGGTTGTGGCTGATCAATGATCAGTGATTGTTCATTAATCTACCTCACTTGTGCCGCCATCGCCAACATACGTGACGGCACATGCATCTTTCTTGTCCATCTTCAGAGAGTACGCAGCTCCAACAGCATGAGGGAGCTGTGTACTGATGAATCATCAAGAATGATGAACTCTGCCCTTGACTTGCATGAATTTGTGTGGCATAGAAGAGATTTTTCAGACTTACGCAATAGGCGATGAGACTGTGAAATAATTCAGACGGTTTGATCCATAGTGTATTGGCATCTGCCTCCCTTTACCATTATCCAGCTTATTCCCAAAGCACTGATTTGCAAATTCTTGCAGTGTGAAGCCACGCCATAGAAGAACACCAGGTTCCCTGTACTACATTCAGCTCCACAGTTGCCAGCAAAGAGAATGACAGTAAGTTTATCACTTGTCAGCAACATTGCTAGATTAAGCATTGAAGCTTTGGAGTAACTGATTTGTACCTGAGGTAGTACAATGTCATCAATAGTAAGTGCAGCAGCAGAGGCTATGTTGATCGCTTCCTCACCATGTGAAGTGATATAGAATGAGATTCTTCCCTGCCTCTGGGCTTCAAAGAAGATTGTATCCATGACCTGGAGGGTGACCATTTCACTGTACATCTTCAAAGCCAACTCCTTACTGACCTGACAAGAGTAAACCACACACTTCAGAACAGAACTATCTTTCACAACATGTTTGAAGAATAATCCTTACTCAGGGAGCCATGAATATTACTTCACCTCTTGGAATCTGCTACCGGATATTGTTCTGCCGTCATCATCAAGAACGCGGTAACAGTTTATCCTTTCCTTCTGAGACTCTGGCAGGAAGTTCATTTCAGCAACAAAGGAGACCTTTCCTCCAGGGAAATCCACTGCCTGCTGTGGTAATAGTAAAAATAAACTGAATTTCTCATGGGCAAAATAAATTTATCTCAACATTGACCACCAAGAGTGAATTCCACTTGAATTGAATTATTTTTTAGACCAAAACTTGAATTGAATTATTGGAAAGGCAAATCAATATCAGTCTGACATTGGTCTTGGAAGTAATGGACAAATTTATCTATTGATCAATCTATCATTGTAAAGTCAGCATTCTTACAGGTAGATGACCAGGAGAGACCCCTTATCATTGGTCTCGTCCATTGACACCGAAAGCACATGAAGGATTAAAACTAAACAATGGTAGAATTATGACACGTTTCCTCATTCTTGTGAGGTTACCAAACAGAAGTCAATCACACCAACCCATTGACGCAATCACATATCAGTTCATCCTTATCTGAGTAGATTATCACTTGTTGTCGATTCAATTCACAATTGTTCTGTGCTACTACTTTTCTTTGACATGTTCTCTTCCTTTCATGAAAACTCAGGTGATCAATTGACAGCTTAGCCTATGGTAACTTGGCAGCCAGGGGAGGAACACCCACAGGTGAGGTGCTGAGAAAGAAAATAACAAATGGTATGCTACCAAACAGAAAAAAGTAAGAAAGAAACCATTTTTCTCTTGTTATCTAATAAACTTTTTAAGGAACATAATTAGTATAAAACAAATGTAGTTTCCGTCTAGTGTCCATGATGATCTTTCTAGATTCCCAAAAGGACATAAGTTTCCTTTTATAGAGAAGAATAATTGCGTATGATTCGATAAAAAAAATTCTGGATATTCGTACAGGCACAGGTATAATTACAAATGTGCGAAAAAAAAACAGTAAGCACGTGTGCTGTCCACATACCTGATCACCACCGACGGCCACCAACCCGTTCTCCGCCTCCTCGACGGCGGCGGCCGCGGCGGCGCTGCTCTCCCCGGTGAAGCGCCGGACGGAGCAGAACCCCCGGCTGTCTCCCGACCCCGCCGCCGGCAGCGGCGACGTCCCAAGAACCGGCGGCGCCGAGCTCAGGAGCCACGGACCGGGCGGGCAGAGACGATGCTGGGACGGCGGCGGCGCTGAGAGCAGCCTCCTCGCCGCACGGCGCGCGAGCTGGGACGACGCCCTCGCCAGCCATGGCGCCATAAGACGACGACGAAGCTGCTTCCAACTCTCTCTCAGCTAGCTAGCTAGAACCCAAGAATCCTCTGGAATGGCGTCCTCTTCCAATAACAAGAAGCCAAGAACTGACCATGCGCAGCTCAGCTAGCTCTTATAGGTGTCCGTGTTGGAAACGGATAGAGATGACAAGCGCATTCATCAGCTGGAGGAGGAAGAGGACGAGGAGAGGAAGCAAAGGAAGTAAAGAAAAGGAGACGACGCGAGAGTGAGTTGGAAAGATACGTGTGCGAGCTAGGCAGCGAGGAGGGGATGATTATGGAGGAGAGAGAGAGAGAGAGGAGCAGACGGGCACGGCTCGGCTCACTGGAGAAGACAACAGCGGAGGAGAGCAACGAGGTGGCTGGGGCCCACCCGTCGGTGACCGTGGCCGTGGGTGGACGGGGATGGTTGACGTGTGGGCTCGATGTGGTAGGAAAGAGAGGTGACAAATGTCGCCTGCTTGGTGCTATGCTAATCAGGTGATGGACATGATTTTGCGAGTGATATGCTGTGAGATCTCGCTATCCTAGATCTCTTGGAGATTTTTTTGAATAGGCAAAAACTTCAGAGACTTGAATTTCGTATGATTTATTTGAACTTTAAATCAACCAAACTTTGTTCCATGATGAGAAATTAACAAAGACGAAAGAACAAATTCCGTAGGATCTTGCCCATCTAATATAAAAAGAAATTCATAGCATTTGTTAAACTGGATATGCTCACGGGTGCATGGATGTGTGGTGAGCGTGCGTCTACGTATAATTGGACAACAAATGATTTAGGTACAACTCAAGCGAGGCAATAAAATAATCAGACAGAAATTTGTCCCGCTGGTTTCCTCTCTCTTGGACAAGGATTTGCTATTAGTCCTCATCTATTTGAGTGTGACACAATTGCAGGTGTGAGCATGTGGTGTGTGTAAACACTAGACTTTGAATTTTATTTTCGGTAAAAACGATGTTGTTGTAACCGTTGCAAGAGTCAGGATTTTAGCAACACTAGTGCCATGCCCGTGTCGTAACGGACGATGATTTTAGGGGTTTATTTGTAGGTCAATTTTTTGGGTGGAGTGGTTTTCTAAGGGTGGTTTGGGTTTTTTTTTGGGTAAGGTGGTTTTTTGTTGGAAGGGTGTGGTAGGAAAGAGAGGTGACAAATGTCACCTGCTTGGTACTATGATGACGCAAGTGAAGGACATGAGTTTCTGGGTGATATGTTGCGAGATCTCGCTAACTTGGATCTTTTGGAGATTTTTTTTGAACAGGCAAAATTTTCAGAGACATTTGAATTTCATATAATTTGTTCGAACTTCGAATCAACCAAACTTTGTTCCGAGATGAGAAATTAACGAAGATGAAAGAAATTCCGTAGGATCTTGTCCATCTAATGTAAAAAGAAATTGATAGCATTTGTTAAAGTGGATATGCTCGTGGGTGCGTGGACGTGTGGTGAGCATGTGTCTACGTGTAATTGGAAGAAAAAATGATTTAGGTACAACTCGAGTGAGGCAATGAAATAATCAAATGAAAATTTGCCCCACTAGTTCGCGTCTCTTATATAAGGATTTGCTATTGGTCCTTATCTCTTTGAGTGTGAAACAATCAAACAAAAATTTGCCCTATTGGTTCCCGTCTCTTAGACAAGGATTTGCTATTGGTCCTCATCCCTTTGAGTATGACACAATTATGGGTGTGAGCATGTGGTGTGTGTAAACACTAGACTTTCAATTTTATTTTCGATAAAAACGATGTTATTGGAACCACTACAAGAGTTAGGATTTTAGTAATACTAGTGCCATGCCCGGTGCGTCGTAACGGATGATGGTTTTAGGCGTTTATTTGTAGACCGGTTTTTTGGGTGAAGTGGTTTTAAGGGTGGTTTGGGTTTTTTGGGTGAGGTGGTTTTTTTGGAAGGGTGTGGTAGGAAAGAGAGGTGATAAATGTCTCCTGCTTGGTACTATAATGATGCAGGTGATGGACATGAGTTTCTAGGTGATATGTTGCGAGATCTCGCTATCCTGTATCTTTTGGAGATTTTCTTGAACAGGCAAAAATTTCAGGGACATTTGAATTTCGTATAATTTGTTCGAACTTCGAATCAACCAAACTTTGTTCCAAGATGAGAAATTAACGAAGACCAAAGAAGAAATTCCATAGGATCTTGTCCATCTAATGTAAAAAGAAATTGATAGTATTTGTTAAAGTGGATATGCTCGTGGGTGCGTGGATATGTGGTGAGCCTGCGTCTATGTGTAATTGGAAGAAAAAATAATTTCTCTGTTGGTTCCCGTCCCTTAGACAAGGATTTGCTATTGGTCCTTATCCCTTTGAGCGTGATATAATTATGGGTATGAGCATGCAGTGTGTGTAAATACTTTTAATTTTATTTTCAATAAAACCGGTACTGCTGTAACCGCCGTAAGAGTCAGGATTTTAGCAACATGAAAAGGGAAGGCAAGAAGATCAAGGTTCTGTAGGTCATTCTTATCAGCCTGCTCCTTCATTTGAAGAGGCGATGGTGACAGGATCACAGGACTCCCAGGAATTTGGTGGAAGTTCCATCCGTTTTGCGCAGCCTTCGAGAGGTTGCAATGGATTAGATCGATGACTTTTGGTTCCTTTTGCATGTAGTCGTAATACTTACATGCAAAACGTGTCTCGGGCGTACAGAGTCGCACGGTTACAATGTCCGGCGTCTTGCGGTGGTATTGGTCCAATTAGATGAATTATATTAGCATTTTTCAAAACAGACAAATTTATAATGGCATTGGTCTAATTAACATATCTTTCAAGCTCCAGTATGGTCCAACAACTTGGAATCCACAGTATCGCAGTGCTTTAATTTCTCCCAGACCAACTTGTAACCACCTCTCAAAACATACATGACAGGCAGAAAAGTTCTAGAGCAAATGCCTTAAAGCAGGATTTCGATGAGTTTTAGGTACTGAAAAATGATCGGCAGATAATGTTTGATCAATCCATGAACACATTGCGATTGCCGATCACCTGCAAAGATTCAAGGGCAGCCCACCGACATCACAGGTGCTTTGTGATCTTCTCAAGGTTCACAAATAGATAAGGATATTTCATATTTTCACCACAGAGAATAAAAGTGCCAATCAATTCAACACAGTGCCAACTGATCACAAGGTTTCTGTTCTTCATGACGAAGTTACATTATAACTAACTGAGAACTCACATGTATTCATCATTGTGCCGTGGGAGTGTTAGCCTCTCCGGCTTTGGGTCTGACGTAACCTAAACCTCTCAACTTCTCTACCAGCTTCCTCTCTGCAGCAGCCTGAGACCATAATCCTATGAGATTGATAACTTCAGTAAATAGTACCTGTAACATAAAGATGAGTAGATTCATACCTCGAGCATCGGACTGTCTTTTGGAATGTTGCATGCTAGAACTATGTTCAAACCTGTCTTCAGCACTGACAAATGAAATGATATAAGCTTTCTGCTTTTCAATATATACATAATAAAGTAGGCCAATTATTAACAGAAACAGTACCTAAGCGACGGGCCATGCCTGAACCAGTGTTGTCAGATGCTCCTCCTAGTACAGAGGTGACACTCACTCCATTACCCTGCAATGACCATGAATAGGTTATCATGGGAGAAATATTAGTTTCTACAATAGTTATACCTCAAATTATAAGAACACAACTACTCTAATTTTTACCGGACGAGTAGTTGCAGCAGCATATAGATTGCCGAACTTCGCTGTGTTGCATCCAACCCAAGCGTAGATCTGAAATTAATAAAAGAATTGCAAAATGTTAGGACACAGTACACAACAATGGCAGCAGAGAGAGCATAACGCATTGCAACAAGTATGATAAGATTCAAACAAAGTGATCATCAAAATTATACCTAAATTAGAGAATACCAGACCATGTTTACTATCTAAAACATGGTATGTTGTTTCCATATATAACTAGCAATAGAGAGCAACAGGCTATGTTGAAGTTTTATTTAGAGATATTGAAGAAGTACCATAAACATTTTCTATCATATTCATGATACAAAAACTATCTAAAGCAAGCTTAAATCACAAGGGAAACATGCTTCATGTTCTTAGTTCTGACATACAAATAAGGTAATATAAACATATTCAAATGTACGCTATTTTCA
This sequence comes from Oryza meyeriana var. granulata, assembly GCA_003991445.1. Lineage (NCBI taxonomy): Eukaryota > Viridiplantae > Streptophyta > Magnoliopsida > Poales > Poaceae > Oryza > Oryza meyeriana. The sequence continues at coordinate 46,759 of RYFJ01000197.1, forward strand.
TATAATGCACATTAACTAGATCAGTTAAGAGTCAGATGTGCATTAGTTGAGTAACATTTTGATGGTAATACCAAAGCCAGGAATTGAGGGAGCAAACCAAACAATATCTCTATTGATCAATAATCAACATCTCGATTAATAAATTATCACAAGCACAACTCAGACGAAGCAATTTTTTTATGGAGAACTTGATCCAAACAACCTATTGAAACTCTAGAAAAAGTTGCTACCCTAGTACAGTTTATATTTTGGAATTACATAACTTGGAACCAGGAAACCATGTTGACCTGCTTAGAGAACCTTATTATCTGAAAATGGAGGATAGCATCATGCAGGTCCTCAGTGAAGCAAGTAACTTGCATGCCTCCCTCAGATGATGGATCACCTGAAGATTCAACTTGGTTGTCTGTCCGAGATGACGAACCCACCACCAAATCTGAAAAGCTTGTTCTCAGTTCCTCTGAAGCCATAATGTGACTCTAGCCCTGAGATGAGATCTGCACATTTGCTTAGAGAAGCAGACAACATGGTCTCCACGACAAAAATTGAAAAATGTTATAGGTTTGCAGTGAGATGGCAACTACAAGAAACAAGATCCATCCATGGGTGAGAGATAATGAAAATGAAGAGGTAAAATCATCACACTGGGATAGAATTTACAAAGCAGGGAATGATTTTAACAGAAACCTTCATAGGCATGCGCAGCTTCAATTACAAATTTAAAATTTTACGCAATAATAAAGCATAACAGGACTAAGCATAGCAGGCCCATCAGAGCTCAGCCCCCACATCATTGCCAGAAGAAATCTCAGCTTCTGGTGATATGGCTGTTCATTTGGTAGATATGGTTTAATGTATAAATACAGTATTACTTAGAAAACAGTTGAGCATGAGTAGACACCAATTTATTTCAGCAGTTAAGGAGAACAATGGAAAAATATGGTGATCAAACATAGACAAACAAGTTAAGGAAAGGATTGATTATGTTCATGACTACCAAAGACTGCAGCTACAGCACAGAGCATGCCAACAAGGATTCATCACACTACACGGTTAGAATTATTCATGTAATCTAATGCGCATTTTGGAACTGCGCTGCGCCCAGTTCACACAGCATAACCAAGTTCTAAAGATCTGTTCAACCTATGCAGATGCATCAATAACCAGGGGCGGATCTAACGTGGACATGGTCAGTTGAATCCCCAAACCTTTTGGGAACAAAAAAAAAACTGTTAAGGTTAACGCAAATTAAGAGATAAAAACGTCCAGATCTACAAGAGAACCTAGGGTTTATGCAAATCCCAGAAAAAAGTGCGTGGATAGGGAGAGATGAGAAAGAGGATGCGGCTGCGTAACGGATGGATGGATGCTCACCGTTGAGGATGCGGCGGAAACAGCAGGACGACGGGGCCCCTGCTCGCGGGAGATCGTGCAGGCGGCGGCCGAGCTCGGGAGGAGAAGAGACGGGATTCGACGCCGGGATGGGGAAATGTACTCGAGGCACAACCATATTTTCTCTTCTTCCTTTTTTTTTCCTTGGGCACAAATAGGCGAAAATCTGACATATTGGTACCTTTTCTAATTCTTTTTTATTAATTTATTTTATTTTTTACTTATATGTTAATAATTTAAACTACTATTTTTTTCTCTCAGAATTAATTAACAGACAATCAGACCATTTTTGTCCTAGTTCTTCCATACATTGAGCACTGAAAAAATACATTGTAAGTTTTAAAAATTATGGTATAAATATATGCAATTTAAAGTGTAAGATATGGAATTAATAGTGTAAGGTTTAACTATTTTCTTAACTAATATGGCCCTAAAAGTATAACTTATCTCCATAAATATTAGCATATAAGTGAACTAGTATAAAAAATAATCTATTTAAATCGTTTCTTTATTTGATTCAAATCGAGATGTTCATCGGCTGAATGTGTTGAGATTTTAAGAGAGTAAAAGAAATAGCAGGTTAGAGCATGCCTAACCGTCCCCCAATATTTGACTACCAAAATTCTGTATTCGGACCATAAAAACAAAAATTGGGCTCAACAATCACCCTCTCCTCCAACAGAAACCCAAAAATTAGATCCCAATAGTTTGTTAGTTTACCACATAGGTGGGACCAGTTGGTAGTTGATTGGCGTCTTCCCCGTCCCCTGTACGCATGCCTGTCCCCCTGCCTGCAGGCACCATCGCCATCACCCTACGTCACCGTCGACCATCCCGATCTGTGGCTGTACTACTGTTTGTTGCCTTCAATTTGTTGAAAAACAAACACCGAGGTGATGCCCTAGCCATACGTGTCATCAAGCAGGTAATCCCCTTGCCAATCCCATTGATCTGTTGTGCCCTAGCCAATCCCTATATCTGTACTTTGATCTAACGATGTCATCGTAGGGAAAAAAAATTAACTTTCATCTGATAATTAAAGGTTTTGCAGCTCGATCCTTCTTCTGCTCCTGCCGCCTTTGGTCTCCATCCGAAAAAATCTAGGAGAGAAAGAGATGAGTCGTCCAAGCAAACTCATCCAAGTGTTATTAGATGATGAGTCTTCATCGGATGATGACAATGAATTCATTTTTTTGGCCGCACAAGTAGTACACGATCAGTATATGAATGATCATGAACCAAAGCATGACGGGTCTGTGTTTGGGCACCGAGTAATTGATCGGGACAGGTTGAATGGCCATTGAAGACTATATAATGACTACTTCTCAGAACAAACTAAGAACAAACTACATACGACCATGTTTATTTTAGGCGCAGGTTTGTAATATTTAATCGTGTTTTTTCTGTTTATATTTGAAATAGTTATACACGTATGATTCATTATTGCTTAAACATGTACAGGTTTAGAATGAGACGACCTCTTTTTTAAGCATAATGCATGCTGTTGAAGCACATGATGATTATTTTGTGCAAAAAAAATACAGCCGATACACTTGGATTATCATGTTTGCAAAAGATTACCGCAGCATTCCGAATGTTGTGTTATGGAGTAGCAGCAAATGCGATAGATGAATATGTTCGTATTAGAGGAAGTACTACTATAGAGAGTCTAAGAAGGATGGTAAAAACTGTAGATGAAGTTTTTGGAGAAGAGTATTTGAGGACACCGAATGGGAATGACATAGCTAGTTAATTGCAGTTGGGGAAGAAGGAGGATTTCCATGAATGTTGGGGTTTTTAGATTGTATGCACTGAAAGTGGAAGAATTGCCCTACTGCATGGCAAGGTATATATAGTGGACATGTGAGGGAGCCTACTATAATTCTAGAAGCTATTGCCTCACATGACCGATGGATTTAGCATGCTTTCTTTGATTTATTGGGGTCTTATAATGATATAATGTTCTTCAATGGTCGCCGCTGTTTGCAAAGCTAGCTGAACGTGAGACTCCTAAAGTTAATTATATCATCAATAGGTACGACTATACTATGGGGTATTATCTTGCAGACGGTATTTATCCTTTATGGGCAACGCTTGTGAAGAGCATTCAAATGCCACAAGGGAACAAAAGAAAATATTTTGTCAAAGCACAGGAAGCCGTTAGGAAGGACATAGAACAAGCATTTGGGGTTCTGCAAGCTCGCTTTGCAAGTGTTCGTGGACCAGCACGTTTTTGGATGTACATACTCTCAGACAATAATTAAGAGCTTGTATAATCATACATAACATGATTGTTGAGGATGAGTGAGATGGTGATTATAATTTAAATTACAATGAGATAGGAGAACACGTGACAGGTTTCCATGAACATACGCCTGATTTTAGTGAGTTCATTATGAATTACAATAAAATTAAAGACAAAAATATTTACACCCAACTTCAAGATGACCTCGTTGAACACTTATGGCAGCACCATGAAGATCAGTATTAAATATCTGTTTTTTAAGAATTTAGTAATGTTTATTTCAGAGATTGTTATTATTTTTAATGGCATGAAAGGCACAATGTCGTACTATTTTTATTAGTATGAAAGGCACACTTTTCTATTATTTTTACATCCTATTATTTTTTAGTAATAATTATTTCAGAGATCTAAGTCCTCTCGATGTTTCTTATTGTCTATTGTTGCTCTCAGTCCCTGAGACTCTGACTGACTGACTGATTCTAGCAAATCAGCATCATTTCAGCAGCAGCAGCATTTCAGTCAGCAGCGTTTCAGCAGATCATCAACATTTCATCAGATCAGCAGCATTTCAGCAGCAACAGATAAATAGCAAATCAGAGTATGTTACAGATTTCAACAATACCACTTAATCATCCAACAACACACACTGCAAATACATAGCTAATATTAAAAAATAACAATAAGATTCACTTATAAGTATGATTCGATGATCTTATGATTCGCCCAAGCTATTCATACGCCGAGTGTTCTGTAGTAGTCTTGTTGCTCGATGGTCATGGCACTAGTGTCTATCCCCATTATCCTCTCTTTTTCTATCATTCTCTTGAACTCAAACTTCTCTTTCTCCAGTGCCATCGCCTGTTTGAATCTTTCTTCTTTCTTCATCTCTTTCTCTGCATCAACCTCTTTCTTCTTACCCCACAAATAGTCTAATGCATCGATATGTGTTCGATCCGAACGTTAGACGCAATGTTTCTTTCTCCTTCCTCCCTAACGAGCTTTCCATAGCCTATGTACCAGCCTCTGGACTAGCAGCCTCGCTATCATTAGCATTATTACTTTGAGTACACGCAGGTGTAGATGTCGCAGGGACCAAATTGGCGGTGGTCTTCTACTTTTTGTTCGAAGTTTTTTGACCTGCCAACTGATTGCGCCTATCAATCCACTTGGGCTGATTTTTTAAAAGATTGTAGCAATGCATGTACTGAAACAACCTCTTTTGCTTACCCATGATCTTGCACAACTTTCTAGCCCACAATAGCTGCAAAAAAAAATTAAATAAAGTCAGAGGTTTAACATAATAATTTTAACAACGATGAAATAAAAATGACAATGAGATAATAAGAGATAACGTCTAAACTTGTCCTCAATGGTCATACCACTTTGATTTCTATTCTCAATCTGACTTAAACATCCAGCAAACTTGTTGGTAGCCTCTTGTATAGCGGACCAACGGTGCATGAGTTAACTTTGCGTGCGATCTGAACTAATGGTCTTGTTCGAATGGAAATAATCATAAATACGGTTCCAATATGTAGACCGAGATTGTTTAGCCCCTTGAACAGCATTCAAACTAACATTTAGCCATGCCGACACCAATAGGCTGTCCTCGTTATCACTGAAATTCTTAGATCTTTTTTGGTTTGGTCTCACAGATGTAGTACCCTCCACAACTAATTGCTGTTGATCGTGGGGCTGGCTCCCCATATCAGAAAAATCAAAATTATTGGTACCCTCGCTGTCAAGTTTGTGTAATTTTTCCCTCCATCCATACTTCCTATCCATGGGACATAATTCAACACATTACTACTTAGTATATTAGTAGAACTACTGTTGAAAAAAAAAACACATGCAAGATGATAGTATGCAACACCAGCAGCAAGCAATAACAACTAGCTCGATCCTCCTTGCATCAGTTGCAGGACAGTGAGGTGATCTCAGATTGTAGCTAATCAGTTAATGTACCATATTTTCTTAATTTTTTTCAAATACAAGAGGAAGTACAGCCAATTGCAAAGGCTCTGATTGAAGTGATCTTGTTCACCCAGAAAAGTTAGTAGTGCTGCAGTAGTATGGGGTAAAATGGATGTTTCAGATGGTTTCAATTCTATCATTGATTTTCACCTCTTTTTGCCTTAACATCTATAATAGCAGGACCTACTACTTAATTACTTTGAATACACATCTAATAGCTTTACACAGGTTAGCAGCGACCATAGCCACCATGGCAGTGAATACACATAACCATTCAGCTTTCCTTCACAAAGCAGCTCTAGAAACATATAATTGAAACATGAGTAAGTTCTAGCACATGCCATCTTGGTTAGTGCACTCAAAACCACAGCTAGATTGGAGAGGGTAATGGGCAAATTAAGGAACTGGAGAAATTACAATTTATATCCAAAAGATATACAGAAAAACAGCAGGTAAGGCATTGTGCCACCATGGTTCTGTACAAAGCTTTATACCATAAATGATTAATTATACCAAAAAAAACCAAGGAATAAAATTTGGACAACGGAATTAACAGGCAAGTAAGCACAATTTAAGTTTTCAGACAAATTATAATGTGCACTTATTGATTAATTTTGGTTGAAATCACTAATGAACATAAAACTGATGGCTACACTGAGCTATGCTTGAAACCACCTTGTCACTAGATTCATGTTCCATGGCCGCGATGCAACCGGGGTCTGTGAAGTCTCAGGTGCAAGGTTCTCTCAACCCTGCATCAAATTAAGTGCAAGGCCCTATATATGATGCATCATATTGCAACTACAACAAATACATTTACAATATGATTTTTCTCAACTTCCTAATTGCATCTACATTTCCTAAACAGTGCCATTCAATGAAAATTTTGCAGAGGCTCTGATTGATGTTTGCACAAGAAAGAAAATGACAACCATCCATACAATGAATCAGACAATATGAAGAAAAGATTGGGAACAATCACCTTGGCTGCTCAATGTTTCGGCGGCGGCCAACCTAAAATTCCTTCCACGGACGAACTCTTCTTCTTCAGCAACAGGAGGCCATCCCATAGAGAAATCGATGCCGGCCGAGTCGTCGTTGATGGACGCCCATTCCTGGCCGTCTTCGACGGTTGCAGGCACCTGGCCGTCTTCGACGGTTGCAGGCCACTCGCCTCAGCCCCCTATCGCCTGCCCGCCACGGGGATGCGCTAACCCTACACGAGGGGCAGGCAGCAGTGCAGGCCGCGGCAGGTCAGCCGCGCGACTCGCGCTGAAATGGGGCGGCGGCCCGAATCTTGGTGGCGGAGTTTCTTGCGGTACATGTGGCTGCGGTAGGGATGGGGCAGGCGGCGGTGAGAAGAACTGCGTTGCCGGGGGAGATGAGTCCGTCGGTGTAGCACCTCAAGGCGGCGCTGGGCGAACTCGGGAGGGCGGCAACATTTCGCCTCAAACGCGCCAACTCGATGGGAACGAGGGATTGGGAGCGACGGCGATGCCCTTCTTGTGGAGAGCGATTTTACCGGCATCGGGACCTTCAATTTTTGGGCTTGTATATATGGTATCTATTGGAAGTAATTTTTTAACAAAAAATCCCCTAACTTTTGAGATTATACTTGATTTAGAGAATCTATTGGATATGCTCTTAAGTAACCAACCACACATATGAGAAAAATTGCTCATAATTATTATACGATATACTCTTATTTATCAATAATTTACTAATATTATTAAAATTTCAGAATTTTTAACACAAATTTATTCTTTACAACAATGCAGTGTGAAACTAAACATTTGTCACCATATTCTTCTTTTTGTTGTTTTCTTATTCTCCATTATTTTCGATAATGATGTTGCTAGCTCCAACCACTAACTATATTACACCTAAACACTAGCAGTTAGCTTACGTACCACGCTCGATAGTATATATTATTTATAATTTTTATATGAGTTAGCAATAATTATTGTATATATTAATAATATTGTGTGCATCCATATTACTTTATTGGTTTTTAGAATTTGTGAGATATTTTTTCCTAAACCTAATCCAAAATGCTTTAAGGTAATAATATCTATGGATAATATTTAGTTATATAGATATCATATAAATATCTATATTTTTTATGTATAAATTAGATAGTGATATTTGTTATAAATCTGATGATTATAGTGCACTGCAAATATTATTCAAGTGAGCTCAAACTTCTCCAACTTGATAAATTTATAGAAAAAGACACTAACATTTTGGGGAGCTCTAGCACCAACAAAATAATTAATAAATGCATTATCAAGATATATTTTTTGGTGGATTTAATAAAATTAATTTGATTTTGTAGAGGTTGATGTGTTTTATGTATAAACACAGGTAAAATTAGAGAAGTTTAATTAAAAAAACTATAATGGCTTATAATATGAAATGAACAGAGTAAATAAAAAAAAGATATATTGTTAATTTTTATATTAATTTAGAAATAATGTAATAGAATTAAGTAAAAATATTAAAATAAATTTATAATATTCAACATATTTTACGAACCAACTAAACTGTCGAACCCTCAATTATAAAAATTCTAGGTCCGTCACTGTCAATAACCAATAGATGCTGATGTGTGACCTATCAAATACCATGAACTACTCATCAGAAACGACTGCAATAGAAAACACTAACAAATGCTCCATGCGGGTTACCTCCCGAACTCACTTAGAAGTTGGCAAGGATGGACAGATGGGGGATCGCCGGATTGGGATCGAGGAGGGCAACCATAAGACCAGAGGCGAAGTGGCGGACAAGAAGCGCGCGGCCACAGAGGGGGCAGCGAGGGCCCAAGGAGGCTGGCGCCTCGTCAGACGGAAGGGGGACGGCCACAGTGATGGCGGCGAGAGTTTGAACTCGAAGAAGGCAGCTATGGGCTGGACGACATACATGGAATGTCCAGGGATGATTTAATGATGAACCGCCCCGAGCGGTATGTGCGTATTTGTGCGCGCTTCCGCGTCCTATGCCGTATGCTAGCGTGAGGAAGTCTACTCACATGGGCCTACCCGCGCCACACGTGCTTCCTCTATGCAAGCACCACAACACGCTGTTTCTCTCGCTTTGGCTTAGAGCGACGTGCACGAGCATGACAATGTGCATCATCTGCATGATTCGTCACATACGCCTGGATACATGACGCAATGTGTCATGCATGTGGCTTTGTTTGTGCCTGAGCTGCTGGCATGGTCTAGATGGGCTTCTTACCGGAAGGGATAGACAATAGAGATTGAAAATTAAGCTATAACACCTACATGAAATTTTGTGATAACTCTACAATACCATCATAAAATTCAAGAATATCTTTGATACCCACATGTATTATACCTTGTACCTAGGTACTAAGTCTAATACCTACTGGTGCTAAATTTGGTACCCAAGGTACTAGATCTAAAACTATGGGTATCAGGTCCGATATTTATTAGTATTAGCTCCGATATATATTAGTACCAGATTTGATACATACAAGGTATCAAAGATGATATGTACGGGTACCAAAGATGATATCTACATGTTACTAGAGATGAAAATACATGTGATACCTATAGATACTAAGTCTGGAACATAGTATCAGATTTAAAACTAGATGACACTATATGTGATACCTATGAGTACTAAGTCTGGAACATAGTACCAGATCTAAAACTATAGGGACCAGGTCCAATAACTATTAGTATCGGATCCGATATAAAGGGGTTACTAGATATGATACTACCAATCTACAAGGCATCAGAGATGATAGCTACATGGTACTTAGAGAGATCACCAAAGTTGCCTTGGAATACTCACCGCTCCACTAGCCTGGTCCTATTATAAAGCAACCCAGCCAAACCACATGGCCATATGTGGCCCAACTGCACCAGTGTGCGCCTTATCCAAGATACCAGTCATGTAAGGCCAAATAGCTCACCGTGGGAGGTGCATGAATTTTTTATTTTTATATTTTTAAAAAAATTATTTACAAAAGTATATTTTTTATCGAAATTTTATAAAAATATACTCCTAACGCCCTCTGGAAAGGTATTTTAAAAAACGTCCTTCCAGAGTGTGTTTTGAATAACGTGGCAGACGACTGTCAGCCGAGCAGCCAACGGCCGTCTGCAATTTTGTAGGCAACACCCTCGCCGCCCTCTAGGAGGGCGGCCAGGGGGCCGCTTGCAAAATGCCTGACCAGTAGGGCCGCCGCTTTTGCAGGCAGCCCCCTTGCCGCCCTCCTAGAGGGTGGTTTTTTCCTGGCTAGGGGGCTGCCTGCAAAATGGCCGGCCCCGCGGTCGGCCAATTTTGCAGGTGGCCCTCTTGCCACTCTCTGGATCTCTGGAAGGACGGTTTTTGCCTGGCCAGGGGGCCGTCTACATAAATGGCGGCTCCCTGGCCGCTAAGGTAGGGTGCCGCCTACAAAAGTGTTAAAAATTGCCTTGTGAGAGGACGATTTTTTGCTGGCTCAGTATAAAACCCCCTCCCAGCCTCCGAAAAGTTCATAAAATTCCCAAAAATAACAAAAAAAAGACGAGAGAGCTGAGAAGGAAGGCGAACGAAAGCGGCGAAGCCCTACCGGTTTGCGGATTAGTCTGTAGGTAAAGTCTATTGTCCCTTTGCAATTTCTATTTGTATTTAGGAATTGATGTAGTATTTTATTAGTTACATGTATCGTACTATATGAAAATAAGTTGTTACACTCGTAGATCTGTAATTATTTAGTCAACCTATTAGGCGACGTAATTTTTGCAGAGATGGTAGTTATAAAATGTCGATTACACAGTATTAGATGTGATGAGAATGTTGGTACGAAGTTTAACTCTATTTTTCTATCAACAGAGATGTCAAATAAGGTGGTATTTCAGTTATTTTACGGGCAAGGGAATGTAAGGTATGGTCCACAGGGTGTAGACCTATCAGAGTTCAGTTCAACGGCTAAGGGCATTGATAGGCCAGCTGAGAGAAGTTTTAGATCAGTGTACAACTGGTTGATGCGAGGCTTCTGAGTCAACCCCCAGATCAATACAATAACCATGTATGTTGTAGTTAGTCGTGCAGTCGAAGGTTTTTTTAGGGAACTGATGTCGGTGGATTGCACTGCCACTTGGAGATGGTACGTGGAGAATGCATTCCAACGTGGTTGGTCACTTGGCATACTTATGTCGGTGTACGAGAAGGATAACACCGTTGCAATGGCCGTGCAAGATGATGAGGGTCCAAGTATGATGGGAGATGATGCCGACACAATGGAGAAAAATGAAGGAGTGAATGAAGAAGATAGACAGCTAATAAGTGCGGCAGACAATAGAGAGCTAATCGACACCATCGTTAAGGAAATAGATAGGAAAGATGTTGATAACGATCATGCAGAGGATAATGAATCATCCGATAAGGACAATGTAATGCCTGCAAAATGGACTAACGAGGATTTCTTCGGGCTTGTTATCTCCGAGCGGCATCATGTGTCATGGGAGTATAAGGAGAACGAGGTCATCTAGGGGGCTAAGTATACATACATAGAGGATTTGAAGGGGGGCAGTGAAACAATGAGCGGTGTCACTTTAGAGGGGGTTCTGGTTCGTGAAGTCAAGTAAGTCGGTGTATGAAGTGAAGTGCGTAAAGAATGGGTATCCATGGCGGGTGCAGCGTTCAAGGGTAAATGAAAGGATTATTGGCAAGTTTCAATTGCGACCAAGCATTCATGTTACTTACAAGGGGTCAAGAAATACCATAGAAATATGACATCTGTATTTGTTGTAATAGAGATGTACTCCCACGCTGTGAATAACCTGGGGCACGAACCAGGGTCAATCGTTAGACATATTGAGGAGAAATTTAAGTACACAATTAGCTATGTGAATGCATGAAGGGCGAAACAGAATGTTTTGGAGATGAGGTTTGGCACATTTGAAGCATCGTATGATAATTTGCCTCATCTTTTAGCCTGCATTCTTCAAAGGAATCTAGAAGGCTTTCCCATCAATTGACCATCGTAACCAAAGTATGTTGCAATGGGTATTCTTTGCATTATGTGCTTGCATTTAGGCCTTTGTGCATTGTCGTTCCATCCTCTACATTGATGGGACATTCCTGACCGGAAAGTACAGAGGACAGATATTGACCGCAATTGGAGTTGACAAGAACAACCAAGTTCTACTAGTAGCTTTTGCTTTTGTTGAGAGCGAACGCACTGATAGCTGGTACTGGTTCCTAGAACAGGTTAAGTCTGCAGTTGTACAGATAAGGCCAGATGTATGCCTAATACATGACCGTCATGCTGACTTGCTGCGGGCAATTGAGGAATTGAGGGATAGATGTGCTGATAAGGGGTACCCACCAAGGTGGTCTGTTATTTGAAGTAGATGGTGCATATGCCATATGGGTGCTAATTTCTAGAGGCAGTTTAAGAACAAACAACTTATAAATCTTTTCAAGAAGCTGTGCACCCAGAATCAGGAGAAGAAATTCAATGAGTTTTGGAGGAGGTTGGATGAGCTGACGTCTAAACAAACAGAGAAGCAGTCCAAGAGGGCTACCTTTGTAAGGGATGAGAGGGGATGAGGCTCTACAAGCTCTTGGACCTCTATCAAGTGATGGACCTCGTATCAGAAAAAAGTTGGCATCGTTGATTAGGAAATTTTCGAAGTAGATTGAGAATGAGTCAAAGGAGAAATAAGCCTTGTTGTTTGACAAAGATAATTCTCGATTCGGTATAATAACCACAAATTTGACAGAGGTTTACAACTGGGTCATGCGTGCTATTCGAGGGCTCCCACTTGTTAGCATTGTTGAATTTATCTTGTATGGCACATGCACGTACTTCAGAGATCGGTTCAAAGCAGCTGGCCCCTCCATGACAGACAATAATCTTTTCTTTGACACACTACTGACTAAGTACATGCAAGATAAAAGTAATAAGGCCCGAAGACATCGAGTTATACCTCAAGGAACACAAGAGCACAGATTCGAAATATTGTGTGTCGATAAGGGCATGTGTGAAATCTACCGTAAAAGAATTGTGCATGAGTGCGTACTGAAGAAAGACGGGACCTGCAAGCGATAGGTTCAGGTTGATGTGGACGCGGCGTTCGGACGGTTGGACGTTAGGATCGTGCTGAGTGCGGAGGAGCAGAGGATGACTTTCGAGAGAATCCGTAGGTCGATGCACACATTGATTCGTGTGCTTACTTGTCGTGCGGTCGACATGGTACCTCCCGTAGCTGTACCTCAGCACCATCTACGGCCTGCTGGACCAGGAGTTCACCCACCTGCAGCAGGAGTGCACCAGCAGGGTTCTAGTTAGCCTGCTGGCCCCTCCAGAGGTAAATTCTGCTATCGGTTCATATGGTGTTTCCTTCTATCGACATACACCGTTTTACATCAATATGCTTCCGTGCAACTTTCGCTACACCGTACCTCGATCCCTTGGGAACTGGCATGTCCACGCAAGGAGCATACCGCACACGTCCGCATGCGTAGTAGGGCATGAGCACTGCCCCCGGGGCCACTATAGGAGGTCCTTCAGGTTAGATGCACGGTGCAAAGTTTCCTTTTGCCTTGCAAAATTCTGGTTTGTAATTATCAACAATTTTTTGCACAGGGTTCCACTCTACACCGCCGGGAATGTTTGCTAGCGCTGGCTCCTCCACGCAGTGCGCACATGGCAGCGGTTGGGCACCATATCCTTTCGAGGACGACGACTTAGAGGACGCGGAGATCCAGGAGGTACTAGGTTCCTCGTAGCTCGGAAGAGCTCCGCCATTGCAAACACAAGCCCCGCCAGCTGCCACACCCGTGCACGCGAGCCGCGCTGGCCGTGCCATACCACCAGACCGACTGACCTACTCCCAGGGCCACATGCTAGCGCAGGGTAGGAAGACGAAAAGGGCTAGAGGTCACGGCAAGGGCCCGTAGTACGTTGTACCAGTAGTAGTTAGCCTGTTGTACATATGTTATATCTTTTGTAAGTCATGTTTTATTAATCTTACGCTTACTGCAGAAACCTCTTTTCTTCGTTTACGCTCGTCGGTGCAACGATATACTCCTCAGGGTCTGCGTTTTCAACGAAACTGATAAAAACCGTGAATATTCGAGTTTCAACTTCATGACGAAAGTAGATTCCGAGTGATGAAAACCAAGCGCACGTTAATTGCTTACGAACATAATGAAATTATTTATCCAACGAGTACAAATGGCACATAAAACGTTTCTAGTTATCATTATTATATACCTTAGGGTATTTCAAAAGGACATCCGAATAGATATACAACTACTGTGTGCAGCGTGCGTATTTCCCTTTCCTCGCCGCCTCTAGCCCAGCTTGCTTCGCACGCAGTGCCCTCTCTCACTTCCTCTTCCTATCTGCCTCACGGGCTTCCTTCTCCTGCTGCTCCTTCTCCTCCTTCCTCTTCTGCTCAGCCTCCCACTCTGCTTCTGCCACCCAAAGACGTTCGAGGCACTCCCTGTGCTATTCCTGTGACCTATGAAGAAACTCTGCGTTCTCTGGATGGATCTCCGTATCTATCCATTGCACAAAGTCGCACAGAGGCGGAGGAGGCTTCGGTGACTTCACATATACAAATTCATTAGCTCAAAGGTTAAAATATTTCTTACTACAAGAGAATTCGTATTACCTCCACCGGCTTTTTCGACTTCCCTTTCTTCCCTTGCGGCTTGGACTTCTCCGGAGAGTACATGTAATTAGCACACATCCAATACCTTTGCCGATATATGTGATCCTTCTTACTTATTGCAACTTTGCAATTATATCCGCACCAATACATCGGAGGAGGCACGCCGATCGGAGGTCGTTGACGACTGGACATACCGAACACATCCATAGCAACCTACATTATAACCAAATAAACACAAATTATAACTCGTTAGGCCAAATATACCCTATACAACTACATACCTAGGGTACACTACACATGACTACAAAAAATAAAATGTCATCGTCTACATTTCCATCTCCCTAACATTTCTCGAACTAAGGTTACTCATCTAGCAAAAATAAATCTAACTTCTCTCACCCGGCCTATCAATGCCCTTAGCAATCCCCATCTAGTAATTGTGAAATTACTGGTTTTCTCTCTATTTATCAAACACCTTTAATCAACCACCCTCTAGAAAGGCGGCAAGGGGCCCGCCCCGGGGATCAGCAATTTTGCGGGCGGCCCCCTTGCCGCCCTCCTAAAGGACGGCGAGGGTGCCGTCTGTAAAATTGCAAATGGCCGTCGGCCATGTCATTCAAAACGCCCTAAAACGTCCTCCTAGAGAGCCTTGGGAGTATATTATTGTAAAATTTCGAAGCAAAAATATACTTTTGTAAATATTTTTTTAAAAAAAATATAAAAATAAAAAAATTCGGAGGTGCAGCAGGAGCACGCAACACGGCCCATTGTGTGGCTGCCTCGCATGCGTGTAGGCGGCAGCAAGAGCGCGTTGCCGTGTAGTGTAGGGCCCCATTGGAGTTGCGCACGTGAAGGAACGGAATCCCGTTCTCTAGTAATTGTGAAATTACTAGTTTTCTCTCTATTTATCAAACACCTTCAATCAACTATTAAATCAACAGTCAAATCACATGCCTATTATTTTTGCGGGGTTGAAACAAAGTAATATTTTTATGCGATTAAAACAAAGTAATATCTTAACTTAGAATTGAAAATTTCTTACTTTAACTGAATACTTGACAATATAAAATAAGAAAATTATACTAAGGTTAAGGATACAAATTACATATCTAGATAATCAGGAAATAAAAATAAAGAAAACTAAAAATTGTACTAGTGAGTTTAAACTAAAGGTGTAGCCTTTTGTATTATTCGTTATACAAATTTAGGTTTCTAATAAATAGGGAAAAAAAATCAGAAACTAGTGGTACCACTCTCCTGCACGCTGCCCTCGATAACGTTTTGTGCCTCAAAATGTGTCAGCAGTCTACAAAGAACCATAAAGCAAAATGCTGATAGCGCGATAGGTTTCACAATACACTAACTAGAAAGATGCAAGTAAGCAGAGTACTGGTATTATATTAATCTACACAACTGGTATTGATATGCTTGTGATCGAATGTATCTGATTCACAGTAACTAAGATGCAAATGACCACATCTTCTAACCATATATACTGTACCGTGCTCTATATACATGTACACTGCAACTGCAAAAGCTAGTAAGACATGAACGATCTTGACCAGCATGCAGTTTCAGGTCAATTTTTAAACATGAATGATCTTTTGGCGCCTAGAGCGAGTGGAGGTGCTTGGCCTTGTCGATGGCCTCCTTGATCTTCCTGGTCGGCTCCTCGTACAGCATGGCCGGGTCGTCGAACTGCGCGGCGAGGCTGGGCTCGCCGAGGAACGCACGGAAGGTGTCGGCCACGGAGCTGGACAGCGACTGCAGGTTGTAGCCGCCCTCCAGGAAGAAGACGCACCGCCCGCCGCACAGCACTGCCGCCAGCTCCCTGATGCTCGCCGCCAGCATGTAGAACGTCGCCGTCGTGAACTGCAGCCCGGCCAGTGGGTCCAGTGCGTGTGCGTCGTACCTGCAAAAAGATGATGAATCATCTTCAGTTTGATGAATTGGCAGCATCAAGATTCAGAAGTTACCAGGATCATGTGAACTTCTTTTGGTTTCGGCATGGTTCTTATTCTGGAGAGTTGTGTGAGTATGAACCTACCCGGCTGAAACAAGGATGATGTCAGGCTTAAACCGCTGCGCTGCTGGAGCAATAACCTCATCAAACGCGCACCTCATTGCATAATCGCCTGAGCCACCGGGTAGTGGCAGGTTGAGCGTCGTGCCCTCACCGTTGCCCTGACCAACTTGGTGGATCTTACCAGTGCCAGGATAGCTTCCAAGCTACACGACACCAAGTCCAGGAAAAGAATGTTTTAGTTTCATTGTAATGTTGTTGCAAGGCCCAGACAGTTTCCTCCGCCTAATTTATAAAGTGACAACTTTTAAGTATAAGGTAACAAACCTGATGAGTTGAGAGGAAGAATATGTCTGGATCATCATAAAAGGCATCACACGTGCCGTTACCATGATGAACATCAAAGTCTATTATCATGACCCGCTTTAATCCATGTTTATGCTGAGCATACCGAGCTGCAACTGCAATGTTCCCAAAGACACAGAATCCCATGGGGCCTTCAGGAACAGCATGATGTCCTGGTGGCCTTACTAAGGCAAATCCAAGAGGTGGATTTGGGCCCAACTTTGATGCTGCAACCTAGGAAAACATAGAACATTTCTCGGGAAATGGGCGCTGCAAAGGAAAATATACTGAATCATAAAATACAAGCATGCAAAGTCAAAGAGAGAAAAATATAAACTGATAAAAACATTAGTTACCACTGAATCAATCAACATAATTCCAGCACCAGCTGAAAGGAGTGATTCTTGGAAAGTCTGCGTAAAGAGAACAAAATTATGTAAAGAAAAGGCAACATGGAAAATTTGATGATTCTAGTTCTAGAATTTTACATCAACAAAGGAAGTAAAAATGGAAGCATCCTTGAGTAGTAATTCAATTACACATATAATGAAACTATGTCGTTATCAAGACATCTGGTACTCATCTGAACTATGGTTTGTCCTAATGTTAGTCTCAGCCTGCAATAGAAGGTATCAAACTATTTGAGTTTCTAGGTGTAGAAGCCCAGTAGCTGTTCATGCCAAATTTACGAACACGTACAACTAATTGCTATGCCATTCATCTTATGAGTCCCTGAACAATTTAAGGAATAAAATTTATTCCATTTTCTAAAGGGCCTACTAAATTTAATACAGATGAAATTTGTATGTGGTAAGTGCATCGATGAAATAAAAATGTGCAGAAGACAGTAAGCAATATCCTTTCAAGGAGACAAGGAGAAAAGGATTAGGAAAAAGAGAAAGAAAGAACGTGCATAGAGCATTACAGTCTGCGTAGCGTACGTAGGTCCAGTTCCTTCAATGAATATTAAACCTTCGTCTGAAGCCCTACTCATAGCCTGAAAACATGACATCTCTGAACAAATAATTCAACCAAATATTATGTAAAGAGCAGCTGCATAATTCAAATATCTGAGTGAAAAGAAGCTGCTGCTTCGTACTATTCTCTCCAAAACATGGTAATACTAAAATAATACCATTGTGACGAAAAATACCTTTTCAAGTCCACTTATGTACGATCTTGAATGAACTCGTGCAACATCATCAAGTGAAGCAGGTTGGAAATTTTGAATTTCAAGAACCTTGGAACCACGATGCTGGATACAAGATAAACAAAATGTTATCTAAGCATACGGTAAAATATTCATTTTTCATATGTGAACATTTTCAACGTTCAACTCAAGAGAAACGTAAATAATTTATTTTGGCTTTTCTTCCTTTTTTTTTTACTTTGGTCTATCTGTACATTTCAGTCTAGCATGAAAGAACATGTTTTTTAACTGAATGTGCAGTCAAAAAATTGTAGAAGGTTATAGATGGTAAGACCTCAGTTAGAATAGAACATTCCAAAACTTATGAAAGGGCTGCGTTGTTTTGCTTATATATATACCTTTGGAGTAAGCTCCAGTTTTTCGAGAGCATCAACTATTGCAGGAACTCTTTTGTTCGACTCTGGATGAGATTCCTGCATACCAGTACATAAAAGGATACAATAGTGATATCGATCAGAATGAGCAACTTTACCATATCCATGACTTTGCTTAGCTACTTACTCTTTCAAGACTAGTATTCTTGCGGCACACAAGTTTAGAATCGATACAGTAAGATAGTATCAAAATGTAGTCTCCATTAAAAATAAAGATTGCCATATCATATTTCAAGAATAGCTTTATTCTTTAGAAAACCAAAATCATGTACTTAAGTTAGGAGCTTAATAAAAAACCTGTAAATGAAATTTATTTTCTTTTGAAGTCTATAAGCTTTATTCACTCCATTTTGATATAAATGTATTATTATTAAATTGCAGTCATGTAGATGGCCTAATCAACGAAAGTACAGATAGAGCCAATTCAAATATTTCATATTGTTGAGCAATCTAATATTTCTCTGTCCTGGTCTGAATCTAAACAAGATGGTTGACAACAAATACAACAGGCTGCTCTTTCTGGCATATTATTCATGCCTTACTGCCTCTCAAAAGTAAGTTATAGCCTCAATATAATTAGGTGCAAAAATTCCAGAGTTAAGTAAATGTAGGGTGTCTTTTCCAATCAATACTAAGCTATCAATTATAAACATTTAAATGAAGTTTCAGTGCAAAGAAGTTCATCACAATAGAAAACCAAATCTGGAAGCTGCTCTAATTAAAACATTGAAACGAGCTTACCTTGTTATGACCCAGGGCAGGAGATGTGCAATAGAGAATACGAGCATCATGAAGCAAATTGTCAGACAAAGCTAAGTCTTTTTGAACACCATTTGTGTCTGAAATAGAAGTTTCATTGTCACTTGGTAAGCAATATGCAGTCCAACACCCATTATGCTTATGTTTTCTTCCAGTGATTTGTAAGCTTCTCCAGGTTAAGGGATGGTGACTTCCAATTACACAGTAATGCCTGAGCATAGGTAATATCCTTCCTAAAAAAAGGAGACAGTGCCCAAAATATGTTACACCAATTATAACTTCTGCATTTATTGACTGTAAATAAACCACTAGATAAATCAATAACCCAAGCATATAGAACAATAAATAACTAAACCAAGTGTAACAAAAAGAAACAAGAAAAGGACATCATCTCGGCAATCCTGACTAAATGGCACTCATTAAAATATTAGTTGGAATGATATCTATTATGAAAAATTAAACTAAAAGGTCAGATTCATTATAATGGCAGCCAACAACAAATCTCGAATCACTTTTGCAAGTAAAATGTCAATAAGCAAGTGCGCAATGAGAGTATGAGAACTCTATTGGACTGCAATACTGAGAAAATTGTGAACCCACACACCTATGTTTGACTGTAATTTCAACCTTAAATTTTATGTGTGTGGGAAATAGTCTCATATTATTTTATCTAAAAATAATCAGGATATTGTTCAGTACATTTGTTTACTGTATTATGTTTGGCCCAAAAGGCTAATCCAACACCACAACCCACTGCAATCTAGTGTAGCATGAGTGCGTTACCATGAAATGCTACTGCAGATAAGTTAGGAGAACTGAAAATGCCATAAAACAAAACCAAGACAGCTTCCAACTAGTACATACAACACAAAATTTTTTCACCTTGACAGTAGCGATTTCTTTTGCTTGAGAAATTTGGGGTAAGGGGAAAATCCAAATACCCCCCTATAAGTCACTGGTGTTTCTACTTCCCCCCTACAACTCAATTTCATACATAAAACCCCCCACAAGTCAATTTCTCTTCTAACCTCCCCCCATATCCCCTTTTCATCGATTTCTCCTCATTGTTTCAATTTCCCGTGCCCCGTGTGCCTCCAGCATGGTGGGACTTTGGAAACCTCCTTCCTCCCTTCCAGTTTCTGTCTTCCCCATATCCCGCACGTGCGAGATGATGGTGGCAAAGCACGATGGCACAACTCGCTGAGTTGTGCAATACCAACCTGCCGAGGTGGCATCAATTCCCATTATCCCGCCATGTTGGAGGCCCATGGGGCACTTGAAATTGAAAGACTGAGGAGAAATAGATGAAAACGAGATGTTGTGGGGGAATTAGAAGAGATTGATTTGCAGGAGGGGTTTATGTACGAAATTGAGTTGTAGGGCGGAAAGTAGAAACACCAGTGACTTGGTGGGTTTTTTTTTGGATTTTCCCTTTTGGCGTGTTTGGCAACTCTGGGGAAGAGGAATGAGAGTTTAGAAGAGGAATTAATGGTGAGATTAATATGGAAATTTGATTTTTAATCCTGTTTGGTAAAAGTGGTGGGAAGTAGTGAGAATTTGCAGGCAGTTTAGATAGAGACTAGATTTTAAGTGAAAATGGATGGTTGAGATTTGTTTAGACAACGTAAAGGAGGAATTCCCTCCCAACTTCTACCCCACCCCAGGTATGGAAAAGGAGGGAGTTCCTCCCTCAATTTCCCATCCTCGTCCCATCAAAAATCCCATGTCCCTAAACAAATGAATCCCAATCCCTCGTTACAAACTCCCCCCCACCCACCCAACCAAACGCACCCTTTGGATAATGCACATGCACGTGCCTGAGAAATCCATGCCTACTATATTAATTAACTTGGATCAGCTCGAGTGCAAAAGTAAATCATTCAGTGCGCCTAGGCATTTCCACAAACAGATGGTAGGCACGGCCTACATCATGGTAGCTCAAGAAATACGAATTGGCAAGTGATATGCTGAAGAACGAAATGGTTTCCCCTACCTCCAAGAATCGGAAGGGATGGCACCCACAGCTGTCCCATCCCTTGCTGAAAGGCTCCACGGATCTCTCTCCCCCTTCCTCACTGAATCCCCTCCGCTCAATCACTTCTTGCTTTGTTCTTTTCTCTTTATCGTATTAATCCAAAAACGAGGGAAATTATCTCTTCAACATGGAGCATGGTCCATGAACCGCCACAGGATTTCACCCGAATCTTCCTCCCTGCCTCCTTTCGCTATCAATTTCTTTGGTTTTTTGAGAGGCGCAAAATTCTCCAAATGAGCAACCACTCCACACTCCACTGGCACTCGAAGTCGTAGCAAGTGTACACAGTTAGGGCCGGCCCTGTCAGCCTAAGCCCAAGACGGCCCAGACAAAAACAGATTGGATATGGGCCGAATCATCCGGCCCATTTGCGACGAATCCCTCCTCTTCTAGAGAGAAGCAGACGCCGCCATTGGCGTCCTCTTCTGCTGCCTCGCCGCGGGCGTGCGTGTCATCTCCGAAACGGAACACCACCTCTTAGGCTTTGATCCGAGCGGCGGCGGCGGCAGCGGTGGGAGGAGGAGATGGCGCAGCAGAGCAAGGAGCCGTGCAAGAAGGAGGCGTGTGACATCCAGGCTTGCCTCTCCAAGAACATGTTCGATTCCAAGAAGTACGTATTGGCACGGTCTTCCAATTCGAAGTCTTTTTTTTAGGGTTCTTCTGGTCCACTGTGATGATTGCATTGGGAAATTGTTGGATAGCTCTTGATTTCTTCGATTAGGGTGCCAGGAATTAATTGATGGGAGCATTTGGGTGGAGTGCCGACACATTGACTAGGTTTGGGGACCGGAAGGCATGGGGAAACATCGGATTAGGGCTTAGTGGCTATCAGGATCTAATGTTAGGTTTATGGATTCCTAGCATTATCAGCTGCCAGGCTGGTGTTAGGGTGCAGGAGTTGGGTTTTGTTGTTGGGGAAGTTGTGGTAGTGTTGACGGGTGGTCGCGGCTGCAAGATGATGCTTTGCTTAAGTGTTTGGTGAAGCAAACTGATTTGCTTCAAGTAGTTGGTTGCTCGTTCGTTGTTGCGATAAGTTTAGCTTAGTGGTTATCATGCGTATCAGGTTATAACAGAATAATAATTGCGTTGCCCCTTATGCCATTGTTGTGGTTGCTGATTGCTACACCTATTTGTTGGTCACAAGAATTTTAGGGTAAATGGTAAGAATCGAAATACTATGTCTGAATACATCCAGCATATGATCCTGTGCCTTAAGCAAAACAGGTGCATGTTACTCTGTTAGTTTCATAGGTGCCCGGATGGGCTAGCCCTTCAATCCTAAAACTTTTAATCTGTGCTGAATTTGAGTATGAATCGGCATCGTTTCCCCTTTTAACTGTTCAGGGATGTGAATTTCAAAATATTGTTTGTTGGATTGAAGTTTGTTGAACCAGGGCCATTAGTTATTTATAACTAGCAATCTTTGGATACTAATAGCATCTTCTGTCATCAAGAAATTTCTAGTTTAGGATGGATGTTAAAATCTTGTGTTTACTCTGTTGGTCCTTGCTGTTATATTTTAATAGACATTGCACATGCTGTTCATCGATATGTACCAAGAATACATTAGCATCAATTTATCATAATTTCCCCTGCTTAAATTTTGATTGTGAGTGTGGTTCCTTTCATTATTGTGTTCACTACATATATGGATAATGCATTAGGTTCGTCATTGTAAGTTTGTAACTATAGTTTATGACCATACAACTGGAACCATTGGCTTTTTACCATCTTGCTATACAATGCCAGGAGCCTAGGACAATAGCACGGATCTGTTTACCGTTTTTATTGGCCAAAACTGATTGGAGTTAGTATGATTGAGTATTTATACTGTGCTGCTAGGTAATATTGTGTGTATGATTTTAGGCCCTGTTCGTTTTGGCTTATGGGATGGGCTACTCCCTCGTTTTCCATGAGAACACTTCCCAAACTACTAAACGTGCATTTTGTGCAAAAACTTTCTACTCCCTCCGTTTCAAATTACTTGTCGTTCTAGGTTTGTTAAGTCAAATGTTTGAATCTTTGATCATTAATTTCTATAAATTTATATAGTTTAACATCATAAGGTTTATGTTTTTAGATTCACTATGAGAAATACTTTCATAATATATAAATCACATGTTGTTAAACTATATGAATTTCTAAAAATTGATGGTCAAAGATATAAACATTTGACTTAGGACAAATTTAGAATGACAAGTAATTTGAAACGGAGGGAGTATATAAAAGTTTCTTTAAAAAATCAAACAAATCCATTTTCAAGTTTATAATAGTTAATACTTAATTAATCATACGCTAATGACCTGTCTCATTTCGCGTGCCGCGATGAGCTCACCAGCTGCAGCCAAAACGAATGGGCCCTTAGAATCACTTTACTGTGTAAGTTAATGGGATATATGTGTCTCATGTATCAGATTGTTGTTTGTGCTTGTTTCTTTCCCAGGTGTCTGAGAGTTATCCGATTACTTCAATCCTGCTGTGAGCAGTGCGAGTACAAATCAACACACTGCGGTTCTTTGACTGGATTACTGAAAAACATTTCCAAGTGATGGAACAATACCGACATGTTTCTCTGCAGCTGTCAAATAAAAGTATGCTTTATTTCTGTTGTTACCAACTTGTTGTTATAAACAGTAGTTGGTTAATTTCAAAAAAAAAGGTAGTTGGTTCAACTTAGTCAGATTGGGAAGGCAGAATCAACCTCATACTAGCATTGACTTTTCTTTTGATACCGGATAAGTAGTATCTCAACCATGCCATACACTGTGCTAAGTTCTCTATACAAAACTCTGTGCTAATTTTCATTACCCATAAAGTTACCTTTGTCATTTAGATATTGAGTGGAATTGTATTTTAGTTGACAGATAATTTCTTTGTACAGGTTCTTTTAGGTTTGCTTAGGGTTGAGAGTGATAACCGAGTTTCTTATGCATCATGGTACAGTACAAACTTTACTAGGTACTTCAATTTAGCTTTCTTATTGGGTCCTTTTGACCTGAGCCCATCTATTTGAGTTTCATTTGATGATATTATGATAAGAAGTCACATGCTCTTCTGTTTCATTAGCTGAATTATTTTTCTTCTACATGCCAGATGACTTGGGGAAGTAACAAAGCCGTCCTCAACCTGAAGATGCAGAATGATGTTCTTGTGGCTGAGTTGTTTTGTGCTTAATCGGTCAACAGATAGACGTTTCTTTAAGATAGATACTGGTACCCTTAATTCCTTGTACATGTGGTGCCCTTCATAATAATTGTTATGCTCTTGTAGACATGTGATCTCATGTTCCCCTCACAAGTATATTAAGTGTTCACCTGGAATTTCATTAATGCACATTATGGTAGTGTAAGTTTTTTTCAGTGCCCTGTTTTTATCCTTACAATATGTTCTACGTAATAAAGTTAAGTTTAGGCGAACATGGTATAAATAGGGTTAAAAACACAACATTAGTTTTTTTTGGTTTCAATCTGCCGTCTAAAGTGCAATTCACTCTAAAGAAAAATCCTGTTAAGATTGTTAGGTATGCTGTCAACCAGATAATCTATGAAATCGTATGAAGTCATAATCCAATTGCTTAGCATTTATGGCTAGTTTCAGGTCATTTGTAAGTACACTAGTTGAGGAATTGAAGTATATGCCATGGTAATCTATTGTGTATAACCAACAACCATATCTTTTGAAAGGGTACTCTTATCTTTTGTGATGCCACCTACCAAGTAGTGCAGATTGGTATGCAATGACATCAAGCTGACATGTACACTACATTCTGTACAGTACAACAACTAATTCTTGCTGTCTACTTGGGACCAACCAGTTTGTTGGTATGTCTTCACATGGGCCATTCCTTAATTTTCTGCTTATCTTGGATAGATGCCATAATGATAATCAGTCAAAGTATTATCACCTGTAACAATAAATATCGTATTCGTTAAAGCTGCTTTTTTCTTTACAACAAATTAGCGACATCTAAACGGCTGAAAGCTAGAGTGATTCCATCTTTGTTTTGTTTACTTGACAAAATTGACTGCATTGTACACATTTTGACAAGGAAAAGGGTACACGTACAAAAAAAATCGTGTTATAAACTTTTTTTGAAGTTACTGGTGGTTAAAGCTTGAACGGTGTATTCAACGGGGTCAAGTAAAGTGACTGAAAGAGGGAAAGTGTGTTTTCTTTCTCTCTTTTTTTTTTTTAAACGAATCTTTCTCTAAATTTTGTTTCGGTTCAACTTCTTTTACTAGAGAAAAGCTAAAGCCAAAAAGTTTACCTTTTCTTTCCAAAATCTCAATCCTCCTTTAGTAGTAAATGAATCTTGTGAGTTACTAGTTTTCAAGTGAAGCCATAAATGTATATTCAGCTACGTGGTTATGAAAAACCCATTTAAATATGTCAATCTTTTAAAATATGGATAGGTCACTTTGATCATCAATTGTGCCATGATTTCTGTAACTTGTAGTGTGTAATCATGCATTTATGTGTGAACTTTAAGCTTTAGGACCAATATTCGCGTGACTGGTGATCGATGAATATACCAAAAGGGTGCAAAGTGGTGTATTGCAATCTTGACAGGATAACTTGTGGCTCCAGAACCGCATCTTTGAAGTTGGCATGACAGTTCCAACAGAAAGAATCAACAAAACATGCGCGCATCCAAGGGCAATCTTGCAATCTTGATCATGCATAGTCTTAGTTCAGACAAGAAACCTAATGGGTTACTTCATTTCAGTATGTTCAAACAGACGCCAAATCCAAGGGCATTACAAAAAATGAGCAGGATCAGAGTATCAGACTCTGAAGTGCCACACAGACAAACAAAAAACAAAATCCTGAACATTCATCATCAGAAAAAAAAAAGAGAGGAAAAAAAGAGAGAATCATAGCCATAGTCAACCTCTGGATTCTGTGGCTAGAAGGATGAAAAATATATAGATCGATCGATACATACACCTGGTATATCATGCATGCAATGCAATCTACTGCTGCTTCTGTCTGCGTCCAAATCATTCAGATATTCAGAGTGGTGGGGCCTTCCTTGATGCAGCGTTGGATTTGTGCGCCAAGATGAGTTTTTTGAGCAGCTTCAGCATCATCAGCAGGCTCAGCCTTCTGCGCCGGATCACGCTGCCGGACGCCGCCGTCGCCGCAGCATGGCGGCGCATTTCGGGGGTGCCATCGCCGGCGAGCCACGCCTCCTTCGTCCACTCCTTGCTCAGTGGGCACGGCGGCGGCCCCGCCGCCCTGGAGAGCTCCTCGTTGAAGTCCTCCCACAGCATGTCCATCTTGGTCTCCTCGCCGGCGAACCTCGCGGAGCCATGGCCATCGTAGTGGTAGTGCCAGCCATTGCCCTTCTCGTCGTTCTCGGCGGCCGAGAAGCTCCTCCGGTGATCGTACGCCACCGCGTCAACGCCGCCGGCGCCGGCACCGAACCATGGCGGCGGGGAGGCGAAGTGAGGGGGAAAAGGCGGCTTCTTGACGCCGTTGCATTGCTCCAGTGGGACGCAGAGGAATGTGAACTCCTCCATGGCTGCAAAGCTGCAACCTTGCATTGGTCTCTCTCTGCACTGAACTCTCTACCTGCTATGGAAGCCTCAGTCTTCTTATGAAATTGGCTAGAGAGAGAAAGGAAGAGGAAGAGGAAGAGGAAGAGGAAGAGAGAGGCAGGAGGAGAGAGAGATGATATGGTTTCTTAAGCTCTCAAGCTCAAGTGATGGTTGGCAAATGGCAGTATTATAAACCATTTTGTGGTGGTTGGTAAGATGCTTTGGCTGATTAGATTGGTCCATCAGAGAGATGCCAAACAGGAAGGCACTAAGAGGCAGGACCTAACTGTTGTTAATTTTTAATTACAAGGTCATTATATACAGCTAAAGTCCAAGGGAAAGAGCTTATATCAAATGGCATTGGTCCTAAACTGTGTTCAGTTCAGACATAACAGAGCCCAATAGTTTTAAGGTTCTAAAAAAAGCTAGCCTAATAGTTTAAGGTGTAACTTCCGGTGTTAAGGAATATAGTAAGATGCATTTCTGAACTAACCAATCAATTAGTAACATTCAGCATTCAGCAAGGCATATATGTGTGGGCAGTGGGCTGGGTTTCTGTTTGTAAACAATTCATTAGCTGTTGTAGTGTTTGGTAGGGTGATTATATTCAAAAGCAAAGTCAAGTGCTGGGTACCCCATATTGTAATGAAGCAGTGAGTTGTTTTGAATGGTTTTGGAGGGAGGATGGAAGAGCATAGAAGCAGGAGTGCAGCAGACAGGCAGTGCTTTTGCAGCCTGTGCCTTTCTGCTAAAGAACAGGTCTGTATGTTGCTTGCAAATTGGAACTCATCTCTCTCTTTCTTCCTCTACTTTTAGCTGAGAAAGAGTAAAGACGGCTGTAATGGCCTTGTCAGCATATGAGGTGGCAGTCGCTCTGAGCGCTAGGTTGCCACCTGTTATTAGTCGTTGTTCTGGACTGTTCAGAAAAAAACGTTGGTCTTTTCATCGATAAAATAGAATAGAACGGTGATACGCTTTTCAAGCTTTTAAATAATGCGATTTTAAAAACTTTTCATATACGAATTTCTAGAAAATTATTTTAAATCTAATTTTTAACTTCATAGGAGTAAATTCATTCATTCGCACCTTCGAATAGAATCAAACCAATCATTCAACTATTCAGCCATTCAGATATTCGGTGCAAAAGAACAGGTTATATAGAACTTTAAGATCAAACTAAAAATCTTTCTTAAGATATGAAATTGACAAACAACAAGGAAAAACCAAACACAACAAGGAAAAACCAAACCAGTGGCATGAGTGGAAGAAGCATTTTGGATAAGCTGGCGATCTTAGCAATTTCATCTAGTTTTGTCAACTACTGGAACAAATAAATACTCCTAACATCTGTTAGTAGTTGTGGACTTGCTGTTGGGTGGTTTGGCTCAACGTACAGTACTCTGTTGAAAGTGAAATTTCAGTACCGTTGTGCTTCGTCTGGTTGCTTGTTAGGTGCAGTGTTTTTTCTCTTCCGGAGCTAGTTTTTAAAGTTTAGGGGTTGGCTCTTGCGTGACCAACTGAGCATCGTTTCTTGCATTAATTTGTCGGAAGCTACAGAGATGTCTCTATCTGATATTTCTGTAAATTAACTTTGCTGCAGAGGTTGTCTTAACCTTGAGAGCTTTTTCTGCACATTACACTACTTTATCCGTCTTAAAATACAAAACTAGTACTAAATATAATACATCCCAGTACTGTGAATCTAAAAAAAAGACAGAAGAAATAATACACAGTTAGATAACACCAACAAATCAAACAGACAAATCCATGTAACTGAGCAAGAGAGAAAAGAGCCAGGGAAGACATCCAATGGCATTCAGCCCATGTCCCTGGTTAGGAGCCCTTTGATCATAGGCGTCCTAATAACTTTAGGTTCGACTCCTAATCACACAACGCAAATATATGTAAGAGAACCATTTCGGCTTCTGAAACTTACCCCATAGTTCTAAGGCTAGGCTATGCTCCCAAATGCCTTAAACTTCCGATACTAAGTGCATACTAAGTGAGCTCTGCAATGACCGAAAGTCCTTTCCCATGTGACGACGACGTTCGACTAGGACAATAAAGATCGAGTGGACGGCGTTACCTAGAGCATAGCCACACTACACCAAGCCAGAGTTCTAGTCGTGTTCGCTTCAACGATCTGATGGCTTAATCCTTTAGTGACAGTCGGATTATTGATTCACTCTAATTTGTCTTTATTACTGTAAGAGCAGAGTCGTCCTCCTTCTATTCTCTCCTTCCACCCCGCGTATACCACGAGAGAGAAAAAGACCGAAAGGAACTTCCAATCTATCCCACCGTGTAGCCCATTTTTAGCAGTAGTCCGTTGCAATGTATGATCATGTTACTAGTTAGGATAAATAGCGGACTTATCTGCCACGTTATAAAATCGTTCTCTGGACGTTTTTTTAAATGAAAATATACTTTTGTAAATATTTTTTTTTAAAAAATAAAAATAAAAAATTCTGCTCATATAGGCCACGCGTTACTCAACGATCTGTTCTGGCCCAACATAAATGGGCCGCACGTATGCTACAGTACCTTTCCGGCCCAATACTTATGGGTCGCACGTACGTTGGACGCAAGCACGTTCCGGCCCATGTGTCACGGTATAATAGGGCTGGAGATAAGCAGGCCGGGCCGTCATATTTCTTGATCGGTCTGACATTTCGGGCCCGTGTCGCTCCTGCTTGTCTTCCTCCTCTCCGTACTAGCCGACTCCAGGGCGGCGGGGAGCTCACCGTCGCCGCGGCGGCGGCGGTGGCGAGCTCGCGGTAGCTATCCGTTCTTGGCGGGGTTCTAGGTTGAGGGGACGACCGACGGTTGATGTATGTAGGAGTACGTATCAAGTTTGAAGGAGTTGCAGGTTTGCAGTTTCTTCTAGGTTACGATCCCTGGCCATTGTTGGTTTCTGGGCTGTTTGATGCTGAATTCAAGATGGGCTAGCCGGCAAAGTGCTTATAAAGTTGTTGTAATTCCACAGTTACTACTAATTTTGGTCTTAGTCTGAATCACATGGAAATGTAAATCGGCTTTAATTCGAGTTTTATACTGAATGGCTGAAAGTCTAATACTAAAAATATTTTGATTGGTTTTCCAGTAAAAATTTTCAGATCAGTTCATCTGTCCAATGTACTTAGGGCATGTACAATGAATTAGATGCTTACGCTTGAAGAGAGATGATACTAAAGCATCTGTATAAGAGCTCTAATCTCCAATGGTTACTGCCTTTAGGTTTTGACTTTATACGGAGCCTGGGAGCGTGTGTTTAGCATGACAAATTCAGTATCTTTCACTCCTGTGCATCCACTGTTCAAGTCTGATTATGAAACTAGTATATCGTGGCCATTCGTCTTACTATTCATCACTGCAATTTAAAAACACTGCACTTAGCTCCAAACAATAGATTAGCCAATCGCACTAGCAAATAAAGAAATCCTGTTTCAGCAAACTTCCACATTTCTGCATTTGTGATTATGCCATCTACTAGCTAAAGTCCTGCAAGAGAAACAGTAAACTCTCTTGTTTCAGTACTACATGTAGTACTTAAAAACTTAAAAATAAAAGCATGTACTCATCATTGCTCTGTTTGCTTTGAGAAAAGTTATTATATTAATGCTCTTTCACGTAGCTCGATCAAGGTGAGCTCATCGAGGTTCTAGCTAAATTATTCACAAGGTCCTTTTCTGCTATCAGGCTTTTGCCACAGTGCATTGCACCTGGACTATAAGCTTGGTTGCTGTCATTGTTTCAGAATTCAGATCATACCTGGAGCCATAGCCACTTAGGAATAAAAGATTAATCAATAATCCTAAATAACATAATTGTTGCTAATGTTCTGCTCAAACTTTAAACTCAAAGGTGATTGCTTGAGGGTTTGACAAATGCTTATCGAGACCCAAAACGCCAAGCTAGCTTACTGTAATGCCTAAATTAGGAGGATATTGTAGCCCTGAGACTTGAAGAGGGTCTACATGTTACAAAAGATAACTTTTTCTCCGTCTCCTCTCCTTCAAACACGGTCTGTCTCTGACGCAAAAACAAAGACAATTGGTACCTTTGCCTTCCTTTTCCCTTTAGCTTTATTCCTAATCATATTGCCTACTTGGTACGATAATCTCCTTTGCTTTCTAGATGACGTTGGACCAATCCTATGCATTCAGAAACCATGTTAGCATTGATGCAGTAAAAAGTAAATCCACCTACGGAAAATATCAGAATTCAGTAGAACTAATACTTCAGCAAACGGATTAGGGATTATAAACTCTGCTGATATTAGGTGTAAAAGGATTGGACTGAACTCTTGTTGCAAGCAAGACTATGGACCAGTCCAAGTCTGAAACTGATGCACCCCGGGGAGGGCTCCAGGACCAGAATGAGAAGCTGCTGGTAAAGTTCAGAACACAGGTATGGACAGATGAAATGGATCTTGGAACGAGTGAGAGACAATGGAGCTTTGGTGAAGTCCATTCAAAGTCTCCTCGTCAAGTGTGTGGTAGGCCAGATGAGATGAAAGGAACAGCATAGGAGACTGAGACCATTCACTCCCATTCCAACCTTCCACTTTCCCAACCTCCAAATTCCACACTAACCACAGCTTTAATTTTGCATTCTTTTTTCTTCAGGTGTGTTGGTAATGGAGGGCTAAATACTAGTACACATAAAAGTTATGTGGTAAGGTGACGTTTGGAACCCTTGAAAACTTTTCCACTCAGGATTTATTTGGAACACGGGATTTTTTTCCTTATTTTTTGTAGGAAATGAAAAATGTGAAATTGGAAAGAAATTCTGTAAAAATCTCACACCTCTTCAATTGTATATATTAAATCAAATAAAAAAACTTACATGTCTACTCAGTTGTATGAAGTCAAATAAAAGGTCAAGGCGTCCGTGGTGACTTACAACAATTCGATTGTATAGTGTAATTGTGGAATATGAAATAGCAATCTTTGTTAGTCTAATATCAGGAAATGTTATTCTCTAACAACCTACTAACATCACACCAGAAAGCTTCATCCACAAATCTGGTGAAAACCCCAGTTGGATAAACTTTCTGAACCTGTAAATGCCCTTAATCCTCTGTCTGTTCAACCAGTACACTTGAAGACAATTTCCTTTTACATTGGCTTGTGTGCTCTTAACTTTTCCTCTCTCTCTGCCTATCTGTGTTTTGAGGTAAAGCTAGATAAGCCAAAGCCTCGTTTGGTCAAGTTCCTCTGGCATTTCCAGCACGTCGTCCTTTTCCCGGGCAAAGGCCCAACGATTGTTTTGTAGACTAACTTTAATTACTTTTTGTCATATTTCAACAATCTCGATTACCTTTCCTACTTGTATCTCTTGATCATAATTTTGGCCAGCACTAGCTAGTCCTTTTCAGAATTTGGAGAGGCTTTTTTCTTCAGGGAAAAGGTGAGAATTTACAGATGGTTTTGGTGTAGCTGGTGAGATCCAGCTTCTTTGACCTGGCATCTATAAATGGTATGTATTTTTTCAGTCTCTGTTTGATGGACTGGGATCCTCTATTCCTCTGCATTAGTTACAGAGAATGACATGTCTGCATTAGTAATAGAGAATGACAAGTGTTTGTTCAGAGTCATTAGCTGGGACAATTTTTAGATGGAACTAGTCTATTCTGCAAGATGCATGTTTTTCTTGATACTAATCTACTAGTAAGTTTTAGTAAAACAACTTTGCAGATGTTGAATGGTGCCCTCACATTGCTCAACGGCATAGGATTCTTTTGATACACTAATAAAGCGAAGGCTAGTTGCCTCTTAATAAAAATGTTAACTTTTCTTTTCAAAAGATGTTCAGAACAAGAGCTTGTTCCAGTGGCAAGCAAATTGAATAGTAAATATATTCCAGTCAGTTTACATATAGCTGAGAAATTACGCAACAGAAATATCATTCTTTTTCTAATGATAACTGAAAGGCCATTCTTTTTTTAGTAGTAACAGAGACCAGAAGATCATTCTCTCTTTTTTTCTGAATAGTAACCGAAAGTGATTCTTTTTTTAATAGTAACAGAAATATCATTCTGCAAAGCTGCCAAGTTGTCCTAAAATTCAGCCTAAATGCAGGTCCCATCACTGTTTTCAACCTGCTTTCTTCAGTGTTTTCAGTCCCCCTCTCACAGGTTTTGGTCACTCAACACAAGATACGTTTCAGTCAGTCAACCCGGGACCCCACGAGAGGTGTGAGAGGAAAAAAAATCACCTCCTTCTCCCTAAAAGACTAGACACACGAACGCCAAAGCACTGGGAGCAAGAACAGGAGAGAGCCATGTCCAAGAATACTGAGAGCTCCAAAACCTAGAGGAAGAGAGAAAAAATCGATTTTTTTTTTGGTGCTGCTTGAGCCTGTGAAGATCATCAGGGAGTGGAGGGAGGGATTCAGGGAAGGAGGTAGAGGAATCAAGGGGAGGCCAAGAACAAGTAGCCATGGAGGAGAGGAGGTCTTGTTACTGTCGCAACAATGGCTTCTTGCTACAGCTGGTATTACTGTTCTTCTTCTTGCTCTTGTTTCTTGATGTGCCCATGGTCGCCACCGCCGCGCCGTCGTCAGCGCCATTAAATTCGACACAGGTATCGATCATGAAGGACCTTTCTGCCTTGGTTACTGCCAGGTGGAACACAAGCGATTCGAATCCATGCCGATGGGATGGAGTCAATTGCTCTAGTTCCAGTTCCTTATCATTTGTGACCAACCTTACTTTGTCTGGCTATGGTTTGTCCAACTCCACCATATTTTCGCACTTATGCGATCTTGACACCTTGCAATCCCTTGATCTCTCCAAGAATTCCTTCGCCAATTCTGTACAACAATTCTTCACCTCTTCTTGCTCCATGAAGGCCGTATTGCGGTCACTTAATCTGAGCAGCAACCTGATAGCCATTCCGCTTGGTGATTTCTCTGGTTTCCCTCTTCTTGAGGTTCTTGACTTGTCCTTCAATTCTTTCAGTGGTGGTGTCAGCACCCAGTTCAATTCTTTGCCCAAACTGAGAAGCTTGAACTTTAGTAGCAATAACTTGGTTGGTGATGTTCCTACAAGCATGGTTCTCTCTTTAGAGGAGTTGGTGTTGTCTAGCAACAAATTCAGTGGTAGCATTCCGAAAGCTTTATTCAATTACCAAAATCTTACCATGCTGGATCTTAGTCAGAACAATCTAAATGGTGGTGTACCGGATGAGTTCTTAAAGCTGCCCAAGCTCAGGACTTTGCTCTTGTCAGGCAATGTACTGAGTGGCAATATACCTGTGAGTGTGTCAAATGTTGCAAGTCTCTCTCGGTTTGCAGCTAATCAGAACAATTTTACCGGTTTTATCCCTAGTGGTATCACCAAGAATGTGAAAATGCTGGATCTGAGTTACAATAATCTTGGTGGAGTGATCCCCTCTGATATTCTTAGTCCTGTGGGATTGGAGACTGTTGATCTCACCCGCAATATGTTTGAAGGGCACATCCCCAGCAATTTGTCTTCAACCCTATATCGGTTGAGGCTTGGTTACAACTCTCTCAATGGAACCATCCCGGATACCATTGGTGATGCATTGGCCTTGGCTTATCTTGAGTTGGATAGCAATCAGTTGATGGGAAGCATACCTTTCGATCTTGGGAAATGCAAGAAATTATCCTTGTTGAATCTGGCATCAAATAAGTTTCAGGGTCGACTGCCTGATGCAATCGGCAATCTTGACAAGCTGGTAGTTCTGAAACTCCAAATGAACAATCTGGATGGACCTATCCCAAGTTTACTTTCTGATTTGGCAAACCTGAGCACATTGAATCTTAGTCATAATTCATTCATTGGAGAGATACCAAGAGAAATCAGCAATCTATCAAAGCTTTCCGTTTTAAATTTGCAAGGCAACAAGATCAGTGGCAGCATTCCAGATTCAATCAGCTTATTACCTTCTCTAATTGAGCTGAGTCTGGGGAACAATTCCCTGAATGGTACCATCCCAATGATGCCGACCAAATTGAGTACTGTTCTTGATCTTAGCCACAACCATCTCAGCGGATCCATCCCTTCAAATATTGGCCTGTTAAATGATCTAGAGGTACTTGATCTATCATACAATGACTTGTCTGGTGAGGTGCCAGAATCGCTTGTGAACATGCAAAGCTTGACACAATTGGTGCTTTCTTATAATCACCTGTCTGGCTCTATTCCTATATTTCCTCGACATGTGGAACTTAATTACACAGGAAATCCTGGTCTTCAAAATGGTATAGAAAACAATGAGAATGCTCCTACTGGTGGTAAGAGAAGTGCACACGGTATTCTCGTCATCATCTTTGCTATTGCTGGTGCTCTTGGTGGACTGTGCTTGCTCACTGCTATTGTTACAATTTCATATTCCAAGAGAATTTATCGTGTTGAAGATGAAGGGACATCAACTGAGGAGGTTGTTGCTCGAATCATCAATGGCCACCTCATAACAATGAACAGTATCCATGCCTCTGCAATTGATTTTTCGAAAGCAATGGAAGCAGTTTCCAACCAAAGCAATATTTTTCTTAAAACAAGGTTCTGCACTTACTACAAGGCTGTGATGCCTAATGGCTCAACCTACTCCGTAAAAAGGCTTAATTATAGTGACAAGATACTCCAAATTGGTAGCCAAGGGAAGGTTGGTCATGAACTTGAGGTACTTGGGAAGTTGAGCAATTCCAATGTCATGGTGCCATTGGCTTATGTGGTGACAGAAGACAATGCATACATCATCTATGAGTATGTGCACAAGGGCACAGTGTTTGATTTCCTTCATGCTGGAAGATCAGATGTTCTGGACTGGCCTTCACGATATAGCATAGCTTTTGGGCTAGCCCAAGGGCTGACCTTTCTTCATGGGTGCACTCAGCCGGTTCTGCTTCTTGATCTGTCAACAAGTACTATCCATTTGAAGTCAATGAATGAGCCTCAGATTGGAGATGTTGAGCTTTACAAAATTGTTGATACTTTGAAGAGCAGTGGGAGCCTCTCAACCATTGCTGGTACAGTTGGTTATATTCCACCAGGTAATAAACTATTTCGGTTCAATTTGAGTGCATAATTATCAACGTAAACAGTTAATCTGAAACTGTTGATAGTGATTATTTCTGTTGTTTGTTGATGCAATCTATTTCTAGTTCACCACCAATGCCTTCAAGTAATTTGCTCGAGGCAAATCTGTTTGAATTTTACCTGTAAACTTCAACTGACCACAATCCTGTCTACACTCCAATGCTAGTTTTGTTTTCAGAACTTTCCGGAGGAAATATCTTTCTTTGTTTCCCCTACTTGATTTAGATTCACACAATCCCATGGGATGTCATGAACTACATGTGTAGTCCGTATCCAAACTAAGCACCTCTCCTACTTTTGACAGAATGACATGTCTAAAAAAACCCTAGCTTCTAAGATCTTGTCCTGTCCGAAATCTATATGAGAGAAGATATGTACTGAAGCTAAATTTTGTTGAATTATGGTTTCAGAGTATGCATACACGATGAGGTTGACAATGGCTGGCAACGTTTACAGCTTTGGTGTCATCTTACTGGAGCTTTTGACTGGGAAACCATCAGTCAGTGATGGCATCGAGTTAGCCAAGTGGGCTCTCAGTCTTTCAGGTAGCCCTGATCAGAGGGAGCAGATCCTTGACACCACGGTCTCAAGAACTTCAGCTGCTGTTCACAGGCAGATGTTGTCGGTCCTGAACATCGCTCTCGCTTGTGTTGTGCTCTCTCCAGATGCTCGACCGAAGATGCGGAGCGTCTTGAGGATGCTATTCAACGCAAAGTGAATCAGCATGATATGTTTTGGTAGCCTAGGTAGGTTCTGAATAAAGTCTGATCATTTTGCTTAGTTTGTGGGTGTCAAGCACAAGCAACCGGTATACAGGGTCCTTGTATAGTACCAGCGCTATAGTTAAGGTAGAATAGTAGATAGACTATGATATCCCTGAACAATTTAGAAGCCAGATATCTGTTTTGGAACGAATCAGGAATTGAGTTCTTCTATGCTATATCATAAATGGTTATTAGCATACCTTGTGCATGTCGGTTCAAAGTCAAGGAAAAAAAAAACCATTACATTGGCAATGTGTATCATCGTTAACAAGAGCCACTGATCTAATTTTGAGTGAAACATGTAAAGTGGAATTGCCAATTCCCATTGTTTTGCTGTTAAACCTTTCTGAAATTTGCTTTTCTAACCACTTCAGCACTTCAATATGTATTGTTTCACTTCTAGGAATTACACGTCTTCAAAAAAAATCCCTGCCAAAAAAGAATGAAACAGTCTTAGCAAATGAGGAAGAGAAAATTGCATCAACATGAACTATGCTATTGCTTTCAATAGGAACTGCCGATTTTCCCGCGCAATTTTGCACGGAGCTAGATAAAGATAGAATTGGATTTGATATACAGCTTTTATCTTCTATTTCTACCGACGCAATTATGGATTCTATATGAAACTGAATATAGAATTGTCTTTCGTGTACAACTCTTAAAACCGAAAATAGATTTGGATTTCACATACAGCTGTTAGTTTCTTGTTTCCATGCATGCAGCTGTAGCTTGTGTACAACATATTTTAATGTTTGATATACAACTGTTACTTTCTTTTTTTATTAGATACAATTGTATTTTATATACAATTGCATCGATCGATCTACACTACTATAATTTGGATCTACTACGATCCAACAGTCAAAATATTTTTTTATTTGATTAATGTGAGAATTTTTAGCCCCAGAGCGGATATGGTGGCTTCTTTTTAAGCTATAAAAAGAGAGTTAGCTGGAGCTTTCTAAAATTTACTCATATGAATTAAAGTGAGGTCAAACCGGTGGTATCCTCCTTCGAGAGTGTGTTAGAGATACACTCGTAGGTGTGTACGTGTAGTGTACATATGGTGGTTTGTGTATATGTGCGTCTTCTATGTGATTAAAAAAAGAAAAATGTCTAAGAGAAAACAAGGTTGAAGAAACATTGGGCTTGATGGCCAGCAAGTTTGGACTTTGGAGGCAAACCCCAAAGAAAGTGAAAAACCACACGAGCCCAAAACCTCAACACCATCTTCCACCTCCGGTCCATCCTCGTCCTCCACCTCCACCTCCATCTCCACCTCGGCCAATCCGCCCCGCCTCCGATACTACCGAGGAAGCCGCGACAGCTCAAAGCCTCGCGCCGCGCGCCCCTCCCTCTCTCCGCCCCCGCCCACGCGACACGCGCAAGCGCAATGGCCGGCCTCCTCCACCTCCAGTCCTCCGCCGCGCTCCTGCCCCCCGCGTCCCTCCTCCGCCGCCGCGGCGGCGTCGCGCCGCCCGGGCAGCGGCGCCGGCGCGCGTGCTTTCGCGTGGAGGCCAAGATCCGGGAGATCTTCATGCCGGCGCTGAGCTCCACCATGACGGAGGGGAAGATCGTGTCGTGGACCGCCGCCGAGGGGGACCGCCTCGCCAAAGGCGACCCCGTCGTCGTCGTCGAGTCCGACAAGGCCGACATGGACGTTGAGACCTTCCACGACGGCTTCCTCGCCGCCGTCCTCGTGCCCGCCGGCGAGTCGGCTCCCGTCGGCTCCGCCATCGCGCTCCTCGCCGAGTCGGAGGAGGAGATCCCGGCCGCCCAGTCCAAGGCCGCCTCCTTCTCCTCCTCGTCCTCTCCACCACCGCCTCCCCAAGAAGAAACCCCTCCCCCGCCGCCGCCGCCTCCTCCGGCGCCAGTAGCAGCAGTCTCTGCTGCCGCGCCACCATCACCGGCAACGCAAGGCGGGGCGCGCGTGGTTGCGTCGCCGTACGCCAAGAAGCTCTCCAAGGACCTCAATGTTGATCTCTTCTCGATTACCGGCTCTGGCCCAGGCGGGCGGATAGTGGCCAAGGATGTCGAAGCGGCGGCGGCTGCGCCTAAGAAGGCAACGCCTGTGGCAGCTGCACGGCCCGATGTGCCACTGGGGTTGACGGTGCCGTTCACAACAATGCAGGGTGCTGTGAGCAAGAACATGGTGGAGAGCCTTGCAGTACCGACGTTCAGAGTTGGTTACACCTTCACAACTGATGCTCTGGATGCACTCTACAAGAAGGTGAGTGCCTCTGCAATTTTCGCTGCTCTTACATTAATATTATGCAGTGAGATGGTTGTGTAAATGAATGATATTTCGGCAGATTAAGGCGAAGGGTGTGACGATGACGGCCCTGTTGGCGAAGGCAACTGCAATGGCACTTGTGCAACACCCAGTTATAAACTCCAGCTGCAGAGATGGGAAGAGCTTCACTTACAACAGCAGCATAAACATAGCTGTGGCAGTGGCCATCGATGGCGGGTTGATTACGCCAGTGCTTCCAGATGCTGATAAGGTAGCGTGCTTGTAGTTGCATATGCTTAAAATTGATGTTTGTGATGGCATCTCTTTATGAAAATGTTTGATTGTTGGTTTACGCAGGTCGACATTTATTCTTTGTCGAGGAAATGGAAGGAGTTGGTTGATAAGGCTCGAGCAAAGCAGCTGCAGCCCCATGAATACAACTCTGGTACTTTCTTTGTCCATGGTCCATACACAAAATCGAATGCATAGTTCATTGGTATTCAATTTTTTCTACATATTCTGAGTGAGATGGTTATAAGGAATCAACTGTTCTTGGTGAATCCATGTCAATCGGGCGTGAATAACAGAATGTGGTATAGGTTCCTTTAGTTGCACCCTTAATTGTATTTGTGATATAAAATCTATTTCATTCCATACAAATTTTGGGCAAGGTTTTTAAAAGGCAGTGACCTCCACATAGAACTTGGCAACTTGCTTAGAGTTGTATGTTGAAGTTCAAGATGAAGCTCCCCAGCATATATACTTTTTTTGTAAGAAATAAATACTGCCATTTCTAAAACATGCCGTTGCCTTATTTCAGTAATTCAGTTATTGTCAATGTTCAAAATTTTTTTACGCTTCTAGTTTGCCTTCCTGCATTATTGCTTTCTTTTAGAGTCTTATGGAGCACCTGCAATTCTGAATATGGGAGAATTTCATGTGCTCCAGTGCTGGAGCACCTGAGCTTCAAACCAATGAAAACACATGTAAATAGTTAAGAAAATTTCAGAAAATATTTAATGGCATCCATCACACATTCGCTGATTCATACCACCACATTTCAAATCCAAATTCAATCTACATATGGAGAAACACACAATAAAAAGAGACAAAAATCTGCTGAAAAAGAGTCCAAAATAAAAAAAAAGGAAAATTGTCAACACAATGTTTCCTTTTTTCCCCTCCATGTGTAGATTGAATTTGGATGTGAACTTTTTTGTTGGATTACAACATACACTATGCAATATTTGTAACTATTTGCATGTATTTTTTTGTTGGTTTGAAATCAGGTGCTCCAGTGCTACATGGAGCACCTGAAATCCTCCCTTATTGGTGTCCGATGTCTTAGTCGTGTTATGATATCCAGAGGAGTACCTGTTAGTTACTTAGTTGGTTTCCAAAGCTGTGACCTTTTGGTAGTATAATGTGCTAAGATACCTGTGAAACAATTATCCGTTTGGTGTAGTTCTAGGATTATTCCTAGAGTAGTAGATAGATTGATATCTGGATCTATGGTATGACAAAACTATAAACATGCTCTATACTAGATATATTGTTAGAGGTAGGTATCAGGGTTCAGGTTTTTTATTGTGGACCAAACAACAAACCATCCAGTCTTCTTGAACCAGTTTTTTTTTCCTCATCTAAGACCCATTTTTGATTACAACTTGTGTATAAACATATGCATCGTGTTCAAATAATAATAATTTCAGAATGCAAAAAAGACTATTTTTGTGGGAATAAATTGGCTGGTTTCCACTTCACCTGAAGATAGGTTCTCTAAACCCTGGCATGTACTGACTACTGAGATATGACCTCTTCCATACCGTTTGTTTACAATGGGACCTGGAATGAACCTAATTTTGACTTACCATATGACCTGACACTTAGCTGTGATTTGTTAAAAAATGTCTTAAAAGTAAAATGTTTAATGCTGAGAGTAAACCTTGTGTTACTCCCTCTCGTAAATATATGATGTTTTAGTCTCATTTTCTTGTTCAAGAATATACAACGTTCTTTGCTACCAAGGACAGTATTTCACAAGAAGTCCTGTTATACTGTCACCTTCATGAATCTCTTGAATACTCCTACCCACCCCAATAGATGCTCTTCAGGTACTTCATTTAAGCAACCAAATTCACCCACTGTGAGCTGGGAGCTGTGCCTTTGCCTGTATATGCTTGCGTGGATGCATTAAGAGGGCTAGAGTGGTCTCTCGAGGGGAAAACAGTTAGGGAAGAGTTTATCAATATATTAATTCTTGTGTCACATACTAAAACGTGAAGGAGTGTCAAACAGAGGGAGTGGAATTTTGCATGGATATAAATTGCCCCTCTCTGTTTTCTAATTCTTTACGATCTTTAAAAGAAAATGAAAATACCTAGTTATGTGTCTTTTTTATAAGGGACCCAAGTTCAAGCTGGAGAGGATCCCAACCTAGGTAGAGGGTGTACAATTTTAGTCTTGCACCTACCAGCAACTGAGCTCAATCCCTAAAAACTTTTTCAAAACTTTTTCCCTGGTTTGCATGGAATTTGCAACGTAGGCCATTTTCACAGGATATGTCCCTGAGAGAAGGACAAGCGGTGCAGTGCACTGCATCGCATGTGCCAGACTTTATTAATAGAATGCTTGTACTTTTGACTGAGCTTCTCTCAGTATTCCCTTCTTGGTATATGCATTTGTACTTTTTAGAACAAAAGACAAAATGTGTCCCATCTAACAATAGTTCTTGATTCTTATATTGGGTGTGGCTGTTAGTTCTATCATCTACTCTAGAATCAAGATCTTAAATGATTTCTATGGTGTTGCTATGGTGATGATGGAGAGTTGCACACCTTTTCCTTCATTTTTTTTTACATTCAACTCAGGGTAGAAAGCATTGAAACCATGTATTATTCACATTTTGCTGAGCTAATGTTTTAGAATTTCATTCATTTTTAGTTTTCAGATC
This sequence comes from Oryza meyeriana var. granulata, assembly GCA_003991445.1. Lineage (NCBI taxonomy): Eukaryota > Viridiplantae > Streptophyta > Magnoliopsida > Poales > Poaceae > Oryza > Oryza meyeriana. The sequence continues at coordinate 88,318 of RYFJ01000197.1, forward strand.
ATGTATTTCCTCATGTTTTTAGTGTACTAGGTGAAAACTGACAGCTTACTGATTAAATTACAGATTCATTAGTTACTGACGATCACCTAGCGCTTTTGATGTAATGCAGAAGAAAACGTGTATGGATCGAACCATCTTACATCTATGCTAATAGCTGTTCATGTTCAAACTGCAGGCACCTTTACTATTTCAAACCTCGGTATGTTTGGAGTTGACAGATTTGATGCAATCTTGCCACCTGGAACTGTAAGACGAAGTTTCTGTCTTTTCATTTCTATTGTCATTTAATGCTGCTTGCTGCATGCTTCATGGTAGTATCTTTATTGCTGAAAACAGGGTGCAATCATGGCTGTTGGAGCATCACAACCAACACTTGTTGGTACAAAAGATGGTAGAATTGGGATCAAGAACCAAATGCAGGTAAATTTACTCATACCTATGCCACACTTCATTTCTCACCAACCAATTATGGAGTTTAATTTTTTTGGCTTAATTTCACCTGACTAATACATCTAGGTCAACGTTACTGCTGATCATCGGGTAATTTATGGAGCTGATCTTGCTGCTTTTCTGCAAACGCTTTCCAAGATAATTGAGGATCCCAAGGACCTTACATTTTAGAGGTATCCAGTGATTGTTTTTCCCTGAGGCAATCACAATAGGATGCTTCCTCGTAGATGTGTAGCATGTTTTCTGATCGTGTAAGTTAGTTGTTTAAGCTGTCATCTATGTGGGTATGGGGTAACTTCGCTGGCTGGTTACTTATCATTGGGCTGTTCAATAAATATTTACCATTTTATTGGGATAGGGCCGAGTATGATATATACTGTCTTTTCACCAGACAACTTCGATTTTTTTTAATTTTGTTGAGCTCAATGTACAATGGAGTCACCTGAATACAACGGAATGAAACGAACTGTTACAGTTTGTGTATGTTGGGTGCAACATTGGCTTCTGAATTATTGATCTGTATGTTGACACTTGTACACTGAACTCTTAGCTCGGGAAATGCATTCAAGAAAATTACTAGTTTGGCTGGTGCAGTTCTGTGAAAGGACAAGTGAAAATTACCAATGTACAAATTGCAAGGGTGCCAAGATGAAATGCTCACAAGATCAGTGAAAATGGGCCATACCTCTCTGTTAAGGGCCATGATTTCTCCCAACCACTGTCATGATGCCAATATAGTATCTGATATGTGGGCATGGTGTACCTTCCTGGGGGCAGCATGTTACCATCCTCTGTATTTTGCACTGGAAGCATTCATCCATTTATATTTTTGCACTGAAAGCATTCATCCATTTGTAATTTTGCAGTGAAAGCATTCATGTCTAAGCTGTACTTGTACTGTCTCTCATCTCTACTTGAAGGATCCTATTAGGTGGCTAGTCTTGTGTCTTGCTTCCTGGCCTTGCCAATGTGCCTCCATCTGCAGTGGAAGCAAAGCAATCTGGCCACTCTGCATGATATATATCCCTCCAAGATTTTGTTTTCTTTCTTCCAATCCATCCTTGCAAGGCGGCGCCATGGCCGCCACCGCCGCCGCCTCGTCGCGCCGTGCGGAGGTAGACACCTCCAGCGCCTTCAGGTCCGTCAAGGAGGCGGTCGCCGTGTTCGGCGAGCGCCTCCTTGTCAGGGAGAACCAGTTGAGGCCGAACAGCGGCGGATATGGCGACCGCCGTACTGGTAGGGAGGGGAGCACCAGGTCGAACACCATGGCCATTGCTGCCTCGATTGCGAAGCTTGAGGGAGGAGGAGATGGTGTTAGGGTTTCTAGCCACTCGAAGCCCAACGCCGTTGGCGCCAATGCTAAGCATGAGGAGAGTAGCAGGAAGCTTCTTCCAGCGTCGTCGGATACTATGCCGACATACTTGGTCCCGTCCTCGCCGCCGTTCTTCGCGTCGTCGCCGTCGCTAGCCAACGACGACGACGCCATGGTGATGAGCTCCATCAAGAAGGTGGAGGAGGAGGCGGCGAAGGCGAGGCAGGAGGTGGTGCAGCTGAAGCGGAGGCTGGCCGAGACGGAGCTGGCCATGGCGACGCTCAGCGCGAAGCTCCACCGCGCGCTCTCCAAGCTGGCGCACATGGAGGCCGACAGGTCTGCGGCGGAGCGCGCGCGCATCCAGCGGAGGGACGGCCGCGACATGGCGCTGGCGGTCTGGGCGGCGGCCGACCGGCGGCGCGTGGCCGCCGCCCCCGCGACGGCGAGGCAGCCGTTGGGGCAGCTGCTCAGGCTCGGCGAGGCCGACGTCGGCGGCGAGTTGATCAGCCGCCAGAGAAGGGCGGCGCCGATGAGGAAGGTGCAGAAGGAGAAGCCGATCGTGCCTCTCATTGTTCCTCTCATCAATGGCATCATCTTCTCGAGGAAGAAGAGGATCAAGGACAAAGAGAGCTTGTATATGAAGGAGCTTTACAGCTTGCTTAGGCTCAGCTGATCAGTGATCAGTGATCTTTCATTTGCTTAATCTGTGGCTACTTGTGCAGTTGTGCTTAATTAGTAATTGATTGGCCCTATGCAATTATACTTGAAATGTACAAATTAAGGTGTAATCATGTCTGACTGTCAGATGATTATGGTGTAGTTTAATTCGTAAATTAATTAATGTCAAGCTAGCAAAAATAATTAGTTTGATGTCAAGCAAAAAATAATTAACTTGTATGTATATGTATATCATTTGATCAAGAATGAAGCAATGTGTAACTGATAAGGTTATTTTGTAGTTTTATTTTGTACAATTGTGAATTGATCTCATATATTGCATGCAGTGTATGAATATCATGCTATTATAGGGCGTCCTCGTTAACTGCCTCTCCTACTTTTCAGTTGCCATCGGTTGAACATTTCCAACTTCCTCTCGGACACACACCGCAAGAGCAAGAACACCAAGAAAGATCAAAACTTTTTGCCTCTCTGATTGCAAAATTTGCAATCAACATCGAAGAACAGGAGAAGAGATTACAAACTGATAGATCATATTGCAAAGATCATCTCATCTTGGCTTTGTCAATTGCGTTCTTGGTTGTGTTGCCATTTGATTCTGGTTTGGTCGGGGAGATCGATCGATCGAATGGGGCAGCAGAGGCAGGCGGATCAGGCGGCGCGACCGGCGGGCAACGCGTGCGTGTGGGTGGTGGCGGCGGTGCTCCTCCTCGCGGTGCTCGCCGGCGGCGGGTGCCTGGTGCTCTACCTCGCGGTGCCGCCGGCCGAGGTGCCGCACTGGCTGCCCATCGCCGGCCTCGCGCTCGTCTCGTCACCGTGGGCGTTCTGGCTCGCCACGTGCGCGTACCGGTGCTGCTGCTCCTCCTCCTCGTCGTCGCCGCCGGCGGCCAAGGCTAACGGGGCGGCGGGGCACGTGGAGAGGCAGCCGTCGTCGACGAGGCCGGCCGCCGTGGCGCCTCTGCCGAGCAGCAAGAGCCTCAAGAGCACGGTGAGGTCCCCCGTGGGGTCTCACAGCGGCACGCGGCGGGTGCACTTCGGCGACTCCACCGTGCTCGGCGAGAAGGGCGGTGGTGAGGCCGCCCTGGAGGAGGAGCAAGACGAGTGCTCGTCGGTGACGTCGCATGAGAGCGAGACGCCCCTCGCCCAATCCATGCACTCCTCATGATGAACTTAATTATCCGTGTACGTGTACAGGTGATCAATCTTCACTCAAACATAAGCTTTGTTGCCATTTGAGATTATGATATTTTCTCTAAACTTATTTTGATTTTTCAAATAAAGTACAATGATTATATACAGTGGCGGAGCCACCGCCCGTGTTGGCGAATCGCACAGTAAACTTTTATGTTTAAGCTAGGAATTAAAAGTTGAATTTCGTAACAAATACTTTAACGTAGTTAGATTTGTCCGGGCTTTAAAGATTTCCTGGTGCATCAGCCACAAACTATGATAAGTACCATGTGATGGTCAATTGGTCATGATACTATGATAATACTGAAGCAACGCAATCTTTTACTACCTGACAGTATGGAAGCTTGTGTTCCTTGTGCAGTGTCAGGATGATGATAGAAATTGCAAATCAATGCGGCCAGTCCAGGGGTATAAAGCTGATCAGGAGTAGAATTAATCATACATGCCGTGGCCTGAATGTCATGAAGAGAACCAACAGACTGAATTCTGCAAGCCTGATGTTTGTTTAGTGTAGGCATATTGCTTTCATGGATGGTCCATGTACTCATGGAACCATGGAGTATGATTCTAGGATTAACCTTAAAATGGTACTGTACCCTAGGTGTTATTATGAGATTGTGCAGCAGTAGGTTCCATGTATCAACTACCAACAAGCAATGTTTTTTCAGTCTGTAGGCAATGTATTCCCTTTCAACTTGCTTGATTGATTTGCCTCCATCAGGAAAGGAATATCTACCAATGGAAGCCTGACAGCGAATTAGTAGCTAACTACCATAATAGTCAAATAGTGAAAAATACTTAATGCAATCAAGTGTTTCAGTTGAGAATACTGCCATAGCATTGCAAATGACCTGACCTTGACCCACTTTTCGGTTTTCGGAAGGTGTAGATGTAAGAGATTATGACTGGTCTTTTCCAGACGTCTTCAAATTTGAATGGATTTTAGTGAATTCACCCCGGAAAAAGAAATTATCAGCAAGCTCGTTCTCACAACTTTCTGAAGAACAAAGGAACAGAGACATAAAAAATAGTCTTGACAACGAAAGCCTTCCAAGTGCAACTGTTTGTGCAGGTAGCTTATCAGAAAGAGAACCGTATGATTTGCAACCCTGTAATATTTGCACGAACAAAATAAAAGAGCTGATTATGGGACATTGGAACCTAAAACCTCACATAAGCTTTTCACTGTTACCAAATGTCATGAGTACTAACAATTCTATCTGCTAAATCCACACTAAGATCCCCAGAAAATATACAGAAAAACTTCGATTTTTTTTTGCATCTTTTCCAATCTTGTTCAAAATCGAAGGTGAATGCCAGTAATCCATCTGATTGTAGTCCTCTCCAACAGGAAACGAGCCCATTTTTATACACACATGTCATTAGCTTGCAAATTTCTTGTCGGCAAATTTCTTCTTATTAGTGTGAGGGCACCAACATGGTATCTCTTGCAGAGCTTTTGCACGCTATTCAGCTTAGGTTGGACATTGCCTGCAAATATGATATTTCTTAGTTTACAACTTTACATGTTCAGAATTTAACTTGATAATCTATGATGCTGCTTCATGCAGTTCGAATATTTTCTTATACCTTATAGTTATCACCATGCTTCTGCATTATCCCGTTAACTCTTATCCTCATCGGCAAGAATTTCATTGCAGTGTTGCACTGTACTCAAGCTCACACATGTCATAGAATCTGGCTTGCAACTTCAAACATTTGGAGTAACAGCAGTTGTGGCACTTTTTGGTCAGAGTGCCATCTTTTCCTTCATACAGCCATTTTCATGATTCCAGGACTCCAGCTTCTTATAAAAGAAAGCAAAATTAGAACAATGCTGGATCTTGATATTGCAAGCAAAACATAGAAATAGGGAATTGGCAGCAATTAAGATCATCATTAGGAACTATGCTGAATTAAATCGAAATACCAGTGGAGAAAATAAAAATAAATAAATGGTTAATCTAATGCAAACTTCTGTCTTGAATTTTGGGGAAAGATAAATGTAATGTGACTAAGTTCAAAACTTGGGTTAGCATATTAAGAGAAATAGAGTTATCCAAATCCAACACACTCACCAACAAGCCAGAGCCCACAAACTACCAAACAGAGGAGCAAGAAACTTTAACAGCAGCACCCATCAGTCAGGAAAAACCAACTCTGCTTACTGAATTAGACAACCCAGAAGAAGTTACCTTGTGCCACGGGAGATAAAATATTGACAAGATGGGCTGATGACAAAAATTCCTGGTCGGGTAGTGTATGCAATGATAGACAACTTGATTGACAAAAGTAGAGTAGATTTTTAACATGAAGTGATTCAATCCTGAGAAACTATTATGTCAATTTAGTACCTGAGAAGTGCACCTAACAACAGCTAGGAACTGTTACCAATATTCCAAACAGGAACACTTGCCATCTTTAAAATGGTGAAAGCGGTGCTTGTCCCTGACAATTATCTCTCTGTTCTCCACAGATGACATGAATTTGATTGCAAGATGGCAATCGCCACATATCCGAAGGTTTTTTATTACCCTGATTGGAGCGGTGCTCCCCCTGCTCATCATGAGGCCATATGCTACTGCTAATTTTTCACTGTGATATCTCAGTGCAACCTCCCTCTCCTCTTCTTCCAAGTCATGCAGCACCGAGTCAGTTTCAGGTACATAACCAGCATCACTAATCCTATGAATCAGTTCCTCCAAGTATTGGTAAATTTCCCTAGTTTGCTGATGAGACTTCTCACCCATGCGGAACAAATGGGCAGTACCTCCTAGCTCAATCAAGCTGTATCCTATTTGCTTCTTCAATCTTCTATTGATCATTACATTCCTCACCTTCTCGACATGGTACATTTTACCAGAAAGAGCATATATATTTGAAAGAAGCACTCGGTGTGATGGATTCTCAGGCTCAAGAGCAATCAATCGCTCAGCCACCTCCACCCCAAGATTGAAATTCTTGTGCATCTTGCATGCTCCAAGCATCGCTGTCCAAACTTCAGGTCCTGGTTCTCCTGGTATGGAATCACGTATAAACTGCATTGCATCGTCAAGAAGTCCAGCTCTTCCATACATATCAACCATAGAACAGTAGTGCTCAGCACGAGGGACAAGCTCATAGACCTTCATGGAATCAAAAGCATCACGGCCCTCGCTGACTAACCCAGCATGAGCACACGCAGCTAGGACAGCCACAAAGGTGACATCATTGGGTGTTGGCCCCTCGCGTCTCATCAAGTGGAACAGCTTGATCGCCTCATGACCATGGCCATGCATTCCATACCCTGCGATCATGGAAGTCCACGTGACCACATTCCTCTCTTGGAGCCTGTCAAACCAATTGCGAGCCTTGTTCACAAGACCACACCTGGCATACATGTTCACAAGAGCACTGCCAAGAAACACAGTCACGTCCATCTGGCCAGAGACAATACGTCTTTCCACTTCACGTCCCAAATCCAGAGCACCAGCCTGTGCACAAGCAGAGAGCGTGGCGACAAATGTTGCGGAATCAGGAACTACCTGAGCCACCTGCATCTCCCTGTACACTTCGATTGCACGCTCAGCAAGCCCATTCTGCTCGTACCCAGAAATCATGGCATTCCAAGCAACCACACTCCTGTCACAAATTGCGTCGAACAGCCTGCGTGCAACCAGTAGCTGGCTGCACTTAGAGTACAGCACAATCAGCGCCGTCTGCACGAACCGATCAGAGCCAAACCCGAGAAGGATGGAGTGCGCGTGCACGGCCATGCCAGTGCGGAGCGCGGAGAGGTCGGCACAGGCCTTGGCGACGGCCGTGAAGGCGTAGCTGGAGAAGGGGAGCGCAGTGGCGAGGAGACGCCCATAAAAAGCGATTGCGGCGCCAGGGAGGCCTCGACGCGCAGCGGCGCGGGTGAGGGAGGAGAGCATGAAGGAGTCGCACGAAGGGTGGGCTGCGGCGAGGAGGTAAGCGTACGGCGCAGCGCCCGCGGCCACAGCGAGGGTGGCCAGCTTGGTGACGAGCGGGAGCGAGTGGCCGTGCCCGGCGACGATGAGGCGCGCATGGGCCTGCTTGAGAGGGCTGAGGCGTGGGCCGGCGAGGAGGAGGGAGTCGTACTCCGGCGAGTGGTGCCGTGGAGGAGAAAGATCCATGCTCCAGCGAATGGCAGGAGGGTTTGGTTGCTCGTCGGGATCGCATTAATAGCAGACCTGCAAGTGAAAATAAATGTAAACCATTTTCAATTCGTGCAATTTTCGGCCAAAATTTGTACAATTTGAAGCCAAAAAAACCATAGTTATTAGAACTGGACCGGTAAGAGAACTGGCAAGAGCGTCGGTTCATTGGTTCAACCGTTATGAACGGTTGAACCGCCGGTTCAACTGTTATGAACTGGTTGAATTGAACATGTGACACAACATAATCTCCAGTTCTCCACATCTCTAGACCAAGACACAACCACACAAAGCAACTATCAAGCACATCACATTAATCTTAATAAACACAAAGCGACAATCTTAATCCAGAACAAGGTCTGACCAGTGACCATGCATTTCGTCCCAGAACAGGCACAACAGCACACATATGACAAATTATTATCCAGACCACTTTTCTTTTGCAACCCGACATACATCCAATAATTGCCCAAAAAAAGATCCCTGCTAAAAATTACTGGTAGTAAACACTCCAAATTTCAAGGAACCATACTTGCATGGATGAACATAACAGCTGGCTAACCCCGATTGCCTACACTCCATGGATGCGCGTGGCCTAGCGAGGCAACAGGAGGAGGGGGCTGCGAGGGAGGGTGAGGCGAGGAGCAGTGCAGCGTCAGCCAGCACAGGCATCGAGCAAGAGCATGGCCTGCGGGTCAATCGCCACCGCACCGTTGCGGTAGCTTTCGTGCCGCCGCTGGCCCGCCGCTTGATCTCGGAATGCTGCCGCCGCCGCCCCACGGAATGAATGGAATGGAGATGAAACGAAATCCCCTTCCCCCACGGGAGGAACCCTTAAAAACAGTAAATTTATGATTTTGCCCATAGCTTAGTTGTGCACTATTTCCTCCATTCTAAAATATTAGGGCTCATTCGGATCTAGGGATTTTCAAAAGATTTGCAAAGGAATACTGTTGATAGGAAACTTTTCCTTTTCTACTGTTCAGATCACTCAAAATGGTCACAGGATAAATGAAGGAATATTTCTTTCAACAACTAATTCCATAGGAAAACAAAGGAAAAAGAGAATCTACTCAGACCTCGGGCCTATTTGGCAGGGCTCTAACTCCTAACTCTAGCCAGAGCTAGCTCCTATAGGATCTGGTCACCTGAAAAGTGTTTGGCTAGCTTGATCAGCTTCACAGATCCTAAAAGAGAGGGGGGAAGATGGACCATAGTACCATTGGGTTTTTTTGCTGTTTACTTGATGTACGATTAATAATTGTTGATTATAAGGCATGAATATATGTTGGAAATTTCTCACCAATATATCAATGATTTGATGGTGAATTTGATTATCATGCAGGACACTCAGTACCTGCATATTACCACAGAATCTCCTCTTCTCTTCTTCAGCATCAAGCAATGCGATTTGCTGACAAGAAAAAATCAGAGCTCTCTTTCTCAACATTAGCCAACAATTATAAACAACTACAAGTATACATCCCTATGCTTTTATTAAAAAAAAGTATACGGCTCTGTGCCAAATTATATTTCTCTGCAAATTGACTTGTGCGTAAGTGCATGTGGACAAACACCTAATCTCCAAACAAATTGCGCATCTTGCCCTATACATTATGTCCCAGTGGTTAAACTAATAGCACTGTTCTGAAGAGAAGGATAGAGGAAACTTTTGTCTGAATGAGAGAGAGCTCTCAGTTGTCAGTTCCACACATAAATCCTAGTCCTTAAATGCAATGTACATTTTTATCAAGTATGTTTTACTCTATATACAAATGCTGTTGTGAGAAGGATAGTGTAAACATTTCAATAATTAATGAAGATTCTTCGATTGGAAGAACAAACCCATTCTTTTGTGACATACCAAATAAAACTAATGCATGAACATGAGATCTAAAAATAATCAATCATTCTCACAGAACTTAGGCACAATTGAAGGGAAGAGGTAGGGGAAATTTTAGGGTTTGTCCAAAAATTACCTTCTCAGGAGCCTTGCGCCGCCCACCGCCGCCTTGCGCCGTGAGCCCCAGCCCCCTGCGCCGCCGCCCTGGGAAGAGACCGGAGGGGGAAGAGATGGGAAGAGCTCGGCGCGTCTGAAGGGGAGGGAAGGGGAAGCCGGCGCACCGCCGCCTGGGAAGAGACCGGCGCACCGCCGCCGCCGCTGTCGACCATGCTCCCCGTGGTCGAGCCCCTACGGGTGGAAGACGGGTCGAGACGGGGGTCGAGAGGCAGTGCCGTGCCATTTGCAGGTAATTTCACTGGTATTTTTTAATAGGGTTAAGGGCATATCTGGTAGAGCTTCTGATTCTATTATTCTGATTTTGTAATTCTGATTTTTATGGGGATTTTATGAATTCTTATGGGGATTTTCAATTTTCATTTATTGGATTCTCACGAGAAGCTACCTTTTGCCTGATTCTCCATTCATGTGTAAAATTGAAAATCACAACGGATCGATTCGGCTGAGAATCGGGAGGATTTTTTGCCCGTTTGGCTCAGCTCCAATTGATCCAATTGAGAATCACCCTCGAGAATCTCTACCAAACGCGCCCTAAGAGTTGGAGCTGTGGAGCCACCCTTAGAGCAGTATAATAATTGACTATAAGAACTTCACGTAGTATTTTTTTTATGATATGAAGAAGAGAGAAGAGGAACCGGCGACTAATCTGTCGCTAGTCTCTATACGCATGCCAAGGCGAGGTGGGCCCATGCCTGTGCCCACGCTATAAAAACTTCACGTAGTATTTTTTTTATGATATGGAGGAGAGAGAAGAGGAGCCGGCGACTAATCTATCGCAGTCTCTATGTGCATGCCAAGGCGAGGTGGGCTCGTGCCTGCGCCCGCGCCCCTGGCCACCACCCTTACTTGCGCCTGTACTAGAAAGGAAGGGAGAAAGAGAGTGAGGAGAGGAGAGATGGTGGATCCAAAACAATATTAAAATATTAGTGTTACAGCAAACAAAAATTTCTCTATTGTACATATTAGCTCCAATGCCTATTATAGATGACATAGTCATCTATTGCCAAGATAATCAGTATCGGGATACTAGGTTGTATCTTTTTTGCCTGATAATATCATAGGATCGAAATTCTATCATAGGATCGGGATACTATCAAATTTTAAAAAATACATATTTTTATATAGCATTTATAATATGTTGTATAAATTAAAGCCTACAATATTGATTTTGATAAATTTAATTGATATTTTGTAAATTTGAGTAAACTTATTCACATTATTTTCAATCCACCTTATTTTAAATAATATTTTCGTAGGATCATAGAAATAGTAGGATCGGGATACTATGTTTTATCCGGTATGATCGTATAAAAGTAAATAGTAGGATTAGAGTACTATGAAAATTAGGATACTATGTAGTATCGATATCGTTTCAGCTTGATAGAATCATAATATACATATTGAGATTCTAACAACATTGTCTATTGCAGCCAACAGTGGGCTCTCTTATTAACCTTAGAGCAAGGTCAATAATATAGTTGGTTGTTGGCTCTAAAATTAGACACATCAGCTGTTATAGCCATTAAAAGCAGGCCGATGCATATAATAACTATCAACAGTTTTTTAGGGATACACGATTGCCTATGCCATCCTTCTTTTTTTAATGAAGCCACCCATCCATCTTTTTTCTCTCTCTTTGTCCTTCTAGATTTGCTGAAAACTCCATCCTTTTTCTCTCATTCTCTTCCTTCTAGATTTGCTGAACACCATAGCTAGTTTCATCGGTTTAGTTTGCAGCGATAGCGAGGGTGGCGGCCGCCTCCGCGGGTGAGGGCGGCGGCCGACGGGCGTGGACTACCGACGCATGGGCAAGCGCAGGTGCGAGGGCGAGGGCAGCTGGCGGTGGGCGCGGGCCGCCGCCGGCGGGTTCAAGCGCAGGTGTGAGCACAGGCCGAGGCGCACACGCGGGCCCACTGTAACGACCCGTTCTTCATCTCCTTGTTGGAATTTGCTTCCTGAGTTCTAAACTCCTCTCCTATTCCGTTCAGCTGTGCCCTAGTTTTTCTCTCCCTGGCCAGCCGACTGTCTTTTCCCCTTGTGCCGAGTAGATTCCTACTCAGTTTCAGAGCCTTGCCCTCTGCCCTTGCCCACTCGGTCGTCTTTGTAGCCGAGTAACCCTTGAGCTTGCCGACTACCCTGTCAACCAGCTCTGTTTCGCCGCCCCGTCTTGCCTCGATCTGGTCAAGCTCACGACACCTTGTCTTGTCACCTGACGTGCTGTCTCATCGCCTCACCAAGTTGCACCACAACCATGTTCTCAACGCTCCTCCTGTTGGACGCCGACTGCCGAAGTGGTGACATAATCCAGCCTTCACCTGCCTACAACCCCGCTCGGACCAGTGGACAATAGCCATGGTACCTCAAGAACCCGCTTGGACCAACAGATAGTCAGAGGTTATGTCAGCAAAGCACCACCAACTCTTTCTTGCCACGACCAGAGTGTCCCATCGTCGCTACAGTGTATACCAACTTCCCTGGCCGCACCTAATCCCTAAGTCAAACTCTCTGCCTTGACGTCGCATCGCCCAGCCAGCTCGCTGTGACCTTGTCAGCTTATCGTGACTCCTTTTTCTCTCCATCGCTCTGCATTGCAGCATCCCAGCTTCGCGCCGGCTATATAAAGCCATCCATGCCTCCTCTTTCTTCTGTTTTGCAACCCAGCCGTCTATACCAAACCGCCATCACCAGCTTCATAGCTAAGCCATCATCTTCTCCCCAGCTCCCTGAGTCGTTTTTGCTCCCCGAGCTCCATCGCCGCCGCTCATGCCGAGCCTACCATCCGGAGTTCCTAACTGGTGAGCCTTGCCGCCCCGTCCACAAGTTTAACCCGACCGTCTATAATAAACCTCCATCCAAACAGTCATCCATCCTCAGCCGACTACTACCCTTTCTGCAGCCGACTGCCGCGATGTTCTTTTCCCAGTGTTTTACCTCTTTTCAGCTCGTCAGTAATTATCTTTTCTGCTTGTTTAGATCCTGAACCGGTAGACAATCCAAAAGCCATCTTCGCCGAGGAAGATCTTCCGCTAGTGCAAGGCAAGCCTCTTTGATCATATTGTGTCCTATATATGCAAAATTATATTGTTTGTAAAATATGCATGCTTAGTTCACACTTTAAATTGATCGGCCTCGGTTTGTAAGTGCAACCGACGGACACTCCCAGTAGTCGCACTTCTTTTGGTAGGATATTGATATGTTTCTCCCTTGATAGCCCCACAAATGGCACGTTGGCATTATATCCTTTGGGTATGAATGCCGAGTAGAAAAGCTTAGCCCTGCAGCGATTGTATTGTCGTCTGGGAAACAGTGGTTTTACTCAACTGTTTGAAAACCCGGTACTCTGCGTATCGGCGTGTTTGAGAAGAAGATGAAAGTTTGTGAAAGCCTTGGTGTACAGAGACAGTGCCTGTGTGGCCTGGCTATGTATTATCGATAAGGACCGTTTCCTTTGGGAATTGCATCTGAGCATTTTACAGTGCGACCAAACGGGTAGTGTGGGCTGCCCCTGGCCGAGTAAATTGTAGGTTTTGGGAAGTCTGGTGCCGACTGGAGTGGACTCATCTGAGTTGTGGCTCATGGGCCCTGGTGCTGATGGTGGTTGGAGCCGACCTGAAGCATTGATCCTGTGTGGATCCTTCGGCTAGCATTGGATAACCCTAGACTGGCTTTGGAAATGGCCTTGTCACAAACTTCCGGTACAGGCCAGTACTCGGTGTCAGTTTTGTGTCGTTTGGGTAAAGCGTGCAACCTCTGCAGAGTTTAGCTGAACTGTTCGAACAACCATGTCCACGGTTAAGGGCGATGTAAGGTGATTTTCATAGCGTAGATTTGTTTGCCAATGGATTACGAAATGATTTGATGGGAAGGGAATCATGACCAGAGTTTGCCGAGTAAGCAAACGGAAGGCCTGTGTGGCAAGAAACGGGTCTGTGTGATCCGGGGTATTGAAGCACCATAAGCAAGTGTGTGAAAAGTTAACAGGAGTAAGTCTTCGGATTGTAGCCAGAAGACGATAAAGAGTAGGCTCCCGGGTTGTAGCCAGGGCAGCAAAGTTTGAGCTAACTGGTTGTAGCCAGTGTAGCGTATATAACCGGTTGTAGCCGGAAAATGCTTAAAGGGATAGCTGAGATTTGGTTGTAGCCGAGTCTCAGGGTCAACGGGTGGTCGGAGCCACTCGGACAAACAACAGACCTAAGGAGTGGTCGAAGCCACTCGGGTGATAGCCGAGTTGTGTGATCACTTGGTTGATTGTCAGAAGTTGAAAATAGAAATACATGATTCAGTAACAATGCGTGGTGAGTTGTTGAAAAGCAACTTGCGGAATGGATCGAGGCGTGAGCTTCGTTCCGATAACTAAAATTTGACACATTAGTGTTTGAAAAGTAAAACGTTTCTAAAGGATGTTTTCGCAAATAAGACTCATAGCCCTTTTTATCTGACCGACATGGCACTTTTTCCCGGCTTGCTAAGTACGAAAGTACTCACTCTTGTCCCTATATATATATATATACTAGGTTTGGAAGAAGAAGACGAAGACCCGACTGCTGCCGAGTTCTTCCAGGACCAAGCCGACTACGAAGACTTCTGAGGTTTCGAGCCTAGCTCTCAACCGAGCCTGTGGTGTAGATGTGTTCTTTTGCCGAGTAGTTTGTCCTTGCTTCCGCTCTGTCTGCGCTGTGTCTCGCTAGTTCGCCCTGTTAGTGCTTTGTCCATCCGGGGCCTGTCATGGATGGAAAAACCCTTTGTAATATATATGTATGTACTCTATTATGTATCTAATGCTTAGTGTACTCCGAGTTGTGTCACCGATGACTATGTATGTATTCGATTATTGATCCAGGGATCGGGTACTGTGTGCATATGGTGAGCCTTCCCAAGGTGCCACACCCACCTTGCCTCAGTGCGCTCTGGAGCCCGACGATAGATTAGTCGCCAGTTTCTCTTCTCTCTCTTTCTCTTTCTCTTTCAGGTCATCAAAAAATCTTACGTAGACTCCTTGTAGCCAACTATTGTACTTACTCTTATGCGGCTCCACTGCACCAGTATATTTTTTTTATCATTAGCCTACATCGCTCTATTTTTTTATCTGTTTGGTAAAGCTCTAGTTTGATGGATGGTGGATCTAGGAGCAATAGCTCTGTCAAACAGGACATTTATGTAAAAATTCGTATGCACAGAGAACGAGAAAGCTTGAAATGAACTTCTTTCTTTGCTCACTGACTACGTGATCCAGTAGTGCACTAGGCCCATGTGTCAGCTGGTTATATATCTGTCAATTTGTTATTCCTATGTTTCTCATGACCATCTAAACACCTATTCCTATAAAATAAAATTTCTGTATTTATATTTTCAAATCCTCTGTTTTACAAACACATTTCTATTAAATTTCTGAGTTTTTTTTTCTATTCATCTATTTTACCATTTCTGCGTTCCGAATAAGCCCTAAGCATTTTTAGGATTAGTACACTAGTACCGAGAAAAATGAGGGATAACATGGTCCAAATACAAAATCAGCTGGTTCCATTAAAACCACCTGATTTAATGGTTACTAAGGGTGTGTTCGCATCTACCCAAAGAGAAAAAAGAACTCTTTTTCTTTGAACACGTTTTTCGAGCTGCTAACCGATGTGTTTTTTTTAAAAAAAATTTCTATATAAAAGTTCTTTTAAAAAATTATATTAATCCATTTTTCAAGTTTAAAATAATTAATACTCAATTAATCATGTGCTAATTGCTCACCTCAATGTACGTGATCTTCTTCCTCTTTCTGTGCTTTCAAACTATCCTTAAAAAACTGACCGGTTCACACGGTTTTAGCGATATAATTGCATGGATGGTCTTTTAACTAAAGTGAGCCCTTGCAGACTCTAGGTTTGGTTTTTACTGGTTCGACCGCTGGTCGGTTTGGTTCTAATAACTATGAAAAACTGAGCAAGAGAAACACGTCTCTATCTCTATCTCTGGTATTATAAAAAGAGTAAACTACGCTTTCACCAGGTATAATATATCTTATTTTATTTTGCATCCGGTTTAGTATATATTTTCATTTTGTATCAGGGTACATCAAACTAAGTTTCACTTTACACACATCAGGGTACATCATCAAATCTATAAAAAATTCATCAAATTTTATAAAGTACAAATGAAACTTTATGAACTATGGTCTAAATTCAAAGAGTTTCATTAGTTTTACTTGTATTTCATAAGACTTTGCTTCAATTTTATGATGCGGTCTAGTGCAAAGTGAAATTTATTTTGATATGCTCTGGTATAAAATAAAAAATATGTAGTAAACTCGATGCAAAGTGCACTTTGTCTAATATAGAGTGCAATTTATATACTGAATAAAAATTGAAAATGCTTCCTTCGTCCGTCGCTTGTTTCCAATTTATGTTTCATCAACCGCACGCGGCGACGTCCGTCTAGGCAGGGCCGGCGTCCAGGCCGCCACCTGGGGCTTGCTTGACTGATGATGGGTCGGTACCCCTTCGATTCTCTCTCCTATCGGTTCAGTTTGGTACTTCGATTCTTGATCTAGAGGCAAGCAACTACAGTGTTTACACACTAAAATTTAAACACTAAAATTTCCAATTGCTTATCCCTATCACTAAATCGAAAGAATGGACAGTTCACCGAGGAGAGCCCACAAGTGTTGTGGGCTTCCAGACTTTCATGTGGCAAGACCCACATGCTTTGCATGCACTAAGTTTAACACTTGATAACACTAATATGAAGTGCAACCCTGTAATCTTCTTAAAGTAATACTTCCATAAACAATTTTGTTGAATACGTGTCAAGCGATTTCTGTGGTCGAGGTAAAGCAAGTGGGACACGATAGCCAACCACGTGACTCAACGTCACGGTCTGTTATGCCCAGACATACTATATATGTAAGGTGTAAATTTTCCGTTGCACCTAGCTTTGTTCACCGTGTTGATCCAATGGCTACAATTGGTTTGGTTTGGCAGTATTGATAGTAATTTTGGCTGACGTGTTGTTTACCTAACTTGTTGACTTGATCTTTATTTCATATGGTGTCTAAGTGACGCTTTCATAGCATAAGAAGCAAAAAAATAAAAATAAAAACATCAATAGGACTTACATGTTAGTGAGTGCATGGTTAAAAATTTACAGTGGGACCCACTGATTTTTTTTAGAGAGACTTATATGTGGGCCCATCTACTTTTATTTCTTTTTTTATTTTGTTGGCTAAAATTCCATGTAAACGCTACGTAGATGTCACGTCATATAAAAGACCATGTCAAAGCATCACGTAGGTGACATGTAGGACAAAACAACCCTCAAAACCGCACAAGGATTTAAATTAATCCAGTTTTAACAATTGAGGAAGCCTCCGTACCTGTTTTTTTGGATGAAGGATGCAAATCAAACTTGGTCCATAGTTGAAGGACACAAAATAGACTTTTCCTACATGACACTGAGTAAAAATTGAGAAACCGAACTAAACGGTAAATTAAGGCATGCATGATTTGAAAAATACTTGAACATGCAAAATACAAGATTGAAATGTCACATATGGACAAATCCCATTGAAATTCGAAACATTGGAATTTGAAACATATTATGTTTGCATGGTTCATAGGAGCATAATCATAGGAATTTGATAGAATTAAGAGAGAGAAGAGCAAAGGAGAAAAAATGTATTAAACTCCTCAATGGAAAAACAAAATGAGATTTGAGCTCATGGTAAAATTTTCTATAGAATTGGTGCATAGGAGAGCAACTCATGGAAATTTGACATGCTCACATCCTTTGTTACAAACAACACATATAAAAAAATTTCCTGAGATTTGGAATCCTTTAGAATCCCTTTGAATTTCTTTCAATCCAAAGAAACCATAAAACCGAAAACTGGCTTGTTTTTTCTCCAAGCTGCGATTTTCAAGTTCTCAAATTGGTGCTCATGTTTACTGATTTTATAGTAGTCTACAAATCGATGTGTGCCATGTGTATATATCTCATAGATTTCCAATAAAACACGCGTAGCCAAGGCTCACATGTGCACATTTGTATATATACCTGGTGACATGGTTAGGTGGCTGTCTAAAAATATGAGACAGGGTCTTCGAAAAAGCTGCATTAGCTACAGAAGAAAAAGGTTAATAAAAAGGAAAATCAAGTCAACCCTAACCTACAAGTCAAGGAAGGGTCGTCGGTCAGGTCAACTGGTCAACCTAGCCAGTTTGCTGGTGCATGTGGTAGGCTGGACCAGCTTAGCCAGAGTTTGATGAGTGCCTTAGCTTTAATCAATTTATGCGTATATGTCCCCACATATGTATTGGCAATGTGATGCACGAGTATTTCTTAGATAACTATCATCTTCATGAACAGTAAAAAGATTTAAAGATGAGTGGAATATATAGAGCATATAAGCATGCACAATATTAAGTGGTCATTACCACGTGGTAGTAGTGGATGTTAACTGTGTAAGATAAGGCAGGGGAAAAGGAAGCTAGCAAGAGGCAGCAGCCAATGGACAACCATAAGCATGGGTTGAGTGTGTTAGTTCTTTAATTTAGCTGAGTAATCACCCAGCTACAATTAGGCTTGGGTTTTAATTACTTGCTGACTTTTTTACTGTGATGCACGTGTTATGTGTATTTATATGGCTCACTTATCTTACTAATCATAGGAGCTGTAATCTAATCTTGTTTTGTTACTGCGAAAGCGCGAGGACCTTATCATCAGGTAAAAACTGTAAAAGACTAAAAGGATCGGAATATATAATGCCACGCACGTGCATGTGCATAACCACACAACGGTGACACTAGAATAATATATCGATCGAAATTAATGGTCATGTATGATCAGATCTGATCGAAATTAAAAGTGATTCCATATTTTGAAAAAAGAACCTTATAAAGCGGCAATAATAATGAAGTGCACAAATGGTTAATCAGGATTAATTTGCTCCAGCTCAATCATGCCAAAACAAAACCGATCGATCGGCCTATACCACTTTGCGTACTTTTTAAGATTACATATTGACACGCACCACACTCATATAATTACGAGTATGTCCTCTAACACACGTTTAAAGAGACGAAGACCGGTTGCAACTATCTGTACTAACTAAAACTCTATTAAAAACGCGCATATGTGTGTGTAATTTTTTATAAAAAAACTTTATTTATCTTTGACAATTACATTAATATGAAACAATTACTCTAAGACTATTCCCGGCCTCTGCATAGTTAAGATACCCACAACCTATAATTATTAAGAAAACAAAAAAAGAACATATCAATAGATATCATACCACAGCAAACTACAGGCACAAAACATCTTCACCTTCAAACACCACCGCAACAACACTTAGACTACGATGAATGCCCTCCATAAGTAACGTCTCTAAAAAAGGAACGATACGCGCACACGCCGTCGTCACCATGATCCAAGCAACAAAGATTAGACCATATTTTTTCATCCTGAGGAGTAAATTATTTGAACTCCAGACGATGACTTCAATAAGAAAGCAAAATCCACCATTGCTATGTACAACCAATTAAGGCTAAACCTATAGATTTAGTCCTAGAGTCAAGAAACTAGTACTCGATGAGTACTAGTGATGAAGCCAAGATGACTTCGTGTACAGGTCGGTATAGCAACTCCTGACTAGTGATGAAGCCGCTATCACGAGGAGTAACCACTAGACAACAACGGTAGAATCGCCGCCACCGCACCACAGCCATATCCACTTGGCCGCGGTCAGCGGCGAAACACCACCGTCTCGCTGCAGTTGGATAGGGAAGGAGACAACGAATGCAGCGCGATGACTCTGCTGGCCGCTGGGCACGCTGCCAGGCACCCGTAGGGGTGGCGGCACAGTAACTCCATGCCGCCAGCCACCTGTCACCGCCGTTGGATCTGGCCAGATCTGCGGAGATGTGCTCCGTCTCCATCTCGGCCGTGACAGCGCAGCTGCGATGCACACCAATGCCGCCGTCGCCGACTCACCGTGGATGGTCATCATCATGCAAAAAGTCGAACACCAAAACACTATAATATTTATCGGTATCTGGATTTGAATTCTTATGGGTAGTGTCGGAGGATGAAACCTCGACGGCAGGAAGTCAGGAGACCTCCCTTTGAGATTCGGCCAGGGGAGTAGTTCTCAGGTGAAGCCGGCGTCAGGTGTAGAAGAAAGATAGGCGAAGAAGACGTAGAAGAGGCGGGGTTCGGACCGTCCGAAGCGAGTCCGGACCGTGGTGAAGCAGAAGGGTCCGGACCGTCCGATGCAGGTCCGGACCGTCCGAAGCGTGGTAATCGCGCAGGGTGTTAGGGAAGACGATGAACAGAGGCGCACAGAGAAGGCAAGATGATTTATACAGGTTCGGGCCACACGGAGGCGTAAAACCCTACTCCTGTGAGTATGCTATGTGGAGGTGAATATGGTTTTGAGTGTTACAGGACGTTCCCGGCGAGCTTAGGAGCTCGGAGCCGAGGAAGAAGAACAGTGGCGAGAGTGTGAGCTCGAAAGCGGGTCTTAGCCAGAGAGTGGATGCAAATGATAAAGCTTGGCCCCCCTCCTCTCGTCGGCTCGGATCCTCCTTTATAGAGCAGGGGAGTCCACAGTGCCAGCACACCGAGAGAGAGAGTTTCTGGTGAGTTCTCTGGTCCTCCCCTCCGCCTGCGACCGGTCCTCCCCTCCGCCTGCGACGCCCACGTCGGAGTTGGAGGGACGTCTAGTCGCTCACGTCCGCCTGCAACGCCTGCGCTGGAGTTGGTGGAGCGTCTAGTCGCTCACGTCCGCCTGTGCCGGAGTTGGTACTGCTCGTCCGGTCATGCTTGGTCAGCACGTCGCCGTGAGCGGACGGAGCATGGAGATGGGACGGCGCCTGCCTCCGCTGCCGGGGCGGGGGCATCCGGAGCCTTCTTAGTCAAAAGCGCTCTGCCTGCGCAGGGTGCGGGCCCCACGGGTGGTTGGAGAGCTGACGCCCACACGTGGCAGAATAGTAGGCAAGTTGGTCCGTAGAGTCCTTCCAGTGAATCGGCATTGGCAGTCGGCAGTCGGCCCCGGGCCCGGGCATCGGCACCCGGGACCGGAAGGATCGGCGCCTGGGCACCCGGGCCATCGGCAGTCGGCCGTCGGGCCCGGGCATCGGCACCCGGGGCCGATGGAGATGGCGCCCCCGGCGCCCAGCGGGACGTTGATCGTAGCCGGCCGTCTCTTCTGCAGAAAGTGGGCCCGGAGGAGCTGACGTGGCCGATGACCCACGCGTCCCCAGGGCATGTGGGACCCCTGTCCCATTTCGCCGACAGTGGCCCCTGGCCCTGTTGCTCGGCCGGGATCCACTCCGGGCAGGAACAGGGCCATGTCTTGAAGAAATGAGGGGACGCTGGGTCCGCCTGGTTCGCCATGGACTGACGTAGCTTGACGATTTGTTGATTTAGATGCGATACGTACCCGGGACCCGGGCTGAAAACATGGAACGAAGTGTTGAGGAAGGCCGGCGGCAGCGGTCGCGATGGCGATGTGGGACCCGTACTGTCGCCACCGAGTTCTTCGTGGCGACCGCTGGCCGGAGGCCGCGGCAGCAGAGAGGTGCGTCGTCCGATTGGAGGGCGCCACCGAATCCGCTGCCGACGAGTTCTCCCGCGCCTAGCTCGAGATGGAGGCGTGGGAGAAGGAAACACTCTCCCGGGGAGAACGCGTACGGGCCCAAGAGGCCGGGCTCGCGTCCCGGGGGTGTGAGTTCGCCGTGCGCGAGGAAGTCACGGTAGTTCGCGAGGAAGGCGCGGGAGGCCGTGGTCGAGCCCGCTGCCCCGGAGGCAGGGTTCTTCGACCGCGGCGACCATCTCGTAGAGCTGATGCCTGACGAAGAGGTTGAGGAAGGCGCCGGTTTCCTTCTGACGCCATGCGCGGGCGCCTTTGGGGCCCGGGGGCCCTCCATGCCCCCGAGCGCCCTTCTTCTGTCGTCGTCCGGGGTCCGGTCCGAAGGAGGCCAGCGACCTCTCCCCGTGCGACGGCGTCTCCGGGCCTCGCTCGTGCTTGCGCTCCGGTTTTGCCTGTCTTGTACAAAGGGAGACATTTGTATACGTATATGATCATGTCTATATTTTCGTACCTTGGTCTATTGCGTTGTTCGGAGGTGGCTGGTGTTCGGGGCCTCGTGTCCGGGAACGCCGAGTATCGGGCATCGTCCGACAGCGAGATCCAGCAGCTGCGAACAGCCGTCGGGCCTATGGCCCTTGTCCGGGCCCTGGGGCAGCCGTCATCCCTGGGAGCTCGGTCCCCGGGGGCATCGAACGCGACGGTCGCCCACTCCGGGAACCTGGTTCCCCTGGGCGCGAGCCTCTGGACGCGAGCCTGGTGGAGCGACAAAGTTCGCAGGTTCGGCCCCCGCCCGTCTTCCGGGTCCCAGGGGCCCTCCGCGCCCCCGGGAGCTATTGGCCTAGGGGGCATAGTGAGGCTGCGAGGGCACTTTTGACTCACCGGGAGCCCCTCGGGAACTTGATCCTGCCCGGGCTCGGGGTCGCCAGGTAACGAAGCCCCCGGCGCCTCAGCGGCGGCCGGGGAGGAGCTGGCCAGGTCGGGCACCGCAGCCCGCCCCGGGAACCTAGGCTGACCATGCAAATAGAGGAAGAATACAAGTTGAGTAGTATGTAAAGTTGGATAAGGTAACGTATCTGGATATTGCGAAGGGCGGCATGGCTTCGCGAGCACCATCCCGGGACCGGGAGTGTTGTTCTTCCTCGAGAGCGCCGAGCATCGGGCCGATCCGCCGTGAATCGCCGTCGCGCCCAGGTCCCCCTTCCCGGGGCCTGGAGCAACTGCCTGCCTCGGGAGCACGGTCCTCGACGGCTGCGAGGGGCCCGAGGATGAGTCTGGCGGGACGATCGAGTCCGCAGGTGCGACCCCTCCCGTCTTCCAGGTCCGGGGGTCCTCCGTGCCCCCGGGCACCGTTGGCCTAGGGAGCACAGCAATGCCGCGACGACAGGCTCTACATGATGAACCGTGAGAGCACTTGGCTCGTTCCCTTGTCCATTCCATGCCGCGAGCCGTTGCGTCTACCACCTCCTAGGGGCCTCTTCGCGGTCGCGGCTGAGCGGAGGAAAGGATTGCGCATAAGGAATCTGCCCCCTAGCAGCGGAAAAAACCGAGCCCGAAGCCAACCAGTGCGGGGCACCGCAAGCCGGGGCTTAGACGGTGTCTGGGGTTTAGCAGATGGGATACGGTAGCTCGCTGGTAGGGAACAGATGCTTAGGCGCAACACCCAGCCACCGCATGGGCGCGACCCGATTATGCCCCCGGGGGGAGATCGCCACGATCGCGACATAAAGAAAGGATAAGGGCACGAGCCCGGAAACGATAATAAAAGTATTACTATGGAAAGCGAATACACATGGGGCCCGGCCCCGGTCAGTGCTGAGGTTTAGAGGCACTTACAGGATGTATTTTTAGATAACATTTGTGAAGATGCTCCCAGGCTTACCGAGCCCGGTTGGGAAGTTCCGATCACTAGGGAGGGGCCTTCCCACGGGGGGAAGATTTCATTCCGACCCGTACGAAGATACGGCGGAGATTCGAACCCCAAACCTGAAGTGATCGAGCCCGAACCTGACGCCAAAGATAGCGCTTGAGGCCTTGCTGGTAACGAGCGACGCGGAGCGGAGCGCGCCACCTTCGTCCCTCGAGGAAGTCGAGGTTGTCGAGCTGCATATTGTCGTGGTTGATGTTTGTCGATGTAGCGCTGTACCCGAGAGCCGAAGGAGAGGTCTGGTGACAGAACGGCTTCGGCCCGGTACACCAGGAAGAAACGGGGTCTCCCCGGCGCCCTGGTGTCGATGTGGCGCTGTACTCGAGAGCCGAAGAAGAGTTCTGGCGACAGAACGGCTTCGGCCCGATACACCAGGAGGAAACAGGGTCTCCCCGGGAGCCCAGCTTGGTGTGGTATGAATCGCCCCCAGGACCGCCGGGGAAAGGTCTGCTCTACACATAGTGAACTGTGAGAGCGTTCGGTTCATTCCCTTGTCCGCCCCATGCTACGAGCCGTGGCGTCGATCATCTCCCGAAGGCGTCATTGTGGTCGCGCCCGTACTGTGGCTAGATTTGCGCATAACCCAGCCGCCGTACGGGCGCGGCCCGATGATACCTCCAGGGGGGAGACTGCCCCGAACGCAACACATGGGAAACGACGAAAGGAACGAGACCGGGAAGGATATTAAAAATGCTGCTTATGTAAAGTGTATATACATGGGGCCCCGGTCAGCGCTAAGTTTCCGGAGAAGTCCGACGCTGGCCCGGGTTCACCGTAACTTACAGGACGTTTATACAGATAGATTTGTGGAGATACTTGATGTGCATGGAGATGGAGCTCGAACTCGCTTCCCTCGCGAGCCTGAGTCCGGCATGTGCTCGGGACCCGGGGGCCCCGGCTAGCGCTAAGGATATACGTCTGGGACCCGGGGGCCCCGGACTGGGATACGGTTTTGATATAAGCCGGGTTCCGGGGGCCCGGGCTTGAATATGGGATGTGAGACGACCTTCTGGACGCATTCTCGTCGGGGCGGTGCTGTCCGAGCTATGGCGCCCTATTCCGGGTGTCACGTTCCTAGGCTTGCGCTCGCCTTGGCGAGGCCGCCCTGGTTCGGCACCTCGGTGTCGGGCCCGGGGCATGGATTCAGGAATCCGTGCCTCGGCTCAAACATGCGCCCGGGAGCCAGGGGCTCCGACCGGGAGTAGTTATGCGCCCGGGAGCCAAGGGCTCCGACCGGGGCTAGGTACGCACCCGGAAGCCAAGCTCCGACCGGGGCTAGATACGCACCCGGGAGCCAAGGGCTCTGACCAGGAGGAGTTATGCGCCCGGGAGCCAAGGGCTCTGACCGAGAGTAGGTACGCACCCGGGAGCCAAGGGCTCCGACCAGGGCTAGATACGCACCCGGGAGCCAAGCTCCGACCGGGGCTAGATACGCGCGCCCAGGAGCCAGGCTCCGACCGGGGCTATGTACGCACCCGGGAGCCACACTCCGACCGGGGCAAGATACGCACGCCCGGGAGCCAAGGGCTGACCGGGGCTAGATACGCGCGCCCGGGAGCCAGGCTCCGACCGGGGCTATGTACGCACGCCCGAGAGCCAAGGGCTCCGACCGGGGCTATTTACGCGCCCAGGAGCCAAGGGCTCTGACCAGGACTATGTACGCACCCGGGAGCCACGCTCCGACCGGGGCAAGATACGCGCGCCCGGGAGCCAGGCTCCGACCGGGGCTAGATACGCGCGCCCGGGAGCCAAGGGCTCCGACCGGGGCAAGATACGGCTCTGACCGGGGCTATGTACGCGCGCCCGGGAGCCAGGCTCCGACCGGGGCTATGTACGCACGCGGGAGCCACGTGCTCCTACCGCACGTGCTCAGGTCCCTTGAGAGGGAGCGAGCTCGGGCCCGCTATTGCTCCTACCGGGACTTCTTGACGCGCTTGGCCAACTTCTGGACAGCGCGGCACTCCATGAGGTCGTGCGAATCCGTCTCGTGGACGGCGCACCACCCCCGGGCTACGGCCGGCTCGAGACGCTCGGCCAAGCGCTGGACGGCGCGGCACTCGGTGAAGTCATGCCGGTTCGTGTCGTGGTAGGCGCACCACCCCCGAGCTATGGCCGGCTTGGAACACTCGACGAAGCTCTGGACGGCGCGGCACTCCGTGATGTCGTGCCGATCCGTGTCGTGGTAGGCGCACCACCCTCGGGCTATCGCCGGCTTAACACGCTCGGCTGAGCCCTGGACGGAGCGGCACTCCGCAAGGTCGTGCCAGCCCGTCTGGTGGAGGGGGCACCACTTCCGAGCCGTTGCCGGCGGAGGCGGCGCACGCGCGGCCTTTTGCCGCTTGCTACTACCATTGCCTCCGCGGGCAACATAGCTCCGGGGGCTGCCCGTAGCCGCCAAGACGAAGTCCCTGGCGGCCTCCTTGGCCTTCCGGCGCTTCCTCTTGTTCCGCCGTGACGCGGAACGTAGGAGCTCGCCATCATCTCCAGGGCCCTGGTCGGGGGCCCCAGGACTTGCGGCAGCGTTCGCGCGCCGCTCGTGCTACCGCTCGATCGTGACCCGGGCGTCCTCCTGAACCCGCGTCCGGTCCAGCCGGTCGCGGAGGTCGCCATGGCCATTGTCGGCCGGGGGTCCAGGCCACCGGGCTCGCGCCGCGCGCCCCCAGGGAGACGGGGAGCGTGGCGGGCTCATTGCTGAGCTAGCGCCATCCGGCGGGGTGAAGGCGCCGAGCCCCTCGTTGAAGTCCCGCGGACGATGGCCTCCTGCCATGGAGTGCGTCGGTGTTGCCGGCGTACCACCTGAAAAGGAAACTCCCCCTACCTGGCGCGCCAGCTGTCGGAGGATGAAACCTCGACGGCGGGAAGTCAGGAGACCCCCCTTTGAGATTCGGCCAGGGCTGTAGTTCTTAGGTGAAGCCGGCATCAGGTGTAGAAGAAAGATAGGCGAAGAAGACGTAGAAGAGGCGGGGTTCGGACTGTCCGAAGCGAGTCCGGACCGTCCGAACCGTGGTGAAGCAGAAGGGTCCGGACCGTCCGATGCGGGTCCGGACCGTCCGAAGCGTGGTAATCGCGCAGGGTGTTGGGGAAGACGATGAACAGAGGCGCATAGAGGAGGCAAGATGATTTATACAGGTTCGGGCCGCACGGAGGCGTAAAACCCTACTCATGTGAGTATGCTATGTGGAGGTGAATATGGTTTTGAGTGTTACAGGACGTTCCCGGCGAGCTTAGGAGCTCGGAGCCGAGGAAGAAGAACAGTGGCGAGAGTGTGAGCTCGAAAGCGGGTCTTAGCCAGAGAGTGGTTGCTAATGCTAAAGCTTGCCCCCCTCCTCTCGTCGGCTCGGATCCTCCTTTATAGAGCAAGGGAGTCCACAGTGCCAGCACACCGAGAGAGAGAGTTTCTGGTGAGTTCTCTGGTCCTCCCCTCCGCCTGCGACCGGTCCTCCCCTCCGCCTGCGACGCCCACGCCGGAGTTGGAGGGACGTCCAGTCGCTCACGTCCGCCTGCAACGCCTGCGCTGGAGTTGGTGGAGTGTCTAGTCGCTCACGTCCGCCTGCGCCGGAGTTGGTACTACTCGTCCGGTCACGCTTGGTCAGCACGTCGCCGTGAGCGGACGGAGCATGGAGATGGGACAGCGTCTGCCTCCGCTGCCGGGGCGGGGGCATCCGGAGCCTTCTTAGTCAAAAGCGCTCTGCCTGCGCAGGGTGCGGGCCCCACGGGTGGTTGGAGAGCTGACGCCCACACGTGGCAGAGTAGTAGGCAAGTTGGTCCGCAGAGTCCTTCCAGTGAATCGGCATCGGCAGTCGGCAGTCGGCCCCGGGCCCGGGCATCGGCACCCGGGACCGGAAGGATCGGCGCCCGGGCACCCGGGCCATCGGCAGTCGGCCGTCGGGCCCGGGCATTGGCGCCCGGGGCCGATGGAGATGGCGCCCCCGGCGCCCAGCGGGACGTTGACCGTAGCCGGCCGTCTCTTCTGCAGAAAGTGGGCCCGGAGGAGCTGACGTGGCCGATGACCCACGCGTCCCTAGGGCATGTGGGACCCCCTGTCCCATTTCGCCGACAGGTAGAGTCGTGCGCTCATGACTCTACCATCTTAGCATAGGTATTTCTCCTACTTTTTGTATATTTTAACAGTTGGACGATCCAATGGCTAAATCAACCATTCTGACCTAGTAGCTAGCTAGTTGTTTCTTCTTTTTTTTTTTCCGCTGGACAGAAGTTTGTTCCTTCTCGATCTCAAGGTAATGGAAGGCAATAACCTGAACCCTATCCCCACAGGTCAGATTACTATAAGGGTCCACAACCAATAGTCCAATGGATAAAAAGCAGTAGCATGCTAAAAAAACTAAACGATTATGTAGACTTTTATTAATTGCTATCCCGAACATCATAACTAGCTCCAAGATATATATGGCTCGCATGAATCACCGCGCCACATGGATCTCTGATGTATTACTAAGAGGCCGTTGATTCAGCTTATTGCTTGTGGCTTTTATCTTGGTTTTCGTTAGGACGTTTTCTAAAACGTAAAACAGTATATTTTTTTAAAAAACTTTATATATAAAGTATCTTAAAAAATCAAATAAATCTACTTTTCAAGTTTGTAATAGTTAATAATTAATTAATCACGTGCTAATAACGTTTTTCGTTTTGCGTGTGGCTTATAAGCCACCGCAAGAAGTTGAATCAAATAAAATCCCCTATGGTTCAGATCATGATGCCTATAATTCGTTATCAACCTAATAACTTTCACATAATTGTCAATTCAGTATCTTTTGAGTTTTTGAGTTGTTAACACGTATATTAGAAATGCTTACACAAGAAAAACACTGGTGATACAGTAACAAAGACATAGAGTCGTGGGCATGACTGTACACATCAAAAGGTTCTTGTTGAGAGAATAATAAGTGAATGATCTTTGTTTAATTCCTGTGATGATTACACTGTTATAGTATATATATATATATATATGCCAGAGACATCCGTTGGTAACGGTTGTGAATTGGTTTATTGTGGTAGCTTATAAGCCGTACGTAAAACGAGAAACGTTATTAATACGTGATTAATTAAGTAATAATTATTTAAAACTTGAAAAATAGATGTTTTTATAAAAAAAACACATTGTTTTATATTTTAGAAAGTGTGCTAACGAAAATCAAGAAAAAAACTATAAGTAAGAAATAGAAGCAAACATCATGTAACTTTGATGCCCACCAATAGAAATTTACTGTCGCTAACCTCTCTCTCTCTTTAAACATGTGTTAAAGAGCACACTCATATATACTATGTACACAAGCGTGGTGGTGATACGTGTGCATGTGCATTTTTGTGTGCAATCGTACTCATGGGTGTAAAATAATATAACGAAAGAACGAAATTATAACATGGATGACCGGGCGAGATCAGTGACGTCACGCTGGGAGACATTGGAGTAACGGCCACCGTACGGTGCACTGCACAACGCGCTGAATACCCGTGACGGCTGACGTGGACGCGTTTGACTTTCAAAAAGGCGACTCGGTTTGACCCAGAGTCCCCGGTCGGGCCGAGAGTCCGTGTGACTCCACGAGACCACGTGCAGCAGCGTCTCCTGCTCCGCCACGTCATCATCAATTACTCCTAACCATTTATGAGATGAACTTTATACTATATATAAAGATGTGTTATAGTATTGTTCTTTGATTAGGTAGGAACAAGGACGACTAGCAAAATCACTCGTTCACACACGTACCAGACTTGCATGCATCTACGTAGGTTCGACGCTGCGAATTCGCTGCTTGCCTGCCTTACCAAAGATGAAGGAAAAGTAACTTACTTTCAATTAAGTGTGTAATGATTTTGTAGCAGTAGTTAATTACTATCTCCAATTTTTTTAACTTGTCGTTTTAGATATCGACACATCTCCGATTAATACACGTGTTTAGTCGCTGCCTTTTCTACCTATATGTTTTAAAAATCTATTGAGAATATAATCATATGAAAGTGCTTTCCATGAAAAACCTATCAATACAGTTTTCTCATATCAAATCATAATATTTTTATATTAACTAATTATTTAAAATTTTGAGATTTAGCTACACATATTTTAAATGACATCTATTTAGAGAGTGTTTGAAGGTCAATGAAAAGGAAAAAAAATCACGTAAAGCGAGATAAATTATTAGTGTATAATTAATTAAGTATTAGCTATTGCAAACCTAGAAAATAAATTAATATGATTTTTTGAAGTAACTTTTAGATAGACGATTTTTAAAAAATATATAGTTTTAATGGTTTGGAAAGCGTGTTAAAAAAAAAAGGGGTTTTCACCCTCAAACCCTTATGTTCAAACTGACCCTTAAAGAACAGAATATCGATAGGACGACGGTGCCGTTCATGCGGTGAAAGTTGCGATGACCATTTTTTGACGATTCGATCTATCCATGATGCATATCGCTGCAGATTTCCACGAAAAGCGACTGCACGAGCGAGAGCTTGCACACACTACGATTCAACGGCAAAGATCTAAACCATTTCTTTCCATAGCTCGTCGTCGTCGTCACCTTCAGATCACCTACTTGGGGCGCAGCTTTCTTGGACCTGCAGCTTGATGAACATGATCTATCTACTACCAGTCTACCACACATGATTTGCTTGCATGCATCGGATCGTAGTTTCTCTATATTATCCCTATCGATTTGGACCCGAACAGATCAAAAGATGCATCCAATCGTAGTTTTTCTATATTATCCCTATCGATTGGATGCCAAAAGATGCGTTTGTGTGGTAGATCATATATATGAGCACTAATGAATTAATAGATACTAGCTGAATACTCGTGTTCTGCTACATATATTTTTAATATTTTTGTTATTGATAAAAGAAAAAGATACTATAATATTATCTGAGATAAATAAGAATATACTTTTCATGAAATGAAATGTGTTTTAGGGACTTATACACCTTAAGTTAATTATATGTATATGTGGTTATCTATTGAGATCTGGTTGTTTTTTGATATTAAAAAGTTTAAGGAGTAATTTATAAAATTTATAATGAGAGTAAGTAGAGCGACGGATTCACTGCAAACACCATTATAAAATGAGTATACATATTGTCGGCGAAATGGGACTGGGGGTCCCACAGCCTGCGGGGACGCATGGGTCTCCGGCCACATCGGCTCCTCCGGGGGACATATCCTGCACGACCGGCGGCCGGCAGGGAGGCCGTGTCTCCCGCCGCGCTCGGATGCGTCGCCCGCGGCCCCAGGTGCTCGTCCCCGCGCCCGGACGCGCCGCCTGTCGCCCGGGAGCGCCGCCTCCGGCCCCGGGCGCGGGTCGCCCCGGGCCCGGGCGAGTGAGTGCCACCCGGAAGCGCCGCCTCCGGCCCCGGGCGAATGTTGCCCAGGAGCCCGGAGGCGCCGCCTCCGGGCGTGTGTGGCAACCAGGCGACCAGACCAGCCGCCCGCTGCACCCGACAGGCGCCGCCCCCGGACGTGTGTAGCAATCAGGAGACCAGACCAGCCGCCCGCAGCACCCGACAGGGGCTCCTCCAGGCGTAGCGCAACAGGCGGCTGCTGGCATGCGCGTGCTCCAGCCGCCCACAGCAGCAACAGCTCCGGCATGGGCGTCGTAGGCAGACGTGTGCACAGGAGGGCTCACCGGAAAAGCTCTTTCTCTGTATTCTGGCACTGTGGACTCCCCTAATCTATAAAGGAGGATCCAAGCCACCGAACCGAAGGCAGCTCAAGCTCGAGCAATAGACAACAAGGCAACCTTTACTGTTCTTCTTCTCCAAGTCTCCCGGTTACGCTTCCGAGCTCCCCGGGTACACCTTGTAACACAACCATACACATTCTCCCACATAGCATACCCACAGGACGTAGGGTATTACGCTCCGGCGGCCCGAACCTGTATAAATCCTCTCGCCTCCTCTGTGCCATTGTTTTCTCGTCTTCTCCAACGCCTCGTACACCTGAGAAACAGCTCCCCTGGCCGAACCTCAAAAGGGGGGTCTCCCGACTTCCCGCCGTCGAGGCTTTATCCTCCGACAGCTGGCGCGCCAGTAGGGGGAGTTCCTTTTCAGGTGACACGCCGACGTCCCCAAGACCAGCGCACTCCATGGCAGGAGGCCACCGTCCGCGGGACTCCGACCAGGAGTCCGACGACTTCACCCCGCCGGGCGGCGTAAGCCCGAGGGTAAGCCCCCTGCGCTCCCCGTCTTCCAGGAGACGCGTCGCGCAACCCAGCGGGCTGAGCTCGCTCCTCGGCGGCCTGGCAGTGCGGCGTCGGCTCTTTCTCTCTCGGAAGGAACCGGCAAGTGCCCGCCGGGTCTGCCACGCCTCATCCTTGAGGCACGAGCGGAGGCGCCGCTCCACGGCACGCCGCAACCTCGACTTTCAGCCAGCATCGCCACAGGGGGTTCTCCTGGCGGTGGAAGCCCTCCTGCGCCACCCCCCAGCTTTTAACGGGAGCGGGGGCCGGGAGAGGCGCTGGCTCAACGAAGTCACCCACCTCGTAGGCGCGGCCCATCGCCAGGTCGCTGCCCACAGCAGCGCAGGGGCCAGGAGTGCCGACCGCGCAACGTCTAGCGCGGGCCGGCCCCCCGCCCCGAGTCAAAGCAGAGCCCGGAGCACGGCGCAACACGCCACGACTCCGGCAGGCAGCGGCCACGGCGACCTCCGTGACCGGCTGAACCGGGGGTGGACCGACGAGGATGCCCGGGTCACCATGGAGCGACAGCGCGAGCGGCGGCGGACGCCGCCGCGCGTTCCGAGGTCCAGGCCTCCAGCTCCAATCTACTGACGGGAAACCGTCATCTGTTACCCGAGCCCGCGCTGTACGGTTCGGGTTGCCTGGCGCTCTCCCCAGGCCTCCGGCAGGTTCGCTGGCCGGACAGGTTCCGGCCCAGCTTGCCGGAGAAATATGACGGCTCCGTGAACCCCACGGAGTTCCTGCAAATATACACTACTGCCATCCGAGCGGCCGGTGGCGATGATCGAGTGATGGCGAACTACTTCCCCGTCGCTCTCAAGGCCCAGGCGCGCTCTTGGGTGATGAACCTCCCCGAGGGATCAGTCTACTCGTGGGAGGACCTCTGCCACCAGTCCGTGGCCAACTTCCAGGGCACCTTTCCGCGCCCTGGGAACGAGGCGGACCTCCATGCCCTACGCCAGGGCAGGGACGAGACGCTGAGGCACTTCCTACAGCGCTTCAGCCAGGTTCGCAATACCATCTCCCACATCGCTCCTCACGCGGTTATCCATGCCTTTCGCTCGGGTGTGCGCGACAGGCGCATGCTCGAAAAGATGGGCACCCGCGACGTCCAGACTACGGCTGAGCTATTCAAGCTCGCCGATCTCTGCGCCCGCAAGGAAGAGGCCCGGCAATGGAACGAGCCACGCCCGGGGCCCCTGACGAGGACCCCGAAGAATACGGCGAGTCTCGCGCTCCGCGGCACGTCGGGACAGGAGGAAGCGACAGAAGGAGAAGGCGGCCGCCGACGGCTTCGCCTTGGCTGTTGCGGGCACCCCACGGTCCGACGATGTCCGCGGGGACAACATCACCGGCGAGCGGCCAAGGGCCGCACGCGCGCCGCCTTCGACGGCAGCGGCCCAGAAGTGGTGCGCCGTCCACGAGACGGATTCGCACGATCTCACGGAATGCCGCGCCGTCCAGAGCTTGGCCAAGCAGGTCAAGTACTTCCGGCAGGAGCCTTAGCCGGCCAAGCCCGGTTCGGACAGTCCGGCCCCGGCTCGGACAGTCCGAACGCGCGGATTTGGATGGTCCGACCCCTGGCCTGACGGTCTGGCCGAGGGCAGCGGATAGGCCGACCAAACGTCCTAGCTCAGGGAAGCCCGAACCTAGGCCGCCTTGCCAAAACGAGTGCGAGCCTCGAACGTGGCACCCGGGACAGCCAAGCCGGAGAGATCATCCCGATTTCGTCCCACCTTCCCGGGAAGCGTCGACTGTATCGGTACTGGTCCTTTGGTTGGCTATTGGTTTAATGAAAATCTCTCCTCTCCTCCTTTGTTAGAGAAAGTCTTCCCCTTTCCTTTGCCATAGGGTACGACTGCCCGGACTCCATCGGACGCGATGGCGAGCCCGGGCGGTCCGTCCCGACTCAGTCCGGGGCCTCTGGGCCCCTGACGCCCATAGGGTACGACTGCCCGGACTCCATCGGACGCGATGGCGAGCCCGGGCGGTCCGTCCCGACTCAGTCCGGGGCCTCTGGGCCCCTGACGCACATAGGGTACGATGGCCCGGGCCCCATCGGACGCGATGGCGAGTCCGGGCTGCTCATCCCTACTCAGTCTGGGGCCTCCGGGCCCCGGTGTAATAATCCGGACCACGCCGCTCTGTCGAGCGCGAGTCCGGGCAGACCGTTCCCGGTCGAGGGTCTCCTCCCGGAGTCAAGAGCTCGCACTCTCGCAAGGGAAGCCGAGCCCGAAAACGACCCCCACGGGGCGCGAGTACCCGAACAGCATCTCCTCGGCAAGGGCGGGTCCGGGGAGGCCATCCCAATATGATCCATGTCCTTACCTGGGCCTCCGTACCTGGGCACGTAACGACCATACATATCAAGCCGCACTACCGCCCGGGGCCCCGGGTCCCGGGCACATACTTGAGCCAAGGCACGGATTCCCGAATCCGCGCCCCGGGCCTGACACCGAGGAGCCGAACCAGGGCAGCATCGCCAAGGCGAGCGCAAGCCTAGGAACGCGACACCCGGAATAGGGCGCGATAGCCCGGACAGCACCGCCCCGGCGAGAATGCATCCGGAGGGTCGTCTCACATCCCATATTCAAGCCCGGGCCCCCGGAACCCGGCTTATATCAAAACCGTATTTCAGTCCGGGGCCCCCGGGTCCCGGATACATATCTTTAGCGCTGGCCGGGGCCCCCGGGTCCCGAGCGCATGCCTTTTCCCGGCCTCGAGGCTCGCGAGGGAAGCGAGTCTGAGCTCCTTTCCCGAACACCAGCGACCTCTGAACAATACAATAAGCCAAGGTACGAAAATATAAACGTCGTCATATATATATATATGCAAATATCTCTCTTTACAAGACAGGCAAAACTGGAGCGCAAGCACGAGAGGCTCGGATCGCACGGGGCGCGGTTGCCGCCGCACTTCTGACCGGGCCCCGAAAGCGGCACCGGGCAGCGTCGGAAGGGAAACTCTCGGGGGCATGGAGGGCCCCCGGGCCCCGAAGGCACCCACGCATGGCGTCAGAAGGAAACCGGCGTCTTCCTCAACCTCTTCGTCAAGCATCAGCTCTACGAGATGGTCGCCGCGGTCGAAGAACCCCGCCTCCGGCGCTGCGGACTCGACCACGGCCTCCCGCGTTTTCCTCGCGAACTACGGACAAGCATCCCTCGGTCCCGGGCGCCGGTCGCCCCGGACCTGGATGCTGAATCCCGACTGGACTGCTCCCGGGTGCCGATTGCTCCCGGGGGCCGATGCCCGGCCACGGGGCCGACTGCCGACGGCCCCGGAGCCGATGCCGACTGCTCCAGTGCCGACTGCCGATGGCCCCGGAGCCGATGCCGACTGCTCGGGTGCCGGTTGCCCCGGTGCCGACTGCCGATGGCTCCGGAACCAGTGCCGACTGCCGATGGCCCCGGAGCCGATGCCAACTGCTCGGGTGCCGGCTGCCCCGGTGCCGACTGCCGATGGCTCCGGAGCCAGTGCCGACTGCCGATGGCCCCGGAGCCGATGCCGACTGCCCGGGTGCCGGCTGCCCCGGTGCCGACTGCCCCCGATCGCCTCGGCCCCGAAGTGCGTCCCCGAGAGCCGATCGCCTCGGCTTGCCGGGCCGATCTACCCGAAGAACTCGGTGGCGACAGTACGGGCGGCAAGCTGCCGCAGCGCCATCGCGACCGCTGCCGCCGGCCTTCCTCAACACTTCGTTCCATGTTTTCAGCCCGGGTGCCGGGTACGTATCGCATCTAAGTCAACAAATCGTCAAGCTACGTCAGTACATGGCGAACCAGGCGGACCCAGCGTCCCCTCATTTCTTCAAGACATGGCCCTGTTCCTGGCCGGAGTGGATCCCGGCCGAGCAACAGGGCCAGGGGCCACTGTCGGCGAAATGGACTGGGGGTCCCACAGCCTGCGGGGACGCATGGGTTCTCCGGCCACATCGGCTCCTCCGGGGACATATCCTGCAACGACCGGCGGCCGGCAGGGAGGCCGTGTCTCCCGCCGCGCTCGGATGCGTCGCCCGCGGCCCCGGGTGCTCGTCCCCGCGCCCGGACGCGCCGCCTGTCGCCCGGGAGCGCCGCCTCCGGCCCCGGGCGAATGTTGCCCAGGAGCCCGGAGGCGCCGCCTCCGGGCGTGTGTGGCAACCAGGCGACCAGACCAGCCGCCCGCTGCACCCGACAGGCGCCGCCCCCGGACGTGTGTAGCAATCAGGAGACCAGACCAGCCGCCCGCAGCACCCGACAGGGGCTCCTCCAGGCGTAGCGCAACAGGCGGCTGCTGGCATGCGCGTGCTCCAGCCGCCCACAGCAGCAACAGCTCCGGCATGGGCGTCGTAGGCAGACGTGTGCACAGGAGGGCTCACCGGAAAAGCTCTTTCTCTGTATTCTGGCACTGTGGACTCCCCTAATCTATAAAGGAGGATCCAAGCCACCGAACCGAAGGCAGCTCAAGCTCGAGCAATAGACAACAAGGCAACCTTTACTGTTCTTCTTCTCCAAGTCTCCCGGTTACGCTTCCGAGCTCCCCGGGTACACCTTGTAACACAACCATACACATTCTCCCACATAGCATACCCACAGGACGTAGGGTATTACGCTCCGGCGGCCCGAACCTGTATAAATCCTCTCGCCTCCTCTGTGTGCCATTGTTTTCTCGTCTTCTCCAACGCCTCGTACACCTGAGAAACAGCTCCCCTGGCCGAACCTCAAAAGGGGGGTCTCCCGACTTCCCGCCGTCGAGGCTTTATCCTCCGACACATATGTATTGAAAATTCTTGTGTACTACCTCTGTTCTAAAAAAACTTCATTTTTAGCCCATATCAACTATACCAATATAAAACTAAAAGACAAGAATAATCTTTACTTTAGCAAACTCTAATACATGTGTCTCTTATCTTAACAAACTCCAATGTATTTGTCTCTCACTTTCACGAATTTCATTGTTTTTATAGATATAAAAATAAAGTCTTTATGAGACAAATGAGTTCAGAAAACATGAAGTTATTTTTAGTACGAATGGAGTATAAGGGTGCATTCTTTTCTACATATTAGGTGAGCTACCCCTCGGTTTTTATTAGCATACTTTCAAATTACTAAACGGTGTGTTTCGTACGAAAACTTTTTATATAGAAGTTGTTTTAAAAAATCAAATAAATCTATTTTTTAGATTTATAATAATTAAAACTTAATTAATCATACACTAATAACTTATCTCGTTTTTCATGCCACCAAAAAAAAAACTTTAGCCATCCGTACATTCGGACGCAGCCTAAACCATGCATAAATATGCATGCGCGCTGCCCAACTTCCACGGTTCCACCAAACAGATAAAAAGTTTCATGTGTAAGCATGGTGACTTATCTTAAATAATTTACACTTTATAATTATATATGATCATCGAACACGTACGGCATCTCTTTTGTACCTCTAATAATAAAGCAAATCTACTCCTAATTGTTTTTAGCATTACTTTGGTTTGTTTTCATGCAACTTTCTATGGTCAAACAGTCGACATCTTGTAAGAGATACCGACCAGATTTGGACGATGAACACATTTCCTCTCGTTGCTTATATATGTAATATGTTCCCTTTTTTTCCTCCTGATAAGTCAAACTAATTAGCGTTTTTTTAGTGAGCCTTTTGTCCACGATCGAAGCGATTGTATATATGCTGTTAGGTATGTAGCTTTTTATGCATTGTAAGGTGCTTGGAACTTACTTGACTAGTTTGTTGACAGTGATACATGACTTGATTTGCATAGCTACAAGTCACTGTAGTGCATATCCTTGCTGATCTGATCAATAATGGTTACCTTTTGAATTGTATGGTCAATGCTTTTGTCACTTGATCGACTTCACGCCACTTGAAATGCGGACATGATTGGGGTTTTGGACGATTTATGAAAGCCCGGCTCTAAGAAGAAATATGTTTGTTTTTTTTTGACAAATATTTTTTTGTCAAATTGATCCGGCCAACACGGTTCAGGGATTGCGTGTGAATTTTTTTCCTACCATACAATGCATATTATATATAACTGTAGTTTAATACAAGAGCTTTTTTATGTACATCATACTACCTATACTAGTGAATTGTACTAATGATCCAATAATACATATTTACCCTATACTAGTAAAATCTTTATCGCGGTATGGATAGTATACGTTCATCTTCGCTGGACACACCATGCCCTTCGCCTTTAGGCTGGGCCATTCGCTCTCATGTCTTTGGTCTTAGACCGCCAAAAGGGCTTTGTCAGGCGGTTTTAGTCTTGAGTCTTTCGAAAGAAGATCAGTCTAAAGGGATTGTGGCATGTCTTCAACAAAGAGTATATATGTTGGAATATATAGGTGTATTCGAGGTAGCTTATAATAGTGGTACATGGTAACATAATTAGAACGTCTGTTGATGCTGATGTCACAACTCATATGTATAATTACGATGGCGTAATTCTCATGCATCAAGCAACTGATGGAACTTTTTTTAAAAAATCTCAATTAATGGGTTCATTCTCCATATATATACGATGGCATCATCTTTCTCTCCGGTTACAGTGCAATGGCAATGGTTGCCCAGGTCAGGTCCTTGTTGGTGGTGTTGCCACGAGTGATGAACTGAGGTGACGAGCAGATTTACATTAAGACTTACTTCCGAATTTCGAGTCCTTTCGTTATCACGGTTTTTGACAAATTTTAATCAAATTTACTATTTGATATTTGAATTTTGACAAATTTTAATCAAATTTACTATTTGATATTTGAATTTGCCAAAAACCATTCTAAATTTCATCCAAAAATTCATTTCAAGCTACATCAAAATATCAAAAAACCTAAAAACCGATCGGCTTTTATTGGCTTTGCGAACCAGGAGAGACAAGGGACAATAATATCTTAGGACAAGTCAATGACGCACTTTTTAACTCTGAAATGGGTGAGCGTGATTAATTCCAAAGGAAAAGGCATGAAATTTACATGTTGTTCGTTCCGTTAAACATCGTTTCGATCGATCATAAAAGCTAACAGCGCTGTGACACGTATGGCGCGTGGAGCCAAATTGAACGCGGGGATAAAAAGACGACCAACTGTGTCACGAGGGAGTAGCTACGAGATGACGCCGTCACCGTCGCGTCGCCCACTCGCAGGCCAAAGGTGACGCGACCATAACGGGGAGGATTAGTGGGGCCCCACGCGGAAGACCGACGTACGGTCGACGGACTCCGTTGACCCGCCGGTCAAACACTTCCATTGTTTTTTTGGCTACACCTAGGCATGAAAACGGGCCGGCTATTTCTCGTCCGCCCACTCGTCCATATTTAAATGGGATAAATTTGGGTCATAAATTCGGGTATCCGGGTAATTATTTGGATATCGGATCCGAAAATGGGTATTTTTATATGGATATGGGTTCTGGTTTGGGAAGACGGTATTCACGGATACGGATTATCCGGGTATAAAAACAGATATTACCCGGTAAGAATTCGGATGTTACCCGTATGTGATAAATATATCTTTTATTCTGTTGTTTTGACTGTGTGTTTGTACCTCTAATTTGAATATAGTTATGTGATTTTACAAATACTATGCCGTTATGCCCTAAGCCTCTAATATACTTGTATTATGGGTGTATAGAATAGTTGCGTTGCTATTATCTATGTGGTATTAAATGGTTGTTGCATTGACTTGATATCCGAATAAATATTTGTATCCAATATTGTTCGTATCCGTCTCGGTACGTATTTATTCCATATTTATATCCAACATTATCCGTTTTTTATCCGTATTCGATAATATTCGTATTCGACCCGGTTCCGAATAGAAAATGTAGGTTAGGATATAGGAATGATGAGATCTGACCGTATCTGACCCGTTTTCACCCCTGGCCACACCTGATCCTGATTATCAGCGCTCCTTAGCGACTTACTCCCTTCGTCCGTTTCAAAATATAAGAATTTCTAACATTTAAATCTTATTTTATAATATAAAATTTTCTAACAATACTACTTGTTATATCAATTACTTCACGTTTAAATTTTTTTCTTTCTTATCACACCTGCATTTCCACCTTCATTCATTCCACGTTTATTGAGGAGCATCAAAATCTTTTTCCTTAACTTTAATATCTGTCAAATAACCTAGAAATCCTAATATTTTGAAACAGATAGAGTAAAAAATAATTTATAGATAAAATTTTTATATATGTGCTTTTAGCGGCTTAAAAACAATAATAAGAAATAAACCATGAACGAAAAAATTAAAATTAGCTCTAATAAAAATAAGTTTAAAAATTTAAATTTTGGCTAAGATTGATAAGGTAATGATGGAGTGAGGGGGCCAGTGGCCAATGGCCAGTGGGCCCACGTCACAGCGGCTGGCCTAGATGCAAACCTGCGTACCAGACAAACACCTTTTATGGTTTTTTTTTCTCCGAGTACACACGCACACCATATTCACCCCTACGTATATCTATATATGCGTGTGTATAAGAGCATGTTTAATTGGATGCTTCAATTTGCTAAATATTTCGTGGCATGGCATAATCTCTATGGGGCGTAATTATTGATAATAAGTGTGACAAGTTTTAACGAGAGTTTATGAGTATGGTACGTGGGAATATAAGCTACAAACGTATGGCAAGTCACGAGTGTAGCGATGAACCAACCATTAGCCTAACATGGTCAAACTGTTTTGTCACAAGTGTGATATCCAACTAAATACCCCCTAACACATATAATCAATATTAGAGATCTAGCCTCATACGGTGCGGGGACATGTTTTGAGCGCTAAATGCGTACGTCTTATTGGTTGTGATTAGTTAAGATAGTAAGACAGGTGAAGAGCTAGTAGTATTATGAGATAAATTCGAATTCTAGAAGTACTAGTACTTTGAGTATTTTAGGGGCGGTTTATGACTCAACTATTTTATAGGATTTTGTAGAAGGTCGATTGATAGGCCTTGATTGGTGGATTAAATATAATCGATGGTTCACTTGATTGACTCAATAAATTAATATTTTAAGATATAAGTGGTTTAAGAAATACAATAGAATTTATTTTTAAGAAAACACATTTCTACAAGCTTGGAGCAAATGATCCAAACCAACAATACGTCAAGTAACAGCTCCAAGCAGGGTCCACGCTTACATCATAAATGAATAATACTATCTTTGTCTTAAAATTATATTTATTTTTATAGTTTAAACTATATAAATAACTATATTTTAGGATGGAGAAAGTAAAATAAATAAAGAGCACCACTCCCATCTATACAAGTTTACGAGAACAGTGTGTATACCACGTGAATAATGGCTCCAATTTACTTTGCAGCACAATGCTATTTAATTTACCACGCCGGCTATACATGCTCTAAATTAAAGTGGAATGTAACGAAAAGCGTAAAAAAGCGACATTATCTTAATGATTCTTTCCGGCCCACACACACTAACTGAGTGATAATTAAACGTGCCAAAATAATTCACTTGATGGATAACGAACGACACGTCTAATATAATTGGGTTAATGGAATTGGAGGTTCTTATCATAAACGAATCTCATCATTTAATATTCGGTTTGGCACTTTGGAAACACAGAAAACTGTGCTCAGATTCTCAAAAGAACTTGTTTGGCTCCTTTTAAATTGTCAATAATTGCAGATGGGCCGGCCGCAAGATATCTGCAGCTTTTATTTAGTTATAAGCACACTTTTGAGTCTGTTTTTACAATAGAGTTTTAGGGGTTTTATTTTTACAATTAGTATGTGCTCCATTTTCATTTGACCTCTATCAAGCAAGCTCATGAGCTTCGAGTGTTTCTTTCCACCCCTAACACGTGAGAACATAGGCAACAGTGGATGAAATCGAGTGTGGGTGAAATTGGAAACATACAACTATATATGCACCTCGGAGTACCTTTACAAGTACTGTCTTTCCTAGAATTTTTTTCGATCTAAGGCTTATTTGCTACTATCTTTGTTTTTTAATATATAACGTAATTGACTTTTTCTTAAAATTTGACGAA
This sequence comes from Oryza meyeriana var. granulata, assembly GCA_003991445.1. Taxonomy (NCBI): domain Eukaryota; kingdom Viridiplantae; phylum Streptophyta; class Magnoliopsida; order Poales; family Poaceae; genus Oryza; species Oryza meyeriana. The sequence continues at coordinate 129,814 of RYFJ01000197.1, forward strand.
TAATATTTATTTAATTAGTAGTTAAGTAAAGTAAAAAGAGTACCACTAGATCTCTACTAAAAGTGCTTTTAAATGTTTCTGGTATGTTTGTCCATTTACATAAATAATTTTAAAAATATGAATAGCCAAATAAATTGTAAAAGTCAACTGTGTTATATATTAAAAAACGGATCGAGGTAGTATCTAACTTTTCTACACCAGTTAGATTCTTTGTGTTGTATTGTTGTATTTTCACTGTCTTTAAGCACATAATCCATGTGCATTTTTCTTCCATATGTCATGTTGCTCGGTTGGCTGCAGAGAGAGTTGCTGCGACACTCGTGGATGCAAAGGTGTGGTTAAGATTTACTAGAATCAGTTTAGCTTATGTGGCGAGTTTGGTAACAAGGGAGGCTAGATACTGAAAGCCTGATCTATCTGAGGAACCCCATTGATGACAATGCATACCACATTATAAGCACTTAGGGCACATTCTTTTCTGAGTTCTGATTATGGCCACTGTATTATCGCGGACACATTTTTCAAGCTTCTAAAATGATGTATTTTTTCTGTAAAATCTTTCTTCATCAGTATTTTTTAGAAGGCATTTTAAAATCAAATCACCAATTTTCTAGTATTTAATTTATTCTTTTCTGCCATAAAATAATTGTTATAAACTTAGTTTTATCCATCATCGACCAACACTTTCAAACGGTCCCAAAAATCTATTTTCTCCTCTTTAGTGTTTGAGTGATTTTACTGTTCTTGAGTGATTTTAAGGTTGTGTTTGGTTGTGCTTTTACATGTGACTTATAATTCGCACATAAAACAAGAAATATTATTAACGTGTGATTAATTAAGTATTAATTATTAGAAACTTAAAAATTAATATATTTAATTTTTTAAGATATTTTCATATAGAAAATTTTTGTAAAAAACAGAAAATTTAGTAGTTTGGAAAGCGTGTTCATGGAGAACGATGGAATACGCCAGAAGCATAAGCAGGTTCGAACGCCACTAAGGCGTACCAGTCAGTAATCACTGAATTTACTGATCTATTGTAGGCTTGTCAAGAAGGTAAAAGATCTGGGCCTATCATTGCGAATAATCACTGAATTTGATCTCTACAATGATAGCCCAGGAATTAGGCCTCCAAAACCCTGCCTTAAAGTGAAACAACAGAAAGAACTAACTAACTAACCTACCTTCTGTCTCCATGACGCCCCAAATGTGCAGCTCCAGTCCTAACTGACACGCCAAAAATCACACTATACTCATGCTCAGAACAGCCACTTGTGAAGCCAGCCAGTGACCAAAAAACAAAAAGAAAAAGAAAAAGAAAAAGAAAAAAAGAAGCTGACCACACGCGGCAACCGACGCCGACGCCTCCACCTCCGCGCGCCTATATATCCCCGCCATTTCCCCAACTCGAACTCACACTCCTCCAAGAACACCCATTCCAAGCCTCCCACTAGCTCCTCCAAGAAGCTAGCTAGCTTAAGCCTTAAGCTGCGACCTTTTCTTCGAACAGCGGGAGACACATACGAATAGCTGGTGGGTTCCATGGCGGCGTCGGGGCAGAAGACGAAGCAGGCGGTGAAGCCGATGGAGGTGTCCGTGGAGGCCGGGAACGCCGGGGAGGCGGCGTGGCTGGACGACGACGGGCGGCCGCGCCGGACGGGCACGTTCTGGACGGCCAGCGCGCACATCATCACCGCCGTCATCGGCTCCGGCGTGCTGTCGCTGGCGTGGGCCATCGCGCAGCTCGGATGGGTGGCCGGCCCGGCCGTGATGCTCCTCTTCGCCTTCGTCATCTACTACACCTCCACCCTCCTCGCCGAGTGCTACCGCACGGGCGACCCGGCCACCGGCAAGCGCAACTACACCTACATGGACGCCGTCCGCGCCAACCTCGGCGGCGCCAAGGTCACCTTCTGCGGCGTCATCCAGTACGCCAACCTCGTCGGCGTCGCCATTGGTTACACCATCGCCTCCTCCATCAGCATGCGCGCCATCAGGAGGGCCGACTGCTTCCACCACAACGGCCATGCCGACCCGTGCCGTAGCTCGAGCAACCCTTACATGATCCTCTTCGGCGCCGTGCAGATCGTCTTCTCGCAGATCCCTGACTTTGATCAGATATGGTGGCTCTCCATCGTCGCCGCCGTCATGTCCTTCACCTACTCCGGCATCGGCCTCTCCCTCGGAATCGCCCAGACCATTTGTATGTCCATTAATTTTTCTGTCATAGACAATTTAGTTCTTTGTCGTTGCTGCTGGGGATGCTGACCATGAGCTCTGAATCTGCAGCCAATGGCGGGATACAGGGAAGCCTCACCGGAATCAGCATCGGCGCCGGCGTCAGCTCGACGCAGAAGGTGTGGCGCAGCCTGCAGGCCTTCGGCGACATCGCCTTCGCGTACTCCTTCTCCAACATCCTCATCGAAATCCAAGTGAGTGACCCCACGATAACTACAAAAGATTCCAGCAGTTTGCTCTGTTTTAGTATGAACAAGGTTTGCTTACTGCTTGCTCTGTTTCATCATCATCAGGACACGATCAAGGCGCCGCCGCCATCGGAGGCGAAGGTGATGAAGAGCGCGACGCGGCTGAGCGTGGCGACGACGACGGTGTTCTACATGCTGTGCGGGTGCATGGGCTACGCGGCGTTCGGCGACGCGGCGCCGGACAACCTCCTCACGGGGTTCGGCTTCTACGAGCCCTTCTGGCTCCTCGACGTCGCCAACGTGGCCATCGTCGTGCACCTCGTCGGCGCCTACCAGGTGTTCTGCCAGCCCATCTTCGCCTTCGTCGAGCGCTGGGCGTCCCGCCGGTGGCCGGACAGCGCGTTCATCGCCCGGGAGCTCCGCGTGGGGCCTTTCGCGCTCAGCCTCTTCCGCCTGACGTGGCGGTCGGCGTTCGTCTGCCTGACCACCGTCTTCGCCATGCTCCTCCCCTTCTTCGGCAACGTGGTGGGGCTCCTCGGCGCCGTCTCCTTCTGGCCGCTCACCGTCTACTTCCCCGTCGAGATGTACATCGCGCAGCGCGGCGTGACACGTGGCAGTGCCAGATGGATCTCCCTCAAGACGCTCAGCGCCTGCTGCCTCGTCGTCTCCATCGCCGCCGCGGCGGGCTCCATTGCTGACGTCATCGACGCGCTCAAGGTGTACCGACCGTTCAGCGGATGATTCGCGCGTACGTGGCGCGTCCACTGCTCTGAGCAGAGCATCCACTAGTTAAAAGTGGGCAGTAAATTTTTTTTACGGTATATACACGTACAGCACGGCTAAGTGTGTACAACTGTACGAGGGAGGAGTAGAATCCTTCGAGGGGTAAAATACTGAAATGTAAGTGAGCATTTTGTAGCGCTCAAACAGGTACGAGGAGTTTCCTTCTCAGGGAGGGAAAAAAAGAAGAACAAGGACTGTATCGAGGCTGGCATGATAGTATGGGACCGTGTATTAGTCAAACGTTTAAAAAAAATAAATTTATTAATCGATTGTAGTTGCATATGACTGATTTGTATAAATTTATAATTAAAGTTGTGTTTAATCGATAATATATAATCTAAACAGTGTGTATGCACTATTTAGTCTAAACGCGTGACACTGTTTTTATTTGTTCGCTCGGTGAGATGGGCCAGTGATATGATAAAGCGAACACTAACACTCTATAGCTATTTTTAGTAAAACAAGATGGTTGTTGTTTTCACTCATTGAGAGCCTACACAATAACAACAGTTGGAACGTTTCACTCCACCAATCATCAAAACCAAAATTGCTTACCTAGTATGTCTTTTTTAATAAAACCTTTGACAAATTATATATTTTAAACCATGTATTATTCTAAAGATTTGTTTTAACCATCATACTCCACTCAAAATATATAACAAAATAAGTTCAATATTGAATATAGTGAAACAATTAAAAGTAATTCACTTAAATTGTAGAAGTAATTGAGCTCTGCAATAGAAGTAACTCTTCATAGTTTTAGAAGTAATTACATAGTGGATGGATTCAAATAAGAAACTATGTGAAGTTAATGCACTAGTAAAATGTAGAGAAGATTCACAAGTAAATACATAATTTTTCTTTATTTGAAGTAATCACTATATTTATTATTATTGAAAAAATAATTTTGCGTCAGATAGGAAGTAACTCTAAGAAAAATAGAAGTAACTCTTAACGGTATTAGAAGTAACTACACCAATAAATGTGTCAGTGACTTTGGCAAAAAAATAGATATAACTCTTCACTGTATGTAATTACACTGATAGAGGAGTCAAGAACAAGAATGAATTTAAATAATTTAAGGAATGTAGTAAAACTGTGCCATATTCATGTGTAGTTTACACATAGTTTTTGTGTATATTTAAGAAGTAATTCAAACACACGATTGTTTCAAGAATGAGAAGTAACTACACGTGAAAATAGAATTATTCCCAGGGATACATGAGCTGCAAGTTCGATATAGATTTCATACTTCTATTTTCTAGGAATAAACATAACACATTTTGGATGTAACTTGCATATGTTTTAATGTAACTTACACATGCTTTAGATGTAACTACATGTAATAATTACTAAAAAACTACATGTAATGATGTTTCTTTTTTAAATTGATTTAAGATTAAAAAAACAAATATGGAGTTCTTTAAATGATAGTATTGTTGAAGCCAACCAAATCATTTTTTTTTTGTTTACCATGTTTTATGGTTGCCATTGTTGTTGGCGGCATTGCTATTTGGGGCAGGGGGGCGGGGGGGCAAGACAGAGCTAGTCTGGCGTTGTAGGCAGGGAAACACACACCCTGATGTGTGGTGATTTTTTTTTAATAGTGCATACGGAAAAGTGATGCATGTTATTTTTGGTGTTGTTGAAATGTTCACCAGTTTAAGACTAATGGGAGCGTGTGCGTGTAGTCATCTCCATTAAATTCACTCTAAATGCTAGTTTTTTTTCTCATTTTGATCTACAACTACTCCCTCCATCCCATAATACTACTACTTTCGGCATTTAAATTTGTCCCAAAATATTACTACTTCTCCACCTATCAACCAATCACAACCATCCCTCCATTAATTTTTTCACCTAGCTCCTTATCTCAACCAATCACAAACATTCCTCATCTCAACCTTAATTTTCTCAAAAAAAAATTAGAAAAGTCCCACTATTATGGGATAGAGGGAGTAAGAAATAAATACGTAAAATCTAATCAGTGCGTGAGCACTATTTAGTGTTATTGCACGATACTCGTGTAGTCTGTCGGATAATAAGACTAACCACGCGTTATGATAAGCTAGCGCTAATACGTTCTTAGACATGACGCTAGCTATGGGCCCTGACAAGCTTTTTAATGTTTGTTTCACAACTGTACCATCATACAGGGTTGGACCTCTCTTTTTATTTATCTGTACTAGGCATTTATGGCTATTACTATCAAATTGTTCATTATATATGGTGATCAAAACTGACTAGACTCCACATCTTTACAATTTTTTACAAGGTTTTATGGACAGTGAAAAACTAACTTTTACATAACTAGGGAACTGCACACAAGTATATAATTATAGAAGTAACTATATGCAAGCTTTAATGTAAATTATACGCATGTTAAAAATAATTTTATACTACCTAACTGCACACTACGAATAAATCATAAATAAGGAAATAAATATAATGATGTATAGAAGTAACTCACACAAACTTTAAAAGAAATCATCTTAAAAATGTCAATAGATAATCTTGTGAATGTTTGGAAAATAGTATACACTAAATGTTAACTACTTTTGAAGTAGAAGTAACACTAGAAGTAACTATTCAACAAACTAGTAGTAACTTACATAATGATAGCTATCAATTGATTCAAACAAACCTTTTTTAAGTATGCATACACTAACATACTCAAAGCATGGCAAGACGCCTAAAATACCTCTCACAAAAAATATATACAAAGTTGAACAGTGGGGAGCAAAATATGAACCATGTGAAATTGAATATAACAAATTTTAGAAGTAATTTACACATAGTTTAAAAGCAACTCTATGTTGAACATCGTCTAATGGATATAACTAAACATATTATTTTATTTTATAGAAAACTATATAAGGGCTAGTGTGTAGCAACGGAAAATTAAATGATTAAGTAGGGTTTAATTTTCATGATGTGAGCCCGTGAAGACATATTGTTCATGTAGGATCTATTTTTTGTCCACCAACTCCAACTTAGCTAAGATTTTGTAGAAAAAAGTTTTCTCATATTTTCAAAGTTTTGAATTCACAAACTTCCACTACCGTTTGACATTCTGATATCTACCATTCTTTGATTAAGGAGTAACTACACCATTGCATGTAGAAGGCTATAGAGTAATGCAGTAGTAGTTGATTGACTTGGTCTCTAGCCCGGCTGGTTAGGGCCAAGGCCAACCCGAGTTACCCGACCATACTGGCAGCCACGAGCCCACGATGGCAGAACAACACCCACTCTGTAATGGCGAAAAGAAAAAAAAGAGAAAAATCGGATCGGCTTCCTTTCCTCTTCTCTCTGTCCCCTCCGCCTCACGCGTTTCTCGTTTCCCTACCAGAGCTTTCCCAGAGGAGAGAAATCCCAAATCTGAAGAAGCCACACGCTGCGACGCGGGTTCTCCACGTCGGCGATGGCCTCTAGCCGCGCCAGCCATGACCACTCTGCAAACACCGCCTCCGCCGCCGCCCTTACCGTGCACGTTGCCGTGCCCCCAGTGCACGTGCACCACGCGGTACCCGACGGAGGCCCTGCAGCAGTGTGGGGCCCTAGGCTCGGGCTCTGAGAGCAGGAGGTCATCCGCCGGCTTGACGGATATGGAGCCGACGGGGCGGTCAGCGCTGGCAACGCAGATGGTGCAGTACCACGGGTGCGGCAGGACCTTGTCCATGATGCAGCGGTGGGCCTTGTCGACGTGCGAGTAGGCATCGCGGCGCTAGAAGCGGATGATCCACGGGTCGGACGTGTAGGATCGAACACAAGTACCAAGCCTACCAGAGGAGGGTGAATAGTAGGAAAAACCAAACAACCAAATCTTTTAGCGGAAATAAAAGAATCCAAAAACTTGATGGATTAACCTATCAATCACGATCTGATCATCCTCCTGTCACCCATCCGACCTCTCGCGAATCAAAGAGACACAACTTGACAAACTATTAAATTGGATCAACTTTATTGTATCAAGATGTATTTACAAAGCGCATATAAAGCACACCTCTCTATCAAAACTAAACCCTAGCTTTTCTCCTCCAAAGGTTGATACCCCTAAAGCCTCAACCCCTCATGTATTTATACCAAAAACCTCCTACACAAACTAGGAGTAGAACTCCTAATCCTACTAAAACTCGATCCCTCATATTCCAAACCTTTTACAATTTACCAAATTAAATTCTCTTCTAAAATCGGAATTCAACTTCAGCCTACCACAGAATCAACCGAATCGGACTCCACGTCCTCGGACGCCACCGCGCGCGCCTCTGACGGCTATGCCCACCAGTGTCGCTCCACGGCTTGCTACTACCAGGCTGCCGCTGCTTCGTGGGCCTACTCCATGTGGGCCAGCAAGTCTCCCGAGCAAGCAAATGCAGCATGCACATATGCCTGGTTATTATGTCTCAGGATTACGATATTTGACAAAAAGTTTCTAATCCTTATGATATTCCTGAGGCTATAACTGCAGGAAACAAAGTTGAATTTGAAAACAATTGCAAAGCTAGAAATATGATTTTAAGTGCTGTTTCTTGTTCAGATTTTGATCAGATTTCTCATTTTGAAAAACTGTGTACGAGATGTGGAAGGCCCTATGTGATTTTCATCAAGGTTCTTCTAACATTAAAGAAATAAGTAAAGATGTGTTTAAAGAGAACTATATGAAATTTGAGATGAAACCTGGTAAAGCTTTGGGTGATTATTTTGCACATTTAAAGAAAGTTCTTAGCTACCTTCGTCCTGTGGATGATTCTTTTGATACTACTTAGAGCATCTCCAGCAGGGACCCCAAACTCAGCCCCCAAACAGGTTTTGGGTGGTGAGACAAAAATTTTAGGTCCAGCAGGGACCCTAATAGAGCCCCTAAAATGAGGAGGCCCTCAAATCCAGCCCCCAAGCCCCCAGTCCTAGGGACTCTACACCACAGCCCCTATCGACGTTATTTTGGCGCCTACGACAATTCCTCGAGCCCACCGTGTCCGTCAACATCTAGAGGAGGAGGAAGATTGGATTTTTCTGAGGTGAAAACCCTACCTGTCTCGCCGCGCCGCCGCGCCGCGCCGCCCAGCCCGCCAACCTGCTGCGCCGCCCTCCTGCCTCGCCGCCCTCCTGCCGCGCTGCCTGGCCCGCCGGCCTCTTGCGCCGTGCCGCCGCCCGGCCCGCCACCCTCCTGCCGCGCCGCCCGGCCCGCCGCCCTCCTGCGCCGAGCCGTCGCCCTCCTGCCGCGCCGCCCGGCCCGCCGCCCTCCTGCGCCCTGCTGCTCGCGCCCCGGCCTCCTATTGCTGCTGTGTGGCTGCATATTTTTTTTTATATAGTTATGAGTACTGTTGCAATATATATATATATATATATATATATATATATATATGAGTACTAGCTATTGCAATATATATACGTGAGTATTGTTTACTGTTGTTGCTAGCTTTTTTAAATGAATGACAATCAATATACTTTTTAAATGGAATAGTGTACATGACTGTGAATATATTTTGTCTTTTTGGATGATAGTGTAGTTTGCTTGGATATTTTTTTCTCTAATTTTTTCTATGATCTTTTATTCGTCAAGTGTACTGAGTAACCTATTGTAGTGACTAGACTGCAATGACTGGTGGAGGTGATTCTTTTCTGCACATGATGACTGAGAAAACCGATGTCGATACATTTGACTTGTCAATGCACAGTGGAGACGCAGGTAATTCAACCAACGGTGCAAAAGGAAGCACCAAAAGGTCCTGCTAGATTTTGGGACACAGAGACCCTATGGTTCATAATGACAGCTTGTGTAATCATGCATAATATGATCATTGAGAGTGAGCAAGACGAAGATAATGACTTCGACTATGATCAGGAGGATGGCGAGGTGCTGAGGGAGGAGGAGTACCAGCAACATAATAAACCCCTGTTGGAGGAGTTCCTAAAGATACATAAAGAAATAGAAAACAAGCAAGTGCTTGAGCAACTTCAAGATGATCTTATAGAGCACTTATGGACGTTTCATGGTGCTCAGTAATTTGTTTTATTGCATTATCTGTGGGTTATTTCAAGTCCTGAACTTTTGCTTGCAGGATATATCATTTTCATGTTTCTAAATTATAAATAAAAATTTGAATTATAATGATGAAAATTATTCAATTGTATATAGATAAATTTTATGTGTTATAAATATTTATGTTTTAATTATAGTGTCAAACTAGGCATATATATAGTCTACGTTGAAAAATAATAGAAAAAGAAATAGGGGCTGAGAAATGGGGGCTGTTGCTGGAGTTCGGAGCATTTTTGGGGTCCAAAGGAAATAGGGGCAACCCCCATTTAACATTTGGGGGCTCTAAAATAGGGGCTATTGCTGGAGATGCTACACAGTCCGAAATTGCTAGACATCTTTTGAATGGTCTTAATATGTCTATCTGGGAGATGAAGGTTACATCAATGCAAGAATATATTAATATGAATACTTTAACTTTCGATTTTATTTATATTAAATTAAAGACACATGATATGAGCATTCTTTCTTGCAAGATTGATTCTAAATCCACTACTTTGGTATCTTCTTTAAATTCTTCTGTGAATGCTTCTTCGTCATTTTCTCTTACTGCTTTGAAAGCCACGTCCAGTAAACAAATCGAGCAAATCTCTGAGGAGGACTTGGCTTTACTTATTAACAAGTTTTCTCGAGCTTTAAATAATGTTAAGAACAGAAAAAGAGGAGGCCCAATCCGGTGCTTTGAATGTGGAGAGCTAAAGCACATTCGTTCCCAGTGTCTTAAGCTCGGGAGATCCAACAAGGAATACGAGGAGGAGAAGAATAAGAAGGATAACAAGCGCTCAACTTTTAAAGATAAGAGAAAGAATAGTAAACGCAAACTAGTACGTCAATTGTTAGAAGCTTTCAAGCAAATTGAGTTAAGCAATGAAGAATCAGGAAGCGATGGCGAAAGCATAAGCAAAGGTAAGCATTTTATAAGTTTAGCTCTCATTACTCGTAGTGTGTCAAACTCCGATGAAGATGAATTTAACAATGACGATGATAAGGTAAATTTTACTTATGATCAATTAGAGCATGCTGTGTTTAATCTCGCTGATAAACTTGATAAATGTACTAAAAAGCTTAAAAAAACGTGATCATACTGTTAATGTTTTAAATTCTGAAATTGTAAGATTAAAATATCTAATTCCTGATGATGATGATTGCAAATCTTCTGAGGTGTTATATTATGAAATTACTGCTTTAAGAAATGTCAATACTAACACTTCTCTAAGATTGGAAGCTAAAATTGGAAAAACTAAAATACTTGAGTCATGTTTTGCTCTTGGTTTTACTTTGCATTCTTGTGTTGTTGATAAGTTGTTATTGACAAAGAATCTTTTGAAAAAATATAAAGTTGTTTTTGGTGCTAGTTCTTTGTCCAATTTTTTATGTGCTAAAAGGATTAAACAACACAAGGATGTTTCAAGATTTAAAACTTGCTCAAATTATTTTTTAAATGAGATGAAATTGAAAGATGCTCTTGGTCGTATTGAGTTTTTGCAAAACGACATGAAAACTCACGAAGTACTTTCTTGCTCAAATTATCGCAAACAAAAAGGGATTGTAAAATCTTGTGAAAATTGTGTTTCTTTGACAAATGAGGTTGTTTATTTGAAAAGTTCTTTGCAAAGGTTTTTCGATGGTAAAAAGAAACTTAATATGATTTTGGATACTTCTAAAGTGAGCACACACAATAGAGGAATAGGTTTTGATACACATGATTATTTTACTAATCATCCACCGGGTATTCTTGGTGTTTCTAAATGTGGTGAGATTTTGATAAAACCTGAACCAAAGAAAATGATTTTCAAATTCGTTGGAATTTTGTCGAACTTTTCTACAACTTGTGTAATTGCTGCTTCTTCTTCTTTTAAAGAAAAAACATGTGTGAAATACAATTGCTCTCATTGTGATAAGGATGGACATTTGGTTCAGTTTTGTTTTAGACTTACAAAAAAACTTAAAAAAGACAGAGAACATGAACTTGCAAGGCTGACGTTGCAAAAAACGAGCTGTTCTTTATGTAGCCCGGTCAGACCACAAGCTGCAGGATGGTCCAACCGGTTGCTATGGGCAGTTAGACCGCAGGCACATCAAAAATCAGACCGGCAGCCAACGGCAGGTGGACCGACATTTCAACATCGGTCGGATCAGTTTTCAGTAATGCCTCAAGGTATGTTTTCAGGTAAGCCTGGTACTGATTCTATTTGTTCATATACATGTGCTTTGCCTACTGGTTCTATTGGTCATGTATCTCAGTGTTGGATTCATAAATTTATTATTTCTAATCCCAACACGAAGGCCTCGACATCTTCTTGTGCGTAGGTTTTTTTTTTTTTGCGGCATACTCCCATGTGCATTAAACAATTGAGATGTCATTACTTTTAAGGTAACATGGATCTACTTATGAATAGGCAATATAATATTTTCTTCTTCATTAGCTTTTTCCTTGCTAGTTATGGAGATCTTTGTTTTTTCTGATAATAATATAAGTGAATACATGTCAATTCATAAGAACCTTGGTGATATCATTAGGAATTGGTTGTCTTTTTCAAAATCTTTGATATCCTCTCAATTTGTTTTGTTTTTTCGTCAGAAGGGTTTGGAGGTTGTTTTGAGGGAGAATTTATGTTTTCGATGCATTTATGTTTAATTTATTACATTGCTATCAATTTGAAAATAAAAAAGAAAAGTGAAGCTTTGTTTTATACCTCTAGTATATTCTTATGCTTGCTAGCAATATAAGTGAGGTTTATTGGTTCCTAGTATGGTTTGTATGTGTTCTAGTCTTTATATGAGACTTTGCTATTACTTTTGAGGGATATGATGCATGACACATAATTGTTTTACTTGAATTAAGTAAATATGCAATATTGACACTAGTGCTTGTTTGAATGAATTATGCTCATATGAAATTTTCATTCTTCAAATGCTCTAGATATTTCTCAAGTAAAAAAATGCTTAATGAGAGAAAAAAATGGATACCGAATTCTTGGAAACAGTATTCATGACAAGGACATATCCTACGTGAGGAAAATAATAGTGCCAAATCCTTGGAAACTGTATTTACGACAAGGACGTACCCAAAATAATTAAGAGATTTTCTTTTGTACTATTAAAAGGCAAATTGAGCAAAAGCTCAGAAATAAAACTTGATGAAAATTCTCTTGTAAAAAAGCAAGTTAATTTGAGAAAGTGTGTTTAGTTCAGCTTGTCTATGTGTGGGGGTTTTTCTTTCAATCTATGTGCTAGTGATTATGTTGCATTATAAATTGTTGAAATCATGAATTTTTTAATGCTGATTTGATCTTGATTGTAATACCATTGATTCATGTTTGGACTATAACTCATGCATGTTTGCTAGTTGGTCAATCTATCTCACTTGTCTTGGCACACATGTCTCTCAGTTGCTTTAGGTACTTTTCAAAGCTACTAGTAAAGAAAAATTCAGAAAAAGGAAAATTGATAAATATTTCATATTCACTGCATTTGTACTTTCGTGGTTTATATTCTCTCTTTTAAAATTTTGATAAAATCATTGTCAAAGGAGAGAAATATACAAAATGCATGCTTAAAAAAGGAGAAGCTATTTTAGAAAAAAAAGGAGAATTTGAAGGTTGTGACAAATTGATCGATTCTTAAAAATAGTCGATTTTGTGATTTTATTACAAATATAGGGGATAAATTCTTTCTTTTAAAAAAGGGGGAGAGTTTTTTTGTTTCATTTTTGTGATTTTTGAGCCATCAGTGTTTATTTGACACTTCTTGGTTTTTATTTTTCCAAAACATCAATTTGCATTTTGGAGATGTTGTCAATGTGTTCATCAAGGGGAAATTATAAAATCATTGTCATGACTAATATTTTATGATGAACAATTGGCTTTGCAAAAGATTTATTTAATGGAATTTTGGTTTACAAATATATGTGGATGTTTGTGTGAGTGCGTGTGACTAATGTGGGTTAAGTTGCGATATCTGTGCCTAGAAACAATTATTTTGTCTATTTATGTGCAGGTGACTTGAGGCCAACTTTAGTCAATGGTGAGGACCGGAGCTACGCTCAGAGAGGAGTCGAGCTCTAGCACGGTCGGATGCCATGTGACAAGTTTGGACTAAAGTCAGTTGCACACAAATAGACAAAATAACTGTTTCTAGGCACAGATACCGCAACCTGACCCACATTAGTCACACGCACTCACACAAACATCCACATATATTTGCAAACCAAAATTCCATTAAATAAATCTTTTGCAAAACCAATTGTTCATCACAAAATATTAATCATGAGAATGATTTTACAGGACGCCCACGCAAAGAGTGCCTCTGCGTTGGCCTCAGTGAACTCCCGTAGGGTAACCTCCACCGCCTGCACCTCCATCTCTGGCACCGGACAAGCCAAAAGGTTGTGGCATTTATACCGCTGGATGAGCCGGCAAGGTTGACCGGGGAAGAAAGCTACGACGGCGAGCTGATCGAGACAGAAGTCAGAGACCATGGGTGTAGTCGCCATTGCTCGTGCCATCGCAGCCGCAGATGTGATGAATCTTCTTCTCGATTGATTAATCTATGTGTGGCATGTATTGATATATGGAGGACAGATTTTTGGGGCTGCCACGTGATGCTAATGTCAGCGACGGATGAAAAAAAAGCAGAAACACTATTCCTTTTTATAATAGTAGAGAGTAGAGATATGGCTCTATCACCCCACTAATAAAAAATTATTAATATTTTTTATTATTGATTTTCTCTAATGTTTTAATTGTTGTTTCATCAAGAATAAGAATGTAAGGTTCACGTACTAAGTAAGATGGATAGGGTAGTGCAAAACTCATGAGTAAGATCCATCGGGAAAAAACACGTGGTGCAATGCTATTTTCGGAAAGGAGGAAACTGTACATGTACAGTGTATACACTATTTTTATTGTAAAAAGAGGGGTCGCGAGTTAATCCTATCGGGCATCTGCGCACTACATAGTCGCCTCCAATCAATAATAGTAACTACAAAAAGTTAAAAGTATAACTTGAAACTCAGTTCCCTCATCCCGAATCTCAAAGTTCCTTCTAATGACCAACGTTGTTATTTAACATAATCCAAAAAATCAAACAGTTAATCAATAGTAAATCTATGATATTATTTAAAATCAAATCAGTATATTGGCGGGTTATTCATCTTGCCCTTAAGGAGTATTAGCGTTGCAATCTGTAGTAAGTAGGGCGTGGTGCCATACCTCCCTTTAATGCTTGTTTTGTTTGTGCCAATAGTTCTTCTTTTTCTAAAAAAAGAAAATAAAAAACTCCTATTTTTACAACTACGGATTTCAAAGAAGTCTCTAAAAATGAGTGTTTTATGATCCTTAAGAAGTTAGAGGAAGATATCATATGTTTTTCTTAAAAAAAGAAATGCACAACTTGCCAAACCTTGCTTAACCCGAATGTAAGAGAAGGTTAAACAGCTAGCCAATTGTATGGGAGGCAACCCGTACTAAGTCAGTACTCCCTCTATTCATAAATATAAAGGATTTTAGAGACTATAGTTTGTTCACAAATATAAGGATTAGCTAGCTAGCTCGTACATTGACAATATCTTACAGTCGAGCTAGCTAGCATGTACTCTGATAACATCATATCAATCAATGGATCTTGACATAGCCCATGTACTCCCTCTGTTAGAAAAGAACCAATTTTTTTGTTATGAATCTAAACAAGTATTTGTCCAGATTCACATTAGGAATCACACTAGATCGTCAGCAAGAACACGAAGAACACAAACTCACGTAAGTATTGTAGACAAAACGGCACACAGAGTATTTTGATGCTGCGATGAAGTTGCAGCTTTTCTGGGGTTTTCTTCTCCTTTTTATTATGCAAGTAAGCATGCAACATGTAGACACAGGCGTTGGAGCACTTCCCACGACGCGCGATTATCGCGTTCATCCCCACTACCGAGCGACGTGCGAGCTATCTCCGCAACGGCCACTATGCACACAGCGATCCAAATTCCGGAGCTCATGCGCATGACACAATGCTTAACAGAAAATAACTAACTACATGCAAGGTTTAACAACCAACAATTCATAGCTGGAATTGACTTTTTTTTTATAAAGGGAGTACTTTGTAGTCGCCAAAGGTGCAGAGAGTGTACGTGCTGCAAAAGGTACGGCGATCTTTGTAGCTGAGTGAGTGATCTGATAGTACTTACAGTTACTATATCCACTGCACGTACGTTAATGGTCAACCTTGTGCCGACAAGCAATGGTGTATATATAGCTCGATACTACTACTAAGTAGAGTACATTGACTCCCTGAATCGTCAGCGTTGTATGCTACTAGAAAATTAAATCATATGTAAATGTGTCTTCATCATAGACAGTCTTTGATAACCATTTGTCATTTGTGATAGGAATATTAGTTACAGGTCTCAAGATAAACGTAGATGCACTCTAGTTGCTATCACCGTCGTTGCAATTGGTCAGATTTGATATGATGGTGGATCTCTTTATCAGCTTGTAAGTCCTTGCTAGTTGGGCATGCGATAAGATTGCTATCTCCCTCCCGCTTTAAGATGTTGCACTACTCCACACTAGCAACACCCGGTAACTTCGCGATCAGGTGTCCATACATGTGACTTAAGACTCTGTTACTGTATTAGACGATTAGTAACATTATCTATGATTATTTCTGATCATCGATATAGTCTTGCTTAGCAACAGTTGAACAAGTGGATAATATTAGGGTGAACAAAAAAGTTTGGGTAGAGCCAAACCTTAATGTTAGCTAGGTCAGAACACCACACATACTAGGGTTTATCAACGATGTGTTAATAGAAATAGAGCCATATTACATGCACTGAGAAATTCTCATACAGTGATGTGCTTGGTAGGAAAACTTGTGTGAACTTCCTATGCCATATAGTGCATGGTCCTCCATAACTTTTAAGTGTTGAAAATGGATCCCATGATCGAATTTGTTCTTGTCTATAGCTCCATCTGATTATTATTATCCCCTCAATGATAGCTGAAGACCGGACAAGTTGCCATCACCTTTTGACCATTAGCGTCACCTTTTCCATGACAAGCGACCAGACATACATATACACTATGGCTCAGCAGCAAAGTTCTAAACCATTTCTTTTCTCCAGGATTTGTATACTATCACCTAATCGACAATATACAAATATTCTTGGCATGCAGTTTTCTTGGACCTTGAACCCGATTTATCTACAGGATAAGTTTGCACTTTTGCATGCCAGTGTGTGGTTTTTTCGATTATTTATTTTCCACAACACTTTATACTACGTTAGGTATTGATTTGTATAGCAGTAGATAGCGTTGATCGATAACTATGTTTGCTTTAACTCGTTGGAAAAGGTTGTAAGAACACATCTAGCGCAGCCATATGCTGCCCATGCATGCATGCACACTGCCCAACTCTTAAGATCTCAACAAACTTACTGAAATGAACTAAGGTTAGCGTATATGTATGGGATATAAAGTGGCATGTGTATTTCCATCGTATTGACTTATGCCATCGCGTGTGCATTATTGCAGAATTCTTTGTGGACTTTGGTTGATTACAAATATATGCAACTTGTTTGGTACATATTGATCGGGAAAAACGTTCTAACTCAATTGTTTTGGCTTTAATTTGTAGAATATCAAACTACTAGTTTGTTTTTTAGGATAATAAAAATCAATCCAGTCTCTGCATCTATTCGATCGGCCTTCGGATGTAGAGGCCAGGCTTAACTCTTCCATTTCCTTAAAAATAAAGACCAGGTTTTGTGTATGTTTGGGTTAAAATGTTTAAAACAAATCGGCATTACATTAATTAATTTGGTTTGTAAGATTCCTTTTTCGCTCTCTGAGTGTTGACAAGTCAATCAATTGGTCTGGCAATTACACAAATGCGGCTACGCGGCTTTTTTTAAGTTGCGTGGAACTTAGGATCGACAGCGATTGCTTAATTATTTGCAGTTGATATTGGAACAGTACGTCACTGCAGTGATCTATATCTTCAATTCAGTGATCAGTCCTTAGTCCGGCCGTGCTCACTTGGCTTGACGCAGAGTTGCAGGTCGACTAGATACATATATAATTGGGGTTTAATTTAAGCGATTTTTAAAAGCCTAGGATGGAAATACTCACATATATATGTACGTGCTAGCTGCATATATAACTTGCAAACAAAGATTTGCACAAAGAGGAAAGTAGGCAACCGAGTAGAAAAGTATACTCTATCCGTCCCTCTTAAAAGACCGTAGTTTTAGCTAGTCAAAGATAAATTAAGCAGGAGGTTAAAAAAACTACCATGCCCTTCATTAATGCAGAGAGAAAATGAGGAGGAAGGAGTATTATTGGTTCAATAGCTCAAATGAGAAGAAAACGATGGAGGAAAATGGATTTTAAACTCTCAAGGGGATGTCCCCTCGTCTCTTCCATGTCATCTAAATAATTATAAAAAATATTTTAAAAAATTTGTCAAGATAGATTAATATGTGATATATCACTTCACAGACATGCAAGTTCAAATATAACTTCTACAAGATGTAAAAAAAAATTAAACTCTGACTAATATGCGTATATTCACGGTCATATTTATTCTTTTGTTACAATTTATAGAAGTCATATTTGAACTTGCATGTTTATGGAGTGATATATCACATATTAATCAATTTTGCTAAATTGTTTTAATTTTTATAACTATTTAGATGATATTGAGGAGACGCAGGGACATCCCCTCGAGAGTTTAAAATACTTTCCCAATGATGAAGTAGTATTAAAGAGTTCCAGTGAACCCCACTCTTAAAATATGGTTTTTTGGGATATAGAGGGAGTAGTAACTATTCCTTCTGTCCATAAATATAAGCACTTTTAGAATAGTGCTAAGTTAAACATTTTGTCAATAAAAAAATCATAAAGATTGATGACGTAAGAACGATGATGCTATATTTATCACAACATTGCTATTCATCAAATGCCTAAAATTTTCAAATCCGTCAATCACCTAGCCCTGGTCGTTGTTGGATCACAATCTAACATGATCCAACGGCTAGGGCGTCGTCTTCAACCTTCGACCAGGGGAGGTTGGAAGAAAGGAGAGGGAGGGATATGGTGGACTAACCGGCAATGATGACGGCGATAGTGACGGTGACCCCCGACCTCCGACAGAGAACCTACGGATTAGGGTTTCGGAGTTGGAGGCGGTGGGAGGGGGGGTAGAGGGTAGTGAGGGTAGCTTTAGAGGGATGGCCAGGGTGGTGGAAGACCGGCAATGGGTGGTGCACATAAGGCGTCGGAGCCGAGGAGAAGGAGAAAGATGGTAGGCTAGCGTTGGAGGCGGGGCCACCACGCCACTACTCGAAGGGAGGACGTCGGTCGGGCGGGGCTTGCCAGCATGGTTCATGACTTTTCGGTGCTAGCTAGCTAGGAGGTGGCGTGCTGGGGCAGGGGATTTGGTGCCAGAGTTAAGGAAGACGACGACGGTGGCGGCGCAAATCTGACGGAGATAAGGGAGGAGGGTGGGAAGCGGTGGGGAGGGAGCAAGTGGTGCCAGTGATGCCAGCGCCACAACCGTCGCGGCATCGGGTGGAGAACAACAACAGCGGCGGCGGCTGAATCGGGGGTGGGGAGTGAGGAGAGAGAGGTGGGTTAGGGTTATAAAGGTAGCACGAATCTTAAAATGATCCTAGCCGTTAAAAAATCAATTGATGGGCTGAGGTTTTTTCAAGCAACTGATCCATAGCATGCCCCTATTTAATCATTAAACAAATTATCATAATATGTAACTCTTTTTATTTAAAATAATTTATTTATATATATTATTGATTAAAGTAGCACATTAAAGACCATGTCGAAGTCCAAATAACTTATATTATTGGACGGAGAGAGAAGAAATTAAATTCATTAACTAATCATTAAAAGCTAAAAGCACACATAGTATGTTTTACTCAACTGATTCTATCAAGTAAAGCGGATTCAAGAAGGCACAACCTTAATTACTCTCATGTCTAGGTAGCTCTGTGGCTGTGTTCACCCAGGTCAGGTGGAAAGGCCGGATTTTTAATCTATTTTCTAAAAAAAATATCTAGCTAGCTTTTGTCGATGTAAAAAATGTGATCTTTCTGGCCGTAAGTTGTCGTCCTAATCCCACGCTGGTGAGCTATATATCTTCCAATAACATGGGTAGTGCGGTTTGGGTGGAAACCGCAAGGACTTACTAATTCGATGTAAAAAAAACTGTTACAAAATTAACTACTGTAATAACCACGTGAGCTATATGTGTTATTATGAACGCACTTATAGAGACGTGGGAAAAAGATATCGCAGTTAACAAAGCTCGTCACTCACAAAACAATTACATATCCCCCTCCTTCCAAAAAGAAGACAATTACACACCACGTGGACCATATTTTGTGTTGGTGATGCACTGCGTTGAAGGACGATAGATATCTTTGGGCGCATTCTTATGTATCGATGATGGATTGGTAATTGATGAAATTAAGTTTATGATAATTATTTGAAAGGTATAAACGAATTAATTAAATATTAGAAAGTTAAAGATTTCATTTAAAATTTGTCTCTAAACATGTTGATTTTTTTTAAAAAAAATTCGTACAGTTAAGGTGCTTAAAAAACGTATCCCTGTAATAATCGGTCATGAGCATGTTTGGTTCCTTGATTAGGAATTTATTAGCATATATTAAGTTGTATTAGTACCAATAAAGCTATATTATAAACTAAAATGATAAATAATATCCACTAAATTGTTTTTGAGATCAGTAGAATTTTTCTAATATTTTTTTCTTGTTTATGCTACTTATTCAATATCTCCGACGAAATCAACCAACCGACATATTCCAATAGATACATGCTTACAGTAACCAACAAATAACCAAACAAGTCACTTATATTCCCACGTCGTGGTTTAGGCTGCGTATGTAAATTTTTTTTGAGGCAGGCTATGAGCTACTATCGAGCAACCAAACGCACCCAGGAACTAAACACACAAAAAAGAAGCTGCTCTACATGGGACCTTTTACAAGCGAGAAAAAGCTAGCTAGCTATGGCTATAGCTATAGACACGCACGGCTAGCTCAGTACTATCTCTGTTCCAAAATACTTATCATTCTAGGTTATTTAGGATATATTAAGGTTTGAGAAGAAAAGACTATAGTGTTCTTTATTAAATAATGTATGTTTAGGAGTGAGAGAGTTGTTGAGGATAGAATGGAAAGAAATTTGAATAGAAGGTGATTGATGGGACAAGTAGTACTCTAAAACGATAATTATTTTAGAACAAATTTTGAATCCTAAAACGACAACTATTTTGAAACGGAGGGAGTAGTATAGAGCAGCTTGCAGGTACATCTACGTAGGTAGCACGTCGTGTCGTTCTCTTCTTCCCTCTCCCTTAGTTTAATTTTTTTTTGTTCCGTTCCGTTACGTCACCGACCGGCATGCGGGTCGGCAGGCACGCGGGAGGAAAACGACGACGAGTATCTGATCCGAATCCGGTAGAAATCAAATCACAACGACGCGGCCGTCCGCCCGCGCGCCCGTGGCGAGCTGTCGCCGCGACCATTACACCACGACGATGACGATGGCGACGGCAACGGCGACGTGCGCGTCCGCGGCCGCGGCGTGCGCATGTTAGTTCATTGTTAGTTTGACTCGCCGGTCAAAGAATGGCAGATCGACCGGTCGGCGCGTAGGGCCCACCGAGCAGCGTCTGCTCCGCGCGCTGGTGAGACGTCGAAGAAGACGGCGACGGCGATGGCCACAGCCCGAGGATCGACGTGTATGCCGATGATACAGGGATGGACACCATGCACACGTATGTATGTTAATGGTCCAGCTTTTTAGCGTGAGAAGTTTAAAGCTTGCGTTTAAAAAGTGGTGAATTGAATTTTTATATATTTTTAAGCTAAATATATATATATATAAAGTCTGAGTTAGACTGTAAAAGAGCCTATTGGTCATGGTCTATTACCAATTTTATAGATAGCTCTATGGACAGATGGACACGTGTTTTTAATTTCACTGGTTGCAACCTTGCCAGTAAGTCATCACATGGTATAATTGGGATCAATCATGCATTTTGAGAGAAGGAAAAACGGAATTAAGCTTTGGTGGTAGGCTAGCAAATTTTCCCAAATACATGGGTGTGACAGTAGATTCTTCCTGCTTGTTGCACGCCATAAGTGGAACCTTTAAGTTAATTGTGGACCTCGAAAGCACCCACACGCAATCACCTAATTGCTTATGGTGTCTAGTTATATCTCTTATTGGATTTTAATGGGACCTTGTGTTCTTACGTATATTAGTAAAAGTTACACTAAATTGAGCAAGCCCTTATGAAGGAGTACATCTTTAATTTTGATGCCGAAGCTAGAGATATAAAACGTCTTGCATTGTCTCAAAATTGTCCCTTACAAAGAGCTCGGTGATTCCATGCACAAATTGTTTTTTTCAATAATTATAGAGACCAATTAAGTTCATCTGCTTTGTAAAATAGGAGTACTTGCATTGATAAGGGGTGGCACCCTACCCAGAAGTTCTATGTGGTCAATCTAACTAATAAACATTATACATATTTGATACTTTCTCCATTCCAAAATATAACAATCTAGAACCAGATTTGACATAACCTAATAGTTCAAATCTAAATAAAAGGCTATCTAGATTCGTAGCACTAGGTTATGTTAAATCCGATCCTAGATTACTATATTTTAGAACGGAGGGAGTAGCTATCAATTCTCGCAAGGTCTACCTATTTGTTAATTGTAATTTGTATCCACTATTTCAATATGAATGCTACTGTTAAACCAGACTTAAGAAAAAAACTTCATACCCTTTGTGTGTGTGTTTGACATAAGCAAGTAGGCAGGTTTTGACTCCTCTCAGCAGTGACTCCCCGTTGACCCAGAATTTGCTAAAGCAGGCGCGTTGACAACAGATAGAAAGGTGAGAAACAAATTAATATATAATGGGGTTGACTTCCATAAACCAAAAAACCCCACTCCTCCTACATGCTAGCTAGTGCCAAAGGTTCAATTAATCAGAAGAGACGCTCCTGTATGGCAAGCAACTCAGTGGAGATCAGTAGAGATCACTCACTTTTTATCCATTGTTTGCCGGCACATGCAACGGTACCACACTACCGAGCAGTGACAATACCTTTATTCTAGCTTACTCTCTCCGTTTCAAAATACTATTGTTTCTAGGACTTAAATTTATCTTACGTACTATTACTTCTTCATCTATCTTCTTATCTTAACCAATCATAAACTTTTTTATTTAATTTCTTCACTTATTTTCTCACCTCAACCGATTATAACCATTACTCAAGTCTAACCTTAATTTCTTAAAAAAAAAGATATAAATTGAAGTATTTTAAGACGGAGAAAGTAGCTAGCAACCTTGCCAGTGTGCCAAATTTGATAATTAGGATGCCTATGTGCTAGCTAGTAATTACTAGTGTACTTTTTGTGCAAAGGAATGTAATGAAGTGAACCTGACTTATCTATGTTCTGTGGAAGTAGTAGCAGTAGTGCAAGTTTTATCGATGCTTTTGCCATCACTATGATTGTGACAATATCTCTTCCCCTAGCATGTTGCATGTGCTAGCTTGTACCATTCCAACATCTCGCAAGGCACGCGCATGGATCCTTAGACCTCACAAAATTCATATCGATTGGGATACTTTCATAATGAGCACGAGGGTTGAATCATGATAGATAATACACCCACAACTCTACCATCACAGAAAAGGTGCAATGTCGCTTAAACCGAATTTGGTTGATGATCGGGTATCTTTCTATCTCTGAGTACACAGAACTTTAAAAACTTCACGGGAAGACAACTATAGCACAGTGTATGACAAAGTACGGATCGGCAAAGATTTCTAAAATTATGCTTAACCGTTCTTTTCTTCCCCTGTGGCCTGCCTGCAAAATCATGTGCCAGAAAATTGAAAACTAAAGAGGGGTCCACAGAGAAAGCAACATAAATGGTCCAGATGAGCTTGCTTTGCCTGACTAGTACCTGCATTTCTCGTCCTACTTGTCTGACCACCCGTTTTTCCATTGGAGAAAATGTAAAGAGAGCCTTATCATGATCACTGATCTGTCTACCTAAGATTCTCCACTTTGAGATGGAGATATTCCTCTGCAAATGGGGTTTTCCAGAATGATTTGTTCCAGAGATCTAGGCATGCTATCTTGCTTGATGTGCCACCATGGACAAGCCAGTAGGATGGTCAAGGGAACTCTCCTAATGATTTCCTCGCGAAAAGAAAAGAAGAAAAGAAATCCCCCAATTATTTGCTCTTTTTACATGAAGGGCTCTAATTTTTCAAAGATATTTGTTACCAAATTTTATCATGCGGTCGAAGGCTCTAAAAGTGCAAGTTATGAATAGCACAAAGAATTTTAATCCTTAAGGGGATGTCACTACTTATATGTGTTGTTGGATTATGCCATGTGAAATTTGAAATCGGCGCACATGAGCAACTCAAAGATATTTGGTTGGTGTATAAATAGTGTAACATCTCCTTTAGGGTAAATAGACTTTTTCTTATCATGCTAAACTTTCTACCAAAAAGAGTTTGTTAATTTGAACACTCATACTGCTTTGAAAAACTAGATTTATCAACCCGGTCCTTTTGATAAGATGGAATATCTACGAGGGGCTTGTTTGGACGGGGTTTAAATTCTACTCTTGTAGCGTATTTGTAATGGAGGCACCAAATGTTGTGCTTTTTGCTCTTATCAAAACCATAGAGGTGACATGCTAGGACACAAGGACTTGATGAATGCCTTTTCTTCTCTTGAAATAGTACTTAATTTTCTCCGGTACAACAAGTTGTACAATGAAAACCTATATTTTCACTATACCCCCTACAACTGCACTTGTCATTACAAAGAGCACATCCTGCCATCTACTAACATCCCTTCTTTTTCCGGGAATGCAACGAACACTACGGCGCGAAATTAGTTTACCGCAATAACAAGATTCCTTAAGGGCTCCAGTGAAAAACACTACATGTTACATTTCTCTCTTTTTTTCCTCGTGTAATATTGTAAGAAGTAAATTAATTAACGAGCACACGCCAGTCACATTCGAGTGTAAGGCACACGCCCGCGGGAGAATCATCCGCTGAACGGTCGGTACACCTTGAGCGCGTCGATGACGTCAGCAATGGAGCCCGCCGCGGCGGCGATGGAGACGACGAGGCAGCAGGCGCTGAGCGTCTTGAGGGAGATCCATCTGGCACTGCCACGTGTCACGCCGCGCTGCGCGATGTACATCTCGACGGGGAAGTAGACGGTGAGCGGCCAGAAGGAGACGGCGCCGAGGAGCCCCACCACGTTGCCGAAGAAGGGGAGGAGCATGGCGAAGACGGTGGTCAGGCAGACGAACGCCGAACCGCCACGTCAGGCGGAAAGAGGCTGAGCGCGAAAGGCCCCACGCGGAGCTCCGGGCGATGAACGCGCTGTCCGGCCACCGGCGGACGCCCAGCGCTCGACGAAGGCGAAGATGGGCTGGCAGAACACCTGGTAGGCGCCGACGAGGTGCACGACGATGGCCACGTTGGCGACGTCGAGGAGCCAGAAGGGTCGTAGAAGCCGAACCCCGTGAGGAGGTTGTCCGGCGCCGCGTCGCGAACGCCGCGTAGCCCATGCACCCGCCACAGCATGTAGAACACCGTCGTCGTCGCCACGCTCAGCCGCGTCGCGCTCTTCATCACCTTCGCCTCCGATGGCGGCGGCGCCTTGATCGTGTCCTGATGATGATGAAACAGAGCAAGCAGTAAGCAAACCTTGTTCATACTAAAACAGAGGCAAACTGCTGGAATCTTTGTAGCTATCGTGGGGTCACTCAACTTGGATTTCGATGAGGATGTTGGGAGAAGGAGTACGCGAAGGCGATGTCGCCGAAGGCCTGCAGGCTGCGCCACACCTTCTGCGTCGAGCTGACGCCGGCGCCGATGCTGATTCCGGTGAGGCTTCCCTGTATCCCGCCATTGGCTGCAGATTCAGAGCTCATGGTCAGCATCCCGAGCAGCAAAGACAAAGAACTAAATTGTCTATGACAGAAAAATTAATGGACATACAAATGGTCTGGGCGATTCCGAGGGAGAGGCCGATGCCGGAGTAGGTGAAGGACATGACGGCGGCGACGATGGAGAGCCACCATATCTGATCAAAGTCAGGGATCTGCGAGAAGACGATCTGCACGGCGCCGAAGAGGATCATGTAAGGGTTTGCTCGAGCTACGGCACGGTCGGCATGGCCGTTGTGGTGGAAGCAGTCGGCCCTCCTGATGGCGCGCATGCTGATGGAGGAGGCGATGGTGTAACCAATGGCGACGCCGACGAGGTTGGCGTACTGGATGACGCCGCAGAAGGTGACCTTGGCGCCGCCGAGGTTGGCGCGGACGGCGTCCATGTAGGTGTAGTTGCGCTTGCCGGTGGCCGGGTCGCCCGTGCGGTAGCACTCGGCGAGGAGGGTGGAGGTGTAGTAGATGACGAAGGCGAAGAGGAGCATCACGGCCGGGCCGGCCACCCATCCGAGCTGCGCGATGGCCCACGCCAGCGACAGCACGCCGGAGCCGATGACGGCGGTGATGATGTGCGCGCTGGCCGTCCAGAACGTGCCCGTCCGGCGCGGCCGCCCGTCGTCGTCCAGCCACGCCGCCTCCCCGGCGTTCCCGGCCTCCACGGACACCTCCATCGGCTTCACCGCCTGCTTCGTCTTCTGCCCCGACGCCGCCATGGAACCCACCAGCTATTCGTATGTGTCTCCCGCTGCTCGAAGAAACACTCGTAGTTAGCTTCTTGGAGGAGCTAGTTGCGAATGAATCGAGCTGAGTGGGAGTGTGAGCTCGAGTTGGGGAAAATGGCGGGGTGTGAGGCGAGCATATATAGGCGGAGGTGGAGGCGTTGGCGCCGCGTGTGGTCAGCGCCTGCCTGTTTCACTTTTTCTGTTCTTTTTTTCCTTTTATTTTTGACTCTTTTTTTCTGGCTTCAAAATGAGTAGTAGTAATACTTGCCCAAACCTCAGTGCAGAGTCACTCTAGTTTTCTTTGCTCCATTCGAGATTTTTCTGTTCTTTCTCCGTTCATTTTTGGGCAGCGATTCCAGATTCCTTTTTTTTGAGTTGGCCTCGGTAGACGGCAAAAGATTATTAGTAGTACAACAAATTGACGGCCGTATGTAGGCTGTCAGACTGGTAGATCAGTCTGCTACAACTCTACAAGCAAGCGAGAATATATTCTGGTAAAAAAAAAAAAACGTCCATGCAACGTCTGCTCCTAGTTGAGTCCTGTTTAGCTGAGCTAACTGTTGAAACATGGATTGCATTTGGCATCTCCTTGACTGCAGCACACCGACCGTAACCGAACGACAGGTAGAATTTCGTGGGCTAAACTTTTGTTCTTACAACTTGTATGATGTTTGTGTCCGCAACGACAGCACGATCCAATACAATTGTATGATGTTGTTCATTTTATCTGTTAATAACTAATGATCGTGCACATGTAAGATACATTTTCAACTGCATGCCTATATGTATCATACTATACAGATATTCACATCAAAAATTTAGAAATTATATTAAACGTGATATAATTCAAACTAAATTTATATCCTATTTCAATGTTTACTTAAAAAACTGCACAGAATTATCTACATGTTCAAAATCAAATAATCAACCAACATCCACCAAGGAAATTGATAGGGACGACGTGGTGGGCCCATCTGGCATGCTACACGCGCGTGCTGGGCTTTTGTCCTTTCACGTTTGCTCTCGGAAAAGTCAAAGCGTGGAAGCCGGATGGGTCAATCGCGTCCACGTTGACGCGGCGGCCGGTCCGACCCCACCGTTGGGAAGCAACGTTCCCGCGCTGCAGCACACTGGTGTTGAGAGGTGCAAATTGTAAGAAGTTAAGTATTTTTTGGATTTTATTAATATAGATTCTTAAAGTCTACTACCTCTGTTTTAAAATATAAAAATTTTTATGTGTGTTTTAAAACATATTTAGATATATCCAGATTCATTTAAAAAACATATAAAATTTTTTATTTTTAGAAAGGAAAGAGCAAGCGAGAATTATGTTGTTGGGGCCATTATTCTTAGGTGAAGTGTGCCGGAATTCAGGTTTTGCTTTATTTTTATTGTCTCCTTTGCATGCACGGTTGTATAATTACTCTAGAACATAGTTTTTTTTTTTCAAGTGATGCAAACTTTGGTTGAAAATCTCAGGAAATTGAGAGTGGTTCCCCTCGCTTTTCAGCTCGGAATTTGTCGAGATCAACTGGTCAAAGTTTCCGATGTGAAGGACAAAAGGGGCATTCACGGATGTGTACCTGACATTGTTGGGGTTTCTGAACTTCTTACGGGTTAGTTAGGTAATGATGTCTGATGGCCCCTGGCAAACCATCTTTCCGTTTCTTCGTTTGATCCAGGTGCTAGAATATCAACAAGAGCGGCCAAATTTCACCTGTATCTAGTACTACGACTGTCGGAGGACGAAGCCTCGACGGCGGGAAGTCGGGAGACCCCCCTTTTGAGGTTCGGCCAGGGGAGCTGTTTCTCAGGTGTACGAGGCGTTGGAGAAGACGAGAAACAATGGCACACAGAGGAGGCGAGAGGATTTATACAGGTTCGGGCCGCCGGAGCGTAATACCCTACGTCCTGTGTGTATGCTATGTGGGAGAATGTGTATGGTTGTGTTACAAGGTGTACCCGGGGAGCTCGGAAGCGTAACCGGGAGGCTTGGGGAAGAAGAACAGTAAAGGTTGCCTTGTTGTCTATTGCTCGAGCTTGTGCTCCCCCCTCTCATCTGCGGCATGGATCCTCCTTTATAGAGCTCAGGGAAGTCCACAGTGCCGGTACGCGGAGAGATATTTTCCGGTGAGCTTCCTGTGCGCCCTCCGCCTGCGACGCCCACGCCGGAGTTGTGGAGCGTCCCGTCGCCCCTGTCCGCCTGTGACACCCACGCCGGAGTTGGTGCAGCACGGCGGGCTAGTCGCCTCGGAGAGCAGCCGCTGCAGGCGGCTAAAGTCGTGCGAATGTGACCGAGCATACTGTAACTGCCAGAGCGTGGAAGAAAGGAGCTCTCTCAGTCAAAAAGTCTTCTGACTGCTCAGGGTCTCGTGCGGGGACAGGGGTGACGCGCCCTGTCACCACGCCGTCGGCTCACCATAAATGCGGTGGTTGGTGATGGCCAGCTCGAGCCGGCTCCGCGCCCGGGCGCCGCGCGCGTGGAGCGCCGAGGCCGAGCGTCCCGGCCCTGGCAGCGCCCGCAGCCTCAGGCGCTTAGAGAAAAACCAGCGATGGCCAGTTGTTTTTTGCACAGACAGTGGGGCCCCGGGGGGCTGATATGGCCGAAGGCCCTTATGTTCCCGAGAATGTGGGGACCCCCCATTCCCGTTTCGCGACAGCGGCCCCTGGGCCTGTTGCTCGACCGGGGCTTAATCCGGGCAGGAACAGGGCCATATCTTGGGGAAACGAAAAGGCGCGGGCCCACCAGGCTTAGCAGGGAACGAGGCGACGCCGTCATAATTGCGCGGGATAAGACGTGGCGAGGGGAGATCTTCCACTTCCGGTCCGCCAATCGAGGGTCGTAATGGCGGAGTCGAAGGGGCGCTCCACGGGTTCTCCGAGACTACAAGCAGCAGCGGACGGTAGCCGGCTTCTCCCATTGCTGAGTTGGGACTGCCATTGCTTAAGCTGCTTCTTGCGCCCAGAGCTCAGGCTTCCCGCCCGCGCGCGCTTCTCCCTGCTTGGCTCTTCCTTCTCCGCTCCCATCGCCGTATTCACGATGCCGCGCGCCGGCCGCGTGGTACGGCCGCTGGACGCGGGGCGGTTCCGCCGTCGCGCCTGAATGACGACGTTGGGATGGAGCGGGTGAAAGAGGATTGATGCCGGCCGCCACGCGGTGGAGGGCGGCCCCGGAGGTGCGCCCTGGCGAGTCGAGACCGGCGCCGCGAGGGGCCAACGAAGTAGTGTACTTCGTCGACTACGCGCGGTCGGCGGGCTTGTTCCGCCGTTCTCCGATTTCTTTTTCCAGGTGCTGGAGACGTACGAGGTGCAAATGATGCATCTGACCCCCAACGCCGTGATGGTGCTGGGGATTTTCGCGCACTTGTGCGAGATGTTTGTGGGTGTGATGCCCTCGGTGGATCTTTTCCGGCGTTACTTCACCATGAAGAGCGCGCCGAAGAACAAGGCCACCGACCTGCCGGAGCGGGTAGGTTGTGTGTACTTCCACGGCCGCCCCGGCGTCGAGTTCATCCCGATGGCGCTGCGAAACAAATGGGATTTATGGCGCCAGAACTGGGTCTACATCGGCGTTGATGCCAACGACCGGCTCCGGCTGCCGACCGAGGCGGCCCAGAAGGTGAAGAGCTGGACCGAGCCACCGCCGGAAGACGCGCGGTTGGCGCCAGTGTTGGCGCGCGTCGCTGGCCTGGCGGCGGCGGGGTTAAATGCGTACATGGTCGTCGGTGACTTCCTCAGCCGGCGACTGGCGCCGCTTCACAGGAGGCCCCGGGCCTGTTGGCTGTACACTGGGTCCAAGGATCTCTCCAGGACCCACCCCGACGACCTGAGTAAGGCGACGATGGGCCTGTTAATGGCGTCGGCGCTGGAAGGAGGGGGCGCGGCGGACCGCGCGCTCCCGAGCGGCGTGACGCCGCTTTGCAGCGACCGCGGTCGGGTGAGGATCCAGAAGGATCTCCCGCGATTCGACGCCGTGGGCATCGTTGTTTCACAGATCACCCCCAAGATCGTCGAGGTACCCGACGTCTCGGAGGGAGCAGGTGTGCCGGCTGAAGCGCCGGGTGCCGTCGAAGAAGGAGGGGAAGCGACCGGCGGGCCGATCCAGGGACTCGCGGCGGCCAAGAAGGCGAAGGTCGTTGCTCCGGTGACCGTCATCCCGGCCGCTACCTCTCCGAGCCGCGCGGAGCCCGGGAGGACCAGGACTGCCATGGCGGCCACCGCTTGCGTGGCGCCGGCAGGCGTTGCTCGGCCGTGGCCCCCAGAGCCACGGGAGGCGACTCCGGCCCCCGGGGCCGGGTCAACGGAGGTCCCGGACGCGGGGGGCATCATTGAGCTGGCGTCGGAAACGCCAGAAGCACCGGCCACCGTCGCCGTCTCGGGCGCGCCGGTAGGGAAGACAGGATCCCGCGACGGGAGCCTGCTGTCCTTGAGTCCCAAGCCGTGGAGCTTCAAAGGGCCCCAGGCTAGGTAAACGCTTCGACCCCATTGGTTCTTCTATCTAGCACATTCCCTCATGCGTTTATCGATCTGATTCTTATCCGGCTGGTTTCGGCCTTTACAGGAAGGGCCAGGGGCCGATGACGGCGCCGCCGGCCCCGACCGGGGGCGGTGCAGTGGACGCGCCGACGGCTCCGCCGCGTCCCGCCACGCCCCCGCCATCGCGGCACGGTGGTGGATATGGAGGTCGCGGCGGCCGCGCCGGAGCGGGCCTCCGCGGGACCAAGTACGGTCTCCGCTGCGGAGGGGAGAGGACGCCGGGGCCCCGCCGTGTCCCGCGGGGGGGAGCGGGCCCTGGTCCTTTTTGCTGCGCCGCGACCAGGCGCTGCGCGCAGGCCCGAGACACTGCACGCCGCGCTGGGGCAACTAGTCGTCGCCGCCGGCGAAGTACAGGTGGCGGCCCGCCGCGAGCAGCGCGAGTCCACTCGGCTCCGGGCGGAGCTCGAGAGGGGGCAGGCGGCGATCACGGTGGCAGCGGAGAGACTCGTCTTCCGTACGATTGCCACTGAAATCCTTGTGTTGACCCGCCGTCAGGAAATCGAGGCGGCGGAGGGGCGCATCGCCCAATTGGAAATTGCCGCCAAGATCGCCGCCGACGAGGCCTCCCGCGCCCGGTCCGAGGCGAAGGCGCGGGGAAAGGAGATGACTTCCCGGGAGGACCGTCTCCGGGGCGAGGAGGCCGATCTTGCGGCCCGGGAGCGCGAGGTCAGCGCGCGGGAGGTAGCCGTGGCGGTGAATGAGGAGGCCGCCAAGCTTTCCAACGCCATGGCCCAGGACAGCGCATGGCGCCTCCGGGACCAGGAGAAGAGGCTGGCGACCTGCGAAGAAGGCCTTGCAGCATGGGAGTCCGACCGCCGACGAGAGGGCGAGCAGGCGAAGATGCTGGCCGCCGACCTAGACGCCAAAGCCGAGGCCCTCGGGACACGAGAGGCGATTCTCGAGGAGAAAGAGGACTCCTTGGCTCGGCGGGAGGCGGCGGTGAAGGCTGCCGAGGCCCGGCAGGCGGAGAAGGAGGTCTCCTGGAAACGCACGGCCGACCTTGAGGCCGTGGCGCGCGGGGCCGCCGTGCGGGCCGTGTCAAGCGGCTCCCCGTCATCGGCAGGCACGGCCAGCTCAACCGAGGAGCTGGTCAGGGCGGAGGGACGGCTGAGATTTGTGCAAGGTAGCCTCGCCCTCCGAAAGAATCTCGACGGCGAGTTTGCCGCTTGCCTGGGGCGGTACAGCTCCGAAGTCCGGGGGTGTCTCAAACGCATCGGCGTTCGGGCACCTCCGCAGAGGACCGACCTACCTGGCGGGGTCGGTCAGGCGCTGGTGGAGCTCGGCGACTTGCTGGATACGCTGAACCTGCTCCCCCAGCAAATTCATGAAGTCCTGGAGAAGGAGGGAACAGAGCTTGCCTCGCGGGTGGCGGAGTACGTCCTTGGCTGCTACCGGGCTCGAGACGCGAAGTTTCCCTGGCCCCGGTGATGGAGGATCCCCGCCGATGGGGAAGAGGAGGCTCGAAAGCCGTGGCCGACGCTGCTGCGACGGTGGCCAGATTCTTTAACCGGGGGGAACACCCGGAGAAGCCAGGGACCGACGATTCCGGCGAAGAGACCGGGCCCGAGGAGTGACCTCCCCCCGTGCGGCGGCGGCTGTGGTCCTCCGCGCATGCTTGTATTTTGACTTCACCTGTTTTGTACAAAGAAAGACGTCCGTGTGTGTATATAACAATGTTTGTGTTTTTCGCACCTTGGATGATTGCGTCGCCTGCTCCGGGATTTCAGCCAGTTGACTCGGAGGGTCCGATCCGTGAGGGGACGGTCCGAATTTAGGCATTCGGTCGGGAGTCTTGGGGCAACGCTAGACCGATCACCGGCCCGGATCTGCTCCCGCCACGTGGGGGATGTTCCGGGGTTGGCCCCGTAGACGCTGCATAGTTAGGTATGGCCCAAGTTTAAGCTCGTGCCCTTTGGCTCGCCGGGAGCCTCTTGGAGACCGACCTCGACCGGGCACGGGGTCGCCAGGTAGCGAAACACCCGGCACCTTGGCGGTGGCTGGGGAGGAGCTGTCGGCCGGGCACCGCTGCCCGCCCCGGGAATCTAAGCTGGCCCGACGGGGGGCCGCTGCCCGAGACCCCGGGCATCGGCAGTGTCCGGGGCACGGTCCACGACCCGGTCACCAGGCCATGGTAACCGGGGCGCACTGACCCAGCAGCCCATATGCGCGGCTTCGGCAAATCCCACTTGCTCCCGGGGCCGAGGAGAGCGAAACGCGTGGTCGTAGAAAAGAGAAAAGATAGACAGCCGAACAAGCGTAAAGTTGAATGAGGTGCGTATCTGGATGTTGACGAGCATGGTGCGGTTGCGCGGGTACGACCTCGGGGCCGGAGCACTGTCAGCTCTAAGCTGGGCCTGAGGACCGCCCAGAGACGGAAACGCCTTCCTGGGCATACTCGCTTCGGGCCCCTAGTCCTGGGAACCGGCTGCGCCGGGCACGACCTCGGGTAGGGGTTACTGCCAGCTCTATGCTCGGCCTGGGAACCTCTCGGAGATGGTGCGCTCGCCTTCCCACTTAGCGCCCCGGTCCCTGGGCCTTCTCGGGGTGCTGTACGCCAAGCACCCTTCTTAACCCTTCCGGGGGAGATCTGGTCTGCACACGATGGACCGTGAGAGTATATGGCTCGTCCCCTTGTCTACTCCATGCTACGAGCCGTGGGGTCAACCCACTTTCCCGAAGGCTCCTCCCGGTCGCGACCGTGCAGAGAGAGGGTTACGCACAAAGCAT
The DNA here is from genome assembly GCA_003991445.1 of Oryza meyeriana var. granulata. Classification (NCBI taxonomy): domain Eukaryota; kingdom Viridiplantae; phylum Streptophyta; class Magnoliopsida; order Poales; family Poaceae; genus Oryza; species Oryza meyeriana. Next base: position 163,097 of record RYFJ01000197.1, read on the forward strand.
TTCGCCCCCAACCTCCGGAAAGGACCGGTCCCGAAGCTAGCCAGGCAGGGCGTCGGAGCCGCAGGAGCGCGGAGTCGACGATGCCCTGGACCTAGCATATCGGGGCTCGATCACCCGTCGGCAAGGGACTGATGACAATGCGCAGACCCCAACCGCCGCACGGGCGCGGCCCGGGTACACCCCCAAGGGATGGGGCACCCACGGGTGCAACACACGGAAAAGGACAAAGGGCAAGACTAAAGAGGATATTGAAAAAAGCTGTTTATATGAAATGTACACATATGGGGGCCCCCGGCCAGCGTTGAGTTTTGGAGGGAACCGACGCTGGCCCGAGCTCCCTACAACTTACGGGATATGTTTATGGATAAAAACTTGCGAAGATGTTCGATATTCCAGGGATTGGGAAGCGGGGGTCCCATCCTCCTGGCCCAGTCTTACCGAGCCGGTCGGGAGACACCGATCACCAGGAAGGGCCTTCCCACATGGGGAAAGCTTATTCCTTCCGGCACGTGTAAGGACACGGCGGAGGACTAGGTCCCCGACCTGGAGTGATCGGGCCCGAACCTTACGCTGGTGAAGCGCTTAAGGCTCTGCTGGTAACGTGCGACTCGGAGCGAGGCGCGTCGTCTTCGCTCCTCGAGGAAGTCGAGGTTGTCAAGCTGCATGTTGTCGTGGTCGATGTTGTCGCTGTAGCGCTGTACCCGGGGGGAGCCGAAGGTGAGTTCTGACGGCAGAACGGCCTCGGCCCCGTATACCAGGAAAAAACGGGGTCTCCCCGGTCGCCCGGCTCGGTGTGGTACGATTGGCCCATAAGACCGCTGGAGCTCGTCGATCCACTTGACGCCGTGTTTCTTGAGGTCGTTGTAGGACCTTGTCTTGAGGCCCGTAGGATCTCAGCGTTTGCCCTCTCGGCCTGCCCATTGCTGGTAGGGTGGGCAGGGGAGGCGAAGCAGAGCTTAATGCCGATGTCGGAGCAGTATTCGCCGAAGAGCTCGCTCGTGAATGCGTGCCGTTGTCGGTGATAATGCGGTTGGGGATCCCGAAGCGGCTGGTGATTCCCCGGATAAACTTGAGCGCTGAGTGCTTGTCGATGTCGATTACGGGGAACGCCTCCGGCCACTTCGTGAACTTGTCGATGGCGACATAGAGATGCCGATAACCCCCGACTGCCCGGGGAAAGGGGCCGAGGATATCGAGTCCCCAGACCGCGAAGGGCCAGGACAGGGGGATCATCTGGAGTGCTTGCGCCGGCTGGTGGCTCTGTTTGGCATGAAACTGGCACGCGCGGCAACGTTGGACGAGGTCGAACGCGTCCTGCAAGGCCGTGGGCCAATAAAATCCATGCCGGAAAGCCTTACCGACCAGGGAGCGAAATGCGGCGTGACTGCCACACTCCCCTTCGTGGATGTCGGCGAGGATCTCGACTCCGGAGTCGCGCGGAACGCACTTGAGCAGGACGCCGTTGGCGCCACGCCGGTAGAGGTCCCCTTCTACCAGGACATAGCGCTTAGACAAGCGAGCGATCCTTTCTGCTTCCACGTCGTCTTCAGGGAGATGTGCTCGGAGAAGATATGCCCGGATTTCGTCCATCCAGGAGGGCGCGCTGGGTCCGGCCGCGAGGACCAAGTCCTGGGGCCGGGAGCGCGTGTCATGCTCAGGCCCGGGTTCAGGGGTTGAGCCCGAGGTCCCGGATAAGCACGCCGAGGAGGTCTCGAGGGCTTCCTGGAAAATCCCCGAGGGGACAGGCGCCCGCGAGGAAGCCAGTCTTGAGAGCTCGTCGGCGGCTAGGTTGCGACTGCGAGGGACGTGGCGAAGCGTGAGGTCGTCGAAACGGCGCTCAAGCCTCCGCACTTCGTCCACGTATGCGGCCAATTGGGGGTCCAGGGTCTGGTACTCCCCGGACACCTGGTTGATGACGAGCTCGGAGTCGCCTTGCGCGCATAGCCGTCGCACCCCGAGGGCGATCGCGGCCCGAAGGCCGGCGAGAAGGCCCTCGTACTCAGCCATGTTGTTGGTGGCCCCGAAGTTGAGGTGGACGACGAAGCGGAACTCGTCCCCGGCGGGCGATACGAGGACGATCCCGGCCCCGGCGCTGGGGCGGCAAGCCCGCCGGGCGCAGGAGCCGTCGAAGTTCATTATCCAGTGGCAGGCGCAGTCAGGCGGCAGCTCGGGGGCCGGGAATCCGGCGTCTCAGCACAGGGTCCGGCTCGGGCCCCGGGGTCCATTCCGCTAGAAAATCCGCCAGGACTTGGCTTTTGATGGCGTTGCGCGCTTGGAAGCGGAGGTCGAACTCAGCAAGCTCGACCGCCCACTTAGCGACGCGGCCGGTTCCCTCCCGGTTATGCAATATCTGCCCGAGGGGGAAGGATGTGACTACGAATACCTTGTGCGCCTGGAAGTAATGGCGAAGTTCCCTGGACGCGATGAGAACAGCGTAGAGCATCTTTTGCGCCTGGGAAGTTAGCGCGATTTGGCGTCACGGAGTACCTCGCTGACGAAGTACACCGGCTTCTGTTGTGTGTTTCCGAAGCCGGCCCGACAAGGGCCGGGGGTCCGGGCTCAGCTCCCCGGGAGGGAGCGAGCTCTCGCTATGGGGACAGGTATGGAGCTGGACATTGGGGCCCCGGGTGTAATGTTGGGATGGTCCCGGGCGCCGCGTTCCCGGGCTCGCACTCGCCTTGGCGAGGCTGCCCAGGTTCGGGCTCCGCAGGTGGCGGGCCCGGAGGTGAATCCTGGGTGGGCCCGCCTGCTTGGCAAGGGCGCTCGACGACGAGCGCCGCGCTTACCACCTGCGGGTTGCCGCGATGTAGAGCAACAAGGGCTCGTCTGGTGCCGGTGCACGAGGACAGGGGCGTAGTCAGGTACCTCTTGAGCTCATCAAGGGCTTGATCCGCCTCATCCGTCCAGGCGAACTGCCCGGATTTCTTGAGAAGTTTGAATAGGGGGAGGGCACGCTCCCCAAGCCTGGAGATGAACCGACCTAGTGCGGCCACGCACCCGGTCAGCTTCTGGGCCTCCCGTAGCCTCGTCGGGGGGCGCATGCGGTCGATTGCCGCTATCTTCTCCGGGTTTGCCTCAATGCCGCGGCTGGACACGAGGAACCCGAGGAGCTTGCCGGCCGGGACCCCGAAGACGCACTTGTCCGGGTTCAGCTTCATCCTTGTGCATCGAAGGTTACTGAACGTCTCGGCCAGATCATGGAGCAGAGTGGCGCGGTCGCGCGACTTCAATACCAAATCGTCGACGTAGGCCTCCATGTTGCGACCAAGCTGCGATTCAAATGTTACACGGACAGCACGCTGGAAAGTGGAACAAGCATTCTTCAACCCGAAAGGCATGCACATATAACAGAAGGCCCCCTGGGGGGTAATAAAAGAAGTTTTTTCCTCATCCTCCTCTGCCATGCGGATCTGATGGTATCCTGCATAAGCATCAAGAAAGCACAAGAGGTCGCACCCCGCGGTGAGTCGACTATCTGGTCTATGCGAGGCAGAGGGAATGGGTCTTTGGGGCAAGCCTTGTTGAGGTCGGTGTAGTCTATGCACATTCGCAGCTTCCCGTTGGATTTGGGGACGACGACTGGGTTGGCCAGCCATTCCGGGTGGACGACCTCGCGGATGAAGCCGGCCAGCAGAAGTTTGTGGATCTCCTCTCGGACGAAGGCCTGGCGCTCTGGGGCCTGTCGTCGTACCTTCTGCCGCACCGGGCGCGAGCCCGCGCGGATGGCCAAGCGGTGCTCAATCACCCCCCTGGGGACCCCGGGCATGTCCGACGGTTGCCAGGCGAAGACGTCGGTGTTTTGCCCGGAGGAAGGCGATGAGCGCGCTTTCCTATTTGTCGTCCAGCGAACCGCCAACCTGACGTGTCCGGGACGGGTCGTCGCCAAGGGACTACCTCCTTGACTAGCTCCGCATCGGTGGCGACGATGCGCGGCTTGGGGGCGCGGCGTAGCGAAGGCCCCGCGCCCCCCGCCACGTCAGGAGCTGCAGGGGCGATGTCGGCCGCACGCTGCTCGGCGCACGAGAGGGCGGCTTTCACGTCCCCAAGAACTGTGATCGGCCCGAGGGGCCTGGGAGCTTCATGGTTAGGTACGCGTAGTGCGTAACAGCCATAAACTTCACCAACGCGGGGCGTCCAAGGACCGCGTTGTATGGGAGGTTGCACTCGGCAACGTCGAAAATGACGTGCTCGGTGCGGAAGTTGCCACGGTCACCGAAGGTGACGGGCAAAGAGACCTGGCCGAGAGGCAAGTGAGGCCCTTCGTAATCCCGATTATGGGCAACGAGGCGCGAGATTCGTCCCCGGGGCCTTGATCTTCTCAAAGACCTCGGGGGAAAGGATATTGAGGGCGGCGCCCCCGTCGACGAGGACGCGGCCCACCTTCACGTTGCATATGGTGGGGAGACCGCCAGGGCGAGCTGTCCCTCCCCAGGTACCCGGGCTGGATGGTCCGTGGGGCCGAAGGTGATCGGAATATCCGACCACTTCAGCCTCCGGGACGCCGCCGGCCCCGGGTCGCGGCTAACAGCTCGCGCTTCATGGCCTTGAAGCCACGGCGCGAGGAGTGAGCGTGTGCCCCGCCGTCAAGGGTGGCGATGACATTCTCGGGTTCTTGGAACTCGAGAGGGTGCTCCGGATTGGAGCGGGCTTGTCCTGCTGCCGCTCCTGTTGGAACTTCTTAGTGCGCTCGGCCAGGTTCTGGACGGCGCGGCACTCCGTGAGGTCGTGGCGGTCCGTCTCGTGGACGGAGCACCATTTCCGGCCCGCAGCCGGTGGCGGTGGCGCACGCTCAGCCTTCTGCCGTTTGCCGTCGTAGTCGTCTTGGCGGGCGGCGCGGCCCCGGGGGCCGCCAGACGCCGCCAAGGCGAAGTTCTCGGCGACCTCCTTGCCCTTCTGGCGCTTCCGCCTGTCCCGCCGCGCCGCGGAACGTGAGGCCTCGCCCTCTTCCCCAGGGTCCTCGGCGAGGACCTCAGGACGCGGCTTGTTCCACGCCCGGGCTTCCTCCTTGCGGGCGCAGTGGTCGGCAAGGCTGAACAGTTCCGCCGTGGTTTGGACGTCGCGGGTGCCCATCTTTTCGAGCATGCGCTGGTCGCGCACGCCCGAACGGAACGCGTGGATAACCGCGTGGGGGGCGATGTGAGGGATTGTGTTGCGTACCTGGCTGAAACGCTGCAGGAAATGCCTCAACGCCTCACCCCTACTCTGACGTAGGGCGTGGAGGTCCGCTTCTGTCCCAGGGCGCGGGAAGGTGCCCTGAAAATTTGCCACAAACTGGTGGCAAAGGTTCTCCCACGAGCGGATGGATCCCTCGGGGAGGCTCATCATCCAGGAGCGAGCCTGGGCCTTGAGGGCGACGGGGAAATAGTTCACCATCACCTTCTCGTCTCCGCCCGCCGCCCGGATGGCAGTGGCATATATCTGCAAGAACTCTGTGGGGTCCACGGAGCCATCGTACTTCTCCGGCAAGTTGGGCCGGAACATAGCCGGCCAGCGAACCTGCCGCAGGCCTGGGGAGAGTGCCAGGCAACCCGAGCAGCCGTACTGGGTAGGCTCTGGTGACGAATAGCGGTTTCCCAACTAGTGGTTCGGAGCTGGAGGCCGGGGCCTCGGAATGCCTGGCGGCGTCCTTGCGCTGCTCACGCTGGCGCTCCATTGTGACCCGGGCGTCCTCGTGGGCCCGGGTCCGGTCGAGCCGGTTGCGGAGGTCGCCCGTGCCCCGGGATTTGTTCTGGCCCGGGCGGTCGGCCGGCTCGCGCTAGAGGTCGCGCGCGTCGGAAGTCCCAGCGCTTGTATGGCCGCCGCGGTGACCCGGCGGTGGGCGGTGCCTACCAAGTTGGCGATCTCGTTAATCCACCGCCGCCCCGGCCTCCATCCCCGGCAAATGTCGGGGGTGTCGCAGGAGGGCTTCCGCCGCCAAGAGGGCTTCCTGCGGTGTCGCGGAATGGAAGTGGAGGCTGCGACGTGCCGTGGACGGCGCCTTTGTTCGCGCCCTATGGATGAGGCGGCGGCGGACCCGGCGGGGCACTTGCCGGCCCCCTCGGCGAGGGAAGGGGCCGAGGCCGCACCACCAGGCCGCCGCGGGGCGCGCTTTGCCCGCCGGGTACGCGCCGCGCGCCCCCAGGAAGGCGAAGAGGGAGAAGGTGGCGGGCTTGCCTCTGGGCTCACGTTGCCCAGCGGGGTGTAGTCGCCGGACTCCTCGTCGGAATCCCGCGGACGATTGTCTCCAGCCATGAAGGGCGTCGGTGTTGGGAACGTCGGCGTCCGACCTGAGGAAGAAAACCCCCCCTACCTGGCGCGCCAGCTGTCGGAGGACGAAGCCTCGACGGCGGGAAGTCGGGAGACCCCCCTTTTGAGGTTCGGCCAGGGGAGCTGTTTCTCAGGTGTACGAGGCGTTGGAGAAGACGAGAAACAATGGCACACAGAGGAGGCGAGAGGATTTATACAGGTTCGGGCCGCCGGAGCGTAATACCCTACGTCCTGTGTGTATGCTATGTGGGAGAATGTGTATGGTTGTGTTACAAGGTGTACCCGGGGAGCTCGGAAGCGTAACCGGGAGGCTTGGGGAAGAAGAACAGTAAAGGTTGCCTTGTTGTCTATTGCTCGAGCTTGTGCTCCCCCCTCTCATCTGCGGCATGGATCCTCCTTTATAGAGCTCAGGGGAGTCCACAGTGCCGGTACGCGGAGGGAGATATTTTCCGGTGAGCTCTCCTGTGCGCCCCTCCGCCTGCAACGCCCACGCCGGAGTTGGTGGAGCGTCCCGTCGCCCCTGTCCGCCTGTGACACCCACGCCGGAGTTGGTGCAGCACGGCGGGTAGGTCGCCTCGGAGAGCAGCCGCTGCAGGCGGCTAAAGTCGTGCGAATGTGACCGAGCATACTGTAACTGCCAGAGCGTGGAAGAAAGGAGCTCTCTCAGTCAAAAAGTCTTCTGACTGCTCAGGGTCTCGTGCGGGTGGACAGGGGTGACGCGCCCTGTCACCACGCCGTCGGCTCACCATAAATGCGGTGGTTGGTGATGGCCAGCTCGAGCCGGCTCCGCGCCCGGGCGCCGCGCGCGTGGAGCGCCGAGGCCGAGCGTCCCGGCCCCGGGCAGCGCCCGCAGCCTCAGGCGCTTAGAGAAAAACCAGCGATGGCCAGTTGTTTTTTGCACAGACAGTGGGCCCCGGGGGGCTGATATGGCCGAAGGCCCTTATGTTCCCGAGAATGTGGGACCCCCATTCCCGTTTCGCCGACAACGACGCTATATATATATATATATATACATATATATATATATATACATATATATACAATGTTTACCTGTTGCAAGTGAGTAGGCCGCGCGCCCTGAAGACATATGTGTATTATGCTTCAGTTAACTTTGAAATTAAACACAATGGTTTCACATATGAGGTTTGTGTAAGACACTGCCATTAATTATTCAAATAGAGTACGATTGGGCCATGTGTATCCCACGTTGTAGCGTCTAAGGGTTCATTTGGTTTATGGTTATGGGTGAATGGGATATGGTCATCCATATTTTGTTGGATATAATGATTTAATTTTTTTGTTTGGTTCATATGGATGGAATGATCCAATTTATTGTTTGGTTGGAGGGATATAATTTGGATGGGATAAGCAAAAGTTTAGTAGGGTCCATTTGTCATATATTTTTTAATCAAAATATAACCATCTGAGATTTTATTTTAAAGATTTAATTGCAATGAATATAACGGTAGAATCGGATCATAAAATGGATAAATAGCCTAGGAAAAAAATACTTCAAATCTTGTTAACAGAAAATTAAACCTACCACAACCAATCAGAATATGCTATATCAAAGAGAGCAAAACATGGATGGCTAATAAAACCTACTCTAACCAATCAGAATAGGTCACATTAGCAGGAGCAAAACATAGATAGCTCCATCCGGCTAATATGGATAGATTTACTCATCCAACATCTTTAGGGAATATTCTCTTTCCCGACCGTTCCATCCACCTTTACCCACCAACCAAACACCCTCAAAAATTAAATCGTCATATCCTATCTAGGATTATTCCTCAAACCAAACACATCTTAAGTTTTATTGGAAAACCGAATGGCTCATAAAGGCCTAACCTAGGTTACTCGCTAATAGATCATCACTAAATATGAAAAGGATAAATAGCCATGTCTATATAAAGAGGGAGAGGATCACTGTTATATAGATATGGAAAAGAAGAGAATGAATAAAAAGAATGTCCATCCCTCTAAATTATGTGTCCCTCATATTTTTTTCGTTAGACAACCACTTTAGACTACATATTTAGCAGGTGTTATATAATAAGTTTTACCATAGAGAGACATGAGCGAAAAGAGAGTGGTAAAACTTGGAGATTTCTATTACGGTATCTGACTACTCCAAAATAATACGGACAGATGCGAATTTATCGTCTTTTAGAGTAGTAGAATATAGGCATGCATGGATTATTCGTATTGAAATTTTTGGCCTATGGATGGTATAACAGCTTGACAAATATTAGTGTTTCTTCCCAATCCGTTCATACTTTATAGGTACTCTCTCTGTTGCTAAATGTTAATCTATTTTAGGACCGAGAGGATAGGCCTTTTCATTATGGAATAGTACAAATTTGTGGTGTATATATATAAGCCTTGGATCAATCCCTCACTGCTTAGTAATGGATTGCTTAGTAATGGAGTACATGATGTCTATGGTAAAGAGTGGTGCATATATATAGTCGTAAAAAACATATTATTAACGAAGGGAAGTATGTAATCCTTTGGGTAAAAAGCAAGTTATGTATTTTTTTTTGCCTTACTAATGTTTTTAACATTCCATTAACTGTAATGTATTAATTATTGTAGTGAATAAAAACTAGTTACCAATATTTTATTTTTGACGCTCTGTTGACGTGTAAAATCGAAATTTTCTCGACAGAGAAACTGAGAATGGTAGATATGCCTTAATAGTTGTTAATTTTCAAAAGGCGATATGACAAACATATGCTTTGTAAATTTACACGTGGACGGTTACTTTTGAAAAAAGAAGTAAAGCACTAGAACACTAAATTACGAGATTCGTTTACGACATGGACCAGATTCCTTAAATATTAACCCATTTCTCCCCTCTAATTGTGACAGTTAAACAAGTGCGGTTCTGGCACGTTCAATTATTCTCACATGGTAGGGACTGAAAAAAAAACCTTTAATTAACAACGCTTTTACACTTTTACATCAAACTAGATATGATCAACCGATGTGGCTTTTTGCAGCCAATGAAATCCATGTCGTTAATCACGTTGCATCAGTTCGATCCCCTAGCATTTTTGCTAGCTGCTGATTAAGTGTTGATTAACTCCTTAATTACTCGATTTGGATCAGTAATCCAGTGGTTAGGCGCGGCCACGTGCCTGGGGGCGATCGAAGTGCTGTAGAAGCGCATTTCTGATTTAGGGAGGCTGCACGCGTGCGAGTGTAGAGCACTAAACTTGAACATGATTAGTGTAGTACATTAGTAGGAGTAATTATAGGTATATTTGTAGCGCTAAGTCTGTGTTCTTTTCTGATGCTGAATTTTGGATTTTTATTTGCATATTTTTTAAGCTTCTAAATGGTGTATTTTATGTACATACTTCCTATATAAAAATTTCTCATCTAATATTTCTAAAGCAAATTCTCAATTTTGTAGTGATTAATTTAGCCATTTATACCCTCAAATAGCTATCACAAAATCAGATAATCTTAAAAAAAATAAAAATCTCATTAGAAAAGAACAAGGCCTAAGACGCCGTTCGAATCAACTGGTACGGGAGAAAACTCCTTTGTTTTCCTGAGCATGCTCCCCGAACTGTTAAACAGTATATTTTTTACAAAAATTTTCTATATAAAAGTTTCTTTAAAAATCATATTAATCTAATTTTTTAAGTTTAAAATAATTAATACTTAATTAATCATGCGCTAATGGCTTACCTCGCTTTACGTGATCTTCTTTCTTTTTCCTCTTCCCTCACCTTCAAACTATCCCTAAGTGCAAGTCCGCACTCGTTGGCAAGAGAAAAATTTCAATGTTCACGCATGTTACTTTTGAAGGGAATGAACAGTTGTTTGATAATTTTTCATTATAAAAGTATAGTTTATGAAATTTACTCGTGAATTATTTCCTCCGCTCACAAAACACGTGATTTTGTGAAATGCCATAATATTTACTACTAGTTTCTACTATAATAGATTTATGAATTTCCATAATATTATAGTAACAAGTTAACACATGATTTTTATACACCTAATTCGTCCGAATATTTTAAAAGATATACATGTCTAATTTTTTCAAAGTTTGACATGATATATAACAACGGGGAAAATTGTTCAAAAGGGGAAATTTGTTCTTGGTAGTCTACAAAGTTTGTTCACGAAGCATTAGAGTAGATGACTATGAATAAAAGCAAATTCGTTTCTGATAGGAACATTAAAATGCAATCTCTTCGGTCATACACTTATACCCCTTAGCTAGCATAGCTTATTTAGGTCCTGTTTGAGGAGCTAAATATTATAAGAAGCAGCTGTTTAGAGCATCTTCAAGAGAGGCCCAAAGAGGCTCTCAAAAGTTAAAATTTAGGATTTAAGTTAAAAACAGGTCTCCAACAGATACCCAAACTTATTTTCAAAAATTTACCATGCCGAATCCTAACCCAAAAGTAAGCTAGGTTTGGGAAATCTATTGGTGTCCCCATTCACTGCTCCCGCGGGAAAATTTCACCCCTCATGCATTAGAAATTCTCTATCCGTGCTTTTTTTTTCCTCCCGACTTTTTCCGCCCACGCCAATTTTTTTACACCGCTTGCCGCAGTCGCTTGATCCATACACCGCCACAAGCTGTCGTCAATCTACCTCCCCATCGGCAGCGATTGATAACACGTTCGGCTAGGGGATCGATGGAGCCTTCCGTTTCTTTACAGACTGGCGACAAAGTCATCTACCGAGGGCACTATGGCCGGAGACGTGTTCTCTGGCGCCAAAGAGCGGTGGCGTCAACGAGAATCCTCTCAATCGATGTTCGCACGAGGACACGGTACCATAAAAAGAAAACGATTGCAAGCAAACACTGGTCCATGTATCCTATGTGGTCAGCAAACTAATTTTTAGGATTCAACTTTTAGGCCTCTCTTGGAGATAGTAAAGTTTCTTGAACCCAAAACTTTTTAGGATGGTTTCAATCTAAGATTTTTAGGAATTAATTTTTAGGCTCTTCTAGAGATGCTCTAAGAAGCCAGTTAATAAGAATTTGGAGAAGATGAGTTTTTTAACTTCTAGCTGCTAGTTTATTTTCTGGATTCTAGAACTATATATTCTTAGAATCTGGATAAGAATCTAGACTGTTTAAAGAAGTTTCTGCTAGTTAGAGATTCTAAAAGAATTTGTAGCTAATAGAAGCTCTCCAAACATGACCTAATATTTCCTATACATTTACCCCTGTAAATTTTGGCACGTTTATTGTGAATTGATCAGGATTAAAAAGGGCAATAGAACATACTACAATAATGACTCTTTTACATGTAATTGGATGCTTGCTTCATGTAGCACCCAATCATTGCTTTCTCTTGGATGATCCACGCATGGTAAATAGCATTCGACGATATTTAAAGTGAAGTCGTTAATCACGTGTCTTCATTTGAAATCACGTGTCTATAAGTGGAGAAATGCCGATGGAAAGGCTAGTTGAGAACTTGAGATGATATGGTCATTTCATGATCTTTATATGCATATTTTAATTTGAAAAGGTCTTTTCATGATAAAAACTTTGACTAATATTGTGTGGAAGTAATACTTTGAAGTATAAATTATTTGTACAATTTCTATATACTATATGTACTTGTAGTTTGACTAATTTTCGTCGATCAAAATCTATAGAGTTTGAATTTTCAAAATTAAGATACACTCCACAAACTCAATGGAAGGAGTAATAGATTTTTAAATTGTGTGTTTCTATTGGGCAGTTTAACTTTGCGAATGCAGAAGCTCCTTAAAGAAGGAAGGTGTAGTTTAGCCTACAGCATAGGGTTGACCAGTTTGACCTAGAGAAGAGAAGAGAACAGAACACCAGCATTAAGTCAAGGTTGACTTCGAAGTCCGTGAGAAAGGTAATTGTATCTAGCGGTCAAGATTAATTGCTAGGCGGCCAGTTAGAACATACGGGCCATATCTTTGCATGAGGAGAAGATGAATCTGGTTAAAGAAGTGAGTCGATGTGGTCCAAATTACAATAAATGTAAGGTTAGCTAGTCTAAAGTAAAAATATTAAACTAAGCATGATTTAAAGTAAAACTTTGGTGATAAAAAGATAGACCAAAATACAATTTACTCTCTTTTTTCTGAAGATGATAGTCTATTTAGTCTAATGGCGTTGATGAAAGCGGCTAGAAAGGAAGAAAAGCAACTTAACCAGAGGAAGATCATTTTTAGATGGAGGAACACCTTATAGATGACAAATAAAAAAATTGTATTTAAAATCATAAGAGTATTAGAAGTATAGATGGCTAAACGGACGTGTTGGGCTGGGCCCACTCACGGCACGGCTAGGCATAGCCCGTTAGTCATGGCTCGTCTAGCGGGCCAGGGCATACGGTGTCGGCACTGAGTAGTCGGGCTAGTATAGGCACGCTAGAGACCCATGGGTTGGTGGTGGCCCACTAGATAGCCCACGAAATTCGAAATATGTGACGGGAAAAAAGAAAAATACGAAAAAGCAGGAAAAATGAAAAATAAAGAAAAAATTAGAAAAAATACAAAAATATTGGGAGAAAATAAGGAAATTTGGAAGAATGTGGCAAAAATAGAAAAAATGAGAAAAAAAGGAAAATTATTTAGTTACTCATTGTGCCCACTAACACTCGTGCCTTTGCTGTGACGGGCTGACCAATATAGCTTTGTGCTTGAACCATCTAAGGCACAACCTATTTAGTCATCTAGTTTACTAGGAGGCAGAGTCACACGCACAGCCTCACACGGACCTGACGATTTCTGTTTCGCTCAAAATGTAATTGGACTTGACCTAAAAGAATTCCAGTCTTCCGCGTCGACCCAAATCCAAAGCAATATAGATTGTGGTTGGTTATTACGGGATTGCAGTAGTTGCAGGAATTCTACAGACGCAATTGCAGTGCTGCTCCATCTGTTGCTGCCACCGACGAGCTGGTAATTAAAGTCTCAATCACTTGCAGTACAACTCCTTTTTCACTCTACCAAATTAAACCAAGCAAAGCCGGCTTAATTAGGTCAATCAAACTAGTACATAGGACAAGCTAGTATATAAACTTATCGATTGAGGGATTCTTGAGCTTCATTTTCACCAATTGCAAATAGAAATCATCATTTCTTTCCTATATAGTGTCTGAAGAATGAGCGCAACTTAAGGTATGAGTGGCCGATTCGAGGTGTCAAAGTTGTAAAATTATTGTCTTAATTTATTTTATATTTTATGATGAATAATTAGCTTTACAAATAATTTATTTAATTGAAATTAGTTTGAAAATAACTATAAATATTGGTGTGAGTGCGTGTGATTAATGTGAATCAAATTGTGATATCTATATCTAGAAACGGTTTGTTTTATCTATGGATATACAAGTGACTTGTGGTCAACATCAGTCAACGACAGGATCGGGACAAAACTTAGGGAGGAGTCGAGGTCCAGAACGATCAAGCATGCCGGATAATAAAGTTGGACACAAGATGGCACATAGTGGATGGATACTGTGTGGAAGGTCTTCGCAACGGGCTTCACAAGTCGTGTGTGCAAGCGCCGAAAAAATCACGGAGAAATTCAGAGGAAAACTGAAAAAGAAAATAAGGGTGGCTATCAGCTACAGTACTCAAGGTAATATAGCGTAGTTGTCAGCTACAGTGCTCGAGATACTGTAGTGTTGCAACAGGAGATCGGTGATCGGGCTTCAGGCGGCTTGCATGATGCGAGCGGCCCAGTGATATAGCAGGGAGCAGCACCAGCAGTGTGTTGGCCCGTGCAGCAAGCGGGCAAAGGTATGGAGGCTAGCACTGTATCGGTTTTGATTGAAGCGCACGTGGAGTGAGTCCGAATTGTCTATGGTTTTGTTTTGTGGCTGCAATTTTGAATTTAGAAAATTGTAATTGATTTGGAATATGAGGGATTAAGTCCTAGTGGAAATAGGAGTTCTCTCCTACTTTATGCAGGAGGTTTCAGGTATAAATTGATGAGGGGTTGAGGTTCTAGAGATATAACTTTTTAAAGCGAAAAAAAAGCTAAGATTTAGTTTTGAGAGAGAAGTGCTTTGTATGCACTTTGTAAACACATCTTGATGCAATAAAGTTAATCTTCTTTGAAGAGTATCTTCGGTGTGTATCGTTCTAAATTTCGACGGTTTATTCGACAAGAGCACGGCGGCGAGGCGACGGTTCTACCAGCGGACATAGGGCGGTCTGACTGGCGCAACAGAGACGGTCTGACCGGTGCACTCCATCCAGATTTGAGGGTTTCTTTTGTTCCGCAAAAGATTTTGGTTTTCGGTATTATTACCATTCACCCTCCGGTAGGTTTGGTTCTTGTATTTGATCCTAAAAGTGGTATCAGAATCTTATTTTCTCTTTTTAATCTTCACCGATTTTGAGATTTAGCCATGGCTGACCGATTTTCAACCAAGCCGCATATTTTTTATGGAGTTGATTTTCAATTTTGGTGCAAAAAGATGCAATCTTATATTATGTCTCAGGGATATGATATTTGGCAAAAAGTTACTCATCCTTATGAAATCTCTGATGTTATTTCTACAGAAAATAAAATTGAGTTTAAAAATAATTGTAAAACACGCAACATGATTTTGTGTGGAGTTTCTCGATCAGATTTTGATCGAATTTCTCATCTTGAAACTGCGCATGAGATATGGAAGACTTTACGTGATTTTCACGAAGGATTTTCTAACATTAAGGAAATTCACAGGAATGTTTTCAAAAAGGACTATATGAAATTTGAGATGAAACCTGGAGAAGCTCTTGATGATTATTTTGGTCGCTTTAACAAAGTTTTAAGCAATCTTTGATCTATTGATGATTCTTTTGATGTTAACTATCCTCACTTTGAAATTGCAAGACATCTTTTAATTGGATTAGATATAAAAGTTTGGGAGATAAAAGTTACATCGATTCAAGAATCTGTTAATATGATAAATCTAACTTTGGAATCTCTTTATATAAAACTAAAAATCCATGAGTTGAATGTTCTTTCTCGCAACTCAGATTAAAAAACAACTGCCTTAGTTTCTTCATCTGATTTTTCTTTTGATGGCTCTTAATCGAATTCTTTTAATGCTTTAAATGTATTTCCAATGACCAACTCGAGCAATTCTCCGAGGAGGACTTGGCACTATTAACTAACAGGTTTTCTCGAGCTTTGAATAATGTCAAAACCAGAAAAAGATGTGGACCAATTAAGTGTTTCGGGTGTGGTGAGTTGAACCACATTCGATCTAAATATCCGAAGCTTGGGAGATCTACAAAGGAAGATGAAGGCGAGAAGCCCAAAAACGTAAAGAAGAAGCAAGCGTTCAAAGGAAAGTAAAGCAAAAAAGATTTTAAGAAGTTCTTTAATCAAGTCTATGCTGCTTTTGAACAAGCTGAGGCAAGCGATGTTGATTACGAGAGTGAAGATGAAGGCGATCATAAAGGCAAAAACATCTCAGGGGTTTGCCTCATGGCTCGTGAAGGATCAAGTTCAGACGATTGCTATTCTGAGTGTGACAATGATGAGGTATCTAACTTTGCCCCTTCCATTGAAACTTGTCAAGAGATGATAGTTACTCTTAGTCTTAAAATTCAGAGTTATAAGAAAAAAATTAAGAAAAATAATTTTATTGTTGAATCTCTAAAATCTGAAATTTCTAGACTAAGATCTTTGATTCCTGATGATGAAGTTTTATTCTTTGAAATTTCTGCTTTAAGAGATGTAAATGCTGCTACATGCTTAAGACTTGAAAATGCTCTCACCAAAAATAAAGAATTAGAATCTTGTTTTGCTCTAGGAACTATGCTGCATACTAGAATTTTGGATAAATTACTTTTGACTAAAAAGCTATTGAGTAAATATAAAGTTACTTTTGGTGTAAATTCCATGTTTAATATTTTGAGTGCTAGAAAACTAAAACAACAAAAAGATATTTCTATATCTAAAACTTGCTCAAGATATTCTTTAAATAAGATGAAAATAAAAAAGTGCTTTAGGTCGTGTTGAGTATATGGAGGATATTGTGAAAAATTATGAGGTGCTTTCTTGCTCAAAGTGTCACAAACAAAAATGTGTTTCTGTTGATTGCGAAAATTATCCTAATTTGAGAAAGGAGGTTTCTCATTTAAAAAGTTCCTTACAAAGATTTTTTGATAGAAATAAGAAACTAAATATGATTTTGGATCAATCAAAAGTATGCATACACAACAGAGGTATAGTTTTTGATGCGCATGCCTATTTTACTTCTCACCAAAAAGGGTGAGATTTTGACAAAATCTGAACCTAAACAAACCATTTTTAAATCGGCTGGGATTTTGTCTTCTCTTTCGACAACATGTGAAGAAACCAAGTTTTTGAATTCAAAACCTTTGGTTGCAAACTCATCTTCTCGTGAAAAGTATACTTGCTCTTTTTGTGAAAAAGATGGACATCTAGTTGGTTTTTGTTTTAGACTTGGTCAAAAACAGAAAGAGGAAAGTGAAATTGGTTTTGCAAAATCTAAATGGCAAAAATCAGGTTTTGGGCCAAGGCTTGCGGTCAGACCGCAGTACATCCAACGGTCAAACCGGCCTCGAGTAAATTTTTCTAAATAGGATAAAAGTTGGTTTTGCTCGTGGTTATATGCCTGTTGGTACCTCTGGTTGTGTATCTCAATACTGGATTCCTAAATTTTTGTTATATAACCCCAGTACTGAGACATCGATATCTGCTTATGTGTAGGCTTTGGTGGCAAGGAAGGAGAACATGTGGATAATGGACTCCGGTTGTTCATGGCACATGACCAGGGATAAAAGTTGGTTCTCCTCTCTTCAATCGGCATCTAAGACTGAATCAATTATCTTTGGAGATGCTTATACTAGTGCCGTTCTTGCTACTGGATCTATCAAGGTAAGTGACAAGTTTGTTTTAAATGAGGTGGTTTTGGTAGAAAATTTGAAGTACAATTTGCTTTCAGTTTCTCAAATTATTAATGAAAATTTTAAGGTTAGATTTAAGAAAACTGGGAATAAAATTCTTGGATTTTGTTTTGAGAATTTCTCGTTATGGAAGAGTTTTTAAAGCTAATTTTGAAAGTGATGTTTCATCTGAGATTACATGTCTAGCTGCTAAATTTTCAAAGGACTTAATGTTTTGGCATCATAAAATTGGGCATGTTGGTTTTGATCATCTTACTAGAATTAGTAGTTCGGATCTTGTTCGTTGTTTGCCTAAACTTAAAAAGGATCTTGATTTGGTTTGTTCGTTATGTCGTCATGTTAAAATGGTTGCTTCTTTACATAATCCAATTGTTTCTGTGATGACGGATGCACCGGGACAACTTTTACATATGGACACTATTGGTCCAGCTAGAGTGCAATCCGTTGGAGGAAAGTGGTATGTGTTGGTTATTGTGGATAATTTTTCGAGATATTCTTGGGTTTTTCTTTATGGCAACTAAAGATGAGGCTTTTGAAAACTTTCGCAGTTTGTATCTTCGTTTGGCTGTTGAACTTCTTGGATCTTTGAGAACTATTCGAAGTGATAATAGTGGTGAATTTAAAAATATGTCTTTTGAACAATTTTGCAATAAAAAAGGTCTTGAACATCAGTTTTTGTCTCCTCGGGTTCTTCAACAAAATGGTGTTGTTGAAAGAAAGAACCATTCTTTGGTTGAGATGGCTAGGACTATGCTTGATGCGTATAATACACTTAGGAAATTTTGGGTTGAAGCTATTAACACTGCTTGTTATATTTCTAATCGTATTTTTTTGAGATCTAAACTTGAAAAAACTTCTTATGAGCTTCGGTTTAGACATCAGCTCAAAGTTTCTCATTTACGTGTTTTTGGGTGCAAGTGTTTTATTCTTAAATCTAAAAATTTGGATAAATTAGAAGCACGTTTTACAAATGGATTGTTTCTTGGTTACCCTGCTCATTCTTGAGGATATCATGTATTTGTTTTAGAAACTAACAAAATTGTTGAGACTTGCAAAATCACTTTTGATGAGGCTAGTCCAGGTACTAGACCAGAAATTTCAAGTACATTATCGCAGATTCAGTGGGAGAATAGCATTTTTGTGGAAGAGAGCGACGATGAGGACGAAGCTGAAGTGGCTGGTCAGACCGCCAGAACAACGTCGGTCAGACCGCCTGAGGAGCCACATCAGATCTGGCAGGGGGATCCAACTCTGGTTCGACATGTGCTGATTCTGGTGGTCCTCCAGAACCTACAACTTCTACTGTTCAAGGTTCAGAATGTGAAACAACTTCTGAAGTCTCTGCTTTTTTACATATTCAATGACGGCATCCTCCAGAACAAATAATAGTTAACATTGGTGAGCGTACTACAAGGTCTAAGGTAACTCATGATTATATGAATTCTGCTTTTATTGCTTCTTTTGAATCCCAAAGATGTTACTCATGCATTAACTGATGAATCGTGGATTAATGTCATGCATGAAGAATTTGAGAATTTTGAAAGAAACAAAGTTTGGATTTTAGTTGAACCTCCTCTTGGTCATAATATTATTAGAATTAAATGGGTTTTTAAAAATAAACAAAATGAGGATTGTTTAATTGTGAGGAACAAAGTTAGGATTGTTGCTCAGGTGGAAGGGTTAGATTTTGATGAAACTTTTGTTCCTGTTGCTAGAATTGAAGCAATTAGACTTTTGTTGGCTTTTGCTGCTTCAAAAGGTTTTAAATTGTATCAAATGGATGTTAAAATTATTTTTCTTAGTGGTTTTATACAAGAGGAAGTTTATGTAAAACAACCACAGGGTTTTAAAAATCCTAATTTTCCTAATCATATTTTTAGATTGTCAAAAGCCTTGTATGATTTGAAGCAAGCTCCTATAGCATGGTATGATAGACTTAAAAACTTTTTGCTTGCAAAAGGTTTCAAACGGAAAAAGTGGATAAAACTCTCTTTGTTCTTAAGCATGATAATAATCAACTTTTTGTTTAAATCTATGTGGATGATATCATTTTTGGTTGTTCATCTCACACTTTGGTTGTGGAGTTTTTTAAAACAATGCGCAGGGAATTTGAGATGAGTATGATGGGTGAGTTGACGTACTTTTTAGGGCTACAAATCAAACAGATACCACAAGATATGTTTATACATCAAATAAAGTACACCAAGAATCTTTTACGACGATTCGAGATGGAGAATTACAAGCCTATCTCTACACCTATGGGATCTACTGCTGTATTGGATCCGGATAAAGATGGTGAAGTTGTTAATCAAAAAGAATACCGAAGTATGATTGGTTCTTTACTTTATCTTACTGCTTCAAGGCCGGACATACAGTTTACTATGTGTTTGTGTGCTCGATTTCAAGCTTCTCCACGTGTTTCGCATCGTCAAGCCGTCGAGCGGATTTTGAGGTATTTACAACACACTCTTGAATTTGGCATTTGATATTCTACATCATCATCTATATGCTTAAGTGGTTATTCAGATGCGGATTTTGATGGTTCTAGAATTGATAGAAAAAGTATTAGTGGAACATGTCATTTTCTGAGAACTTCTTTGATTGCATGGTCTTCTAGTAAACAATCAAATATTGCTCAATCAACTATTGAATCTGAATATGTTACTGCTGCTAGTTGTTGTTCTCAGATTCTTTGGCTTATTTCAACTTTAAAAAATTATGGTCTTACTTTTGAGAAAGTTCCTCTGTTTTGTGATAATACAAGTGCTATTAATATTGCTAAGAATCCGGTACAACATTCATACACAAAGCACATTGATATTCGTTTTCACTTTTTGAGGGATCATGTTGAGAAAGGAGATATTGAATTGAAATTTCTTGATACAAAATTGCAATTGGCAGAGATTTTCACTAAGCCTTTGGATTCTCCTTGCTTTGTGTTTCTTCGGGGAGAATTGTGTATTATTCATCCTTTTGGCATGTTTTAAGGGGGAGTTTTTGTGCTTTTTATTGCTTAAAATTTTCATAAAATAAAAGAAAATAAAGAAAGTTAAAAAGATGAGAAAAGAAGAGCTTTGACTTTATCTCTAGTATATTCTTGTACTTGCTAGCAATATGAGTGAGGTCTTTTGGTCGCTAGTTTAGCTTGTGTGCATTTTAATCTTTATATGAGTCTTTGATGTTGCTTTTAAGAGAAATGGTGCATGACACTTAAATTCTTTTTCTTGAATTAAGTAAGTATGCAATTTGACACTAGTGTTGGTTTGGAGGAATTATGCTCATATATATGCTTGCTGAAATTTTCAGTCCTCAAATGCTCTAGAGATTTTTCAAGTAAAAAATATATGCTTATATGAGAGAAAAAAATGGATACCGAATCCTTAAAAACAGTATTTATGATAAGGACGTATCCGAAGTGAGAAAATTAATTGGTATTGAATCCTTGAAAACAGTATTCACGACAAGAACGTACCCAGACATATTTGAGAGAATTCCTTTTGTGCTATTAAAAGTTTTTTGTGAGCAAAATTAGAAATTAAATTTGATGAAAATTCTCTTCTAAAGAGTAAGTTATTTTGAGAAAGACTGTTTAGTTCAGCTTGTCTATGTGTGGGTTTTTTTTTCTTTTAACCTATGTGCTAGTGATTATGTTGTATTATAAATTGCTCAAATACATGAATCTTTAGTGCTGATTTGAACTTATCTATAATATCCATGGTTCATGTTTATATTTTAATCCATATTTGTTAGCTAGTTGATTACTTTATCTCTCTCGTCTTGCAATGCATGTCCTTGAATTGCTCTAGGTATACTTCAAAACTCTCGAAAAAAATAAACTTCTTGATGAAATCATTATCAAAATGGGGAGAACAATACAAAATGATGCAATTTTTTTTATGAAAAGGGAATTTCTTTCTTTTAAAAAGAGGGAGAAGTTTGCTTCTAGTTTGCTTCTTTTTCAAATCTTTTGAGCAAATCTTTTGAGCCTTGAGTGCTTTTTATCATTTTTACCAATTCGTTTGGTTTTTATTTTCAAACACTAAATCATATTTTGAAGGGTTTGCCAATGTGTTCATCAAGGGGGAGATTGTGAAATCATTATCTTGATTTATTTTATATTTTATGATAAATAATTGACTTTATAAATGATTTATTTAATCGAAATTAGTTTGAAAATAACTGTAAATATTAGTGTGAGTGCATGTGACTAATATGGGTCAAGTTGTGATATCTGTGCCTAGAAACGGTTTGTTTTATCTATGGGTGTGCAGGTGATTTGTGGTCAACATCAGTCAACGGCGGGATTGGGACAAAACTCAGTGAAGAGTCGAGGTCCAGAACGGTCAAGAATGCCGGATGACGAAATTAGACACAAGGTGGCACACAGTGGATAGATACCATATGGGAGGTCTTCTCAACGGGCTTCACAAGTCGTGTGTGTTTTTAAAGCGCCGAAAAAATCACGGAGAAATTTAGAGTAAAACTAAAAAAGAAAATAAGGGTGGCTGTCAGCTACAGTACTCAAGGTAATGTAGCGTAGCTGTCAGCTACAGTGCTCAAGCTACTGTAGTGTTGCAGCACTTGCAGCACAGGAGATCGGTGATCGGGCTTCAGGCGGCTTACATGATGCGAGCGGCCTAGTGATACAGCAGGGAGCAGCACCAGCAGTGTATTGGCCTATGCGGCTTGTTGGCCCGTGCAGCAAGCCGGCAAAGGCATGGAGGCTGGCACTATATCGATTTTGGATTGAAGCGCACGTGGAGTGAGTCCGAATTGTCTATGGTTTTGTTTTGTGGTTGTAATTTTGAATTTAAAAAATTGTAATTGATTTGGGATATGAGAGATTGAATCCTAGTGGGAATAAGAGTTCTACTCCTACTTTGTGTAGGAGGTTTCAGGTATAAATAGATGAGTGGTTAAGCCTTCAGAGATATAACTTTTGAAAGAGAAAAAAGTTAGGATTTAGTTTTGAGTGAGAGGAGTACTTTGTATGCGCTTTTGTAAATATATCTTGATACAATAAAGTTAATCTACTTTAAAGAGTATCTTCGATATGTATCCTTCTGAATTCCGACGGTTTATTCAACAAGAGCGCGACGGCAAGACGACGATTCTACCGGCGGACATACAACGGTCTAACTGGCGCAACAGAGACCGTCTGACCGATGCACTCCATCCAGATTTGAGGATTTTTTTATTTCGCAAAAGATTTTAGTTTTTGGTGTTCCTACTATTTACTCCCTTTTGGTAGGCTTGGTTTTTGTATTCGATCCTATAAAAGTCCACCCTTATCACATCAGCCTCAATGACAGCATCCTAGAATGCGCGTTAGGGATGCTTTCGGTAGTACGCGTTGGCTTAGCTACTCTTTCGGTTTTCGTTAGCATGTTTTTCAAACTGCTAAACGATGTGTTTCGTGCAAAACCTTTTTATATAGAAGTTGTTTTAATAAATCAAATAAATTTATTTTTTAAGTTTGTAATAATTAAAACTTAATTAATCATACGTTAATGACTTGTCTCGTTTTACGTGCGCTGAAAATCTCGGTCCAACCGCACCTTTAAAATGTAGCCTAAGCCTTGTAGGCAAGATGAATGCAGAGTCTGCTATTGTCGCCTATGCTGCTTTAGTATGTATCCAAACTCTCCACATTTTTCAGTAGCTGCAATTTCGAGTTTCAAGCTCCTAATTAGCACTTCCTCTGTTTCAGATTGTAAGACATTTTGACTTTTCTAAAGTTAAACTTATTTAAATTTGACTAAATTTATAGAAAAATATAGTAACATTTTCAACACAAACAAATATACTATAAAAATATATTTAGTTATGGTTTTAAGGAAACTAATTTGATGTTATAGATGCTTGTTTGCTTTTCTATAAATTTGTTTAAACTTAAATAAGTTTGACTTAGAAAAAAAAAGTCAAAACGACTTATAATCTAAAATGGAGGGAGTACTTCCGTTAACGTTTTTGTGTGAATCATTTGCGAAAGGATGGTTTCAAGTGTGTTGCCAAGGAGGCTGAGCTAGTGGTTCAGCGGCTGCGTCTAGGAGATAGATCTATGTGCACCTCAGTGAGCACAACCTGAGCGCAAGGATTCGGCGCGATGCTTTGGGCCTTATGGATGGCAGTGGCACTGGACCTGCTTCTTCATTGGTCACTGACCCTATGGTACATTCTGCACTTTTGGTATGTTCCCAAGACAAAATATACCTACTTAATTTACAGCATTCATAGCTGGTGTTTACCAACTTGTTGACACCAATTGCTACATAATGATCACAATGGCATAGCGAGAGAAGCTGAATGGATGTGGAAGATCATGAGCCACAAGGATGTTGGCCCCTTTGGAGACACCAAAATTGGATTGATCAGGGTCTCTGCCCTGAGTCTCATAAGGGCATGTACAGCGCGTCGTCTCAACCCGTCTCTATCTTTGTATTTTTGCGAAAAACACCTCGGTTCGGCTTGAAGACGATGGCCCCGTCATCTCGCGAAGCGACGGCAAGGGCCCGTGCTCCAAGGTCGAAGCGCCGCCCGAAGCCGCGCTGTACAGGCTCGTCTTCTCGTCTCGATGGCGCGCACAGATCCCACGCGGCCATGTGCGGATTTGCGCAGGATGATGTTGCACGCCAAAATCCACCCCACCTTAGTCACGGATGCGCCGTCGCACCCTCGGTCGCTGGTGCGGCTCGGCGGAGGGGGCGACTGCGGCAGCCCGTGGCCCGCACCCTCGGTCACTGATTTGGCTCGGAGGAGAGGACGAGGACGAGAGCAGCAACGGATGTGAGGATATGCTGCCCGCTCCGCTCTCAGTGTTCCAAGTTTTGATTTGTCCTTCCGCTGCTGCGATGGGTATTGGAGTTTTTGGATTTGCTGCAGAAGGATGCATACCTGTTTGATTAGTTGTAATTCAGAGTGTTTATTCGGATGATAATAACCTTGAGCTTGAGGCCACCACACAGTTCTGCAAGTTGCTCTTTCGAGTTGTTTTCGTTTCTTAGTTTGTTTATTGGTTGAATTTGCAATATTCTGAATGGAACCTCTCTTGCTGGTCAGGTACTGAATGGAACCTCTCTTGTTAGATTTGGTTTAATCCTAGAGTTCGTTGGACGTTTGCCCATTCCAGTAAGTTTGGCAGCTCTGGATGAAGATCAGCTCATTCAGGTAGATCATTCAGCTGTTATGATGATGATGAAAAATTGAAAACTAGTTACTCTAGAATCAGCTCTTACATGATTTTCATGAAAAAAAAGTTCTGTTGCATGCTGAAGCTCATGAAAATGATTTGGTATGCTTTCAGGTTCTGACAAATACAGGAAAATATTTAACCTGAACAAAGTTGAGATATGCCAGTCTGAAAAACTGCTTGTTCTGAATTCTGTATTATACCCAACTGAATGTGTTAGACTGAAAGAGCTTCTCTGTGCACAAGATGACATTCTGCTTGTATGTTCTGGACTGCATACAAGTTGAACTATCTGTTATGATCTACCTTGCTAGATGGCATTCTACTATATTGAAGTTTCTGAGTATGTTCTGGATGGCATTCTACTGTAGTGAAGTCTGTTCCCTTTTGTTCAGTTGAACTATCTGCTATGATCTACCTTGTTGTAATGTTAAATTTCTAAGTGTGCTATGAACTATTATGAAGTCTGGTCCCTTTTGTTCAGTTCAATTTTTGAGTGTATTATCAAGCTTGAGTGTGTCGTACTGTTAAATTTCTGTTGTACTATCAAATTTCTAGATGCTTGAACCGTCTTCCATCAAACGGCCACACAATGGTATACAAATTGACATTCATGATTCATCTTGGCTACATACAAAGCATTAAACTACTTGTAGATGACCCTCTGTTTATGGGTTGTATGGCCTGTCTTTTTAATTGTCTCTATGTTAGATTCTAGTCTCTTAGAGACGACCCTCTGTCTCTTGGTTGTACATGCCCTAAGGGACGAATTGCTGCTATTGAAGGAGGCTATCCTAATTGGTATGATATGTGAAAACTTAGTACTATTCTTTTTGTTGCTTGTCACATATACATAAAATATCTGGATCTTTTGTTCGGAGTGAAGAATGCTAATTAATACCATTTTCATCTACTACCTATAGGCGCACTACTGTTGAGAAATTGGACTCTGCCAGGATATGTTGCTGAAGACTATTCCAAAGAGTCATTGGATAATACTTTTGACAAGGATATGATGAGCAAGTACACCAATGGCTCTCGCAAAAGGAAGATGAAAATACCCAGGTAGAATTTAATTCTAATTTTGCATATGATGTGAAAGAATATAGACTAGCCAGGATGTAGGAATTAGGAAATAATTAATCTCAGTGAAATAGGTTGTTCAAAAGTGCAACAGTAGCTCACTCAGTGCTGCTAAATCTAAAGAAATAAATAAAAGCTTGCATTTTCCTGTATTTTATACCCCAAAGTTCAAATCTGAAAACCTGTTATAATTAAATGGCGGTGATAGTTCCAATTATGAAACCATGCTGACATGCACTGTTTTTTGTGGCATGACTATCGCGCCCTGAAATTCACCTTATTTTTAAATCATGTTTTAATGTATTTGTAGAAATTTTAAAAGCCAAAAAAAAAAAAATCACCAAGATTGATCTCAAATTGTCTTGTGTGTATTTTTAATAAATTCTCCATGCCTCAAAACATGTAACCAATTTTTATTTGAATTTATAGAGCAATCTAAATAGTTTTAAAGCAACAACAACCATTAAAAGAGTGTTTATAAAAGAAAAACTAAATAAAGTATCCTCCTCCTCTTGGGCCCTTTTTAGCCCATCCCTTCCTCTCTCTCCTTCCTCCCGGCCCACTGCGGCCGCTCCTCCTTTCCCTCCTATCCAGCCCCTCGGCCTTCCTTAGTATGCGCGCGGCCGCAACGTCTCCGCCGGCCCGGGCCATCCATGGCCCGAGCTCCTCGGCATCGATCCGCCTGTGACATGGGCTATAAAAGGATGGCATCTGCCTCCTCTTCCTCCTTGCCGCCTCAGATCGAGTTTCCTCACCCCATTCCGTCTCCCCGCGCCGCCTCCTCTCTCCTCCACGCCCGACGAACTCCGACGGCCTCTTTCTCCTCGTCGGAGCGCCGCCCGACCGCGCGGTCCCCATCTTCGGCATCGCAGCACTGAGTACGTCATCGACGCCACCTTCCTCGAGCTCGTCGTCCACCAGAGAGCCACTGTTGCCGACGACCAGAGCCGCTCCGCCATTTCAACCTCACCGTCGGCTTCTTCCGGCGACCCCTCGCCGCCGCTACCTCGCCGGTGAGAATCCCCACGTCCTCCTCTTCTAGTCAGCACCCTCGCTGCCCTCCGCCAGGCAGCCACGCGCCGACGACCTTCTAGTCTTGTGCCGTCGGCGCCGGCCGTCTCCCCTGTCCGACGTGGTTGTCACATGGCAACAACGTCAGCCCACCCGAGCCGCGTGGCAGCGGCGTGCCCGCGCGCGTGGCTGTTGGCGTGGCAGCCCATGGGCCCGCCTGTCAGCCTCAGCCCCAAGACTGACACGTGGGGCCCACATGTCAGAGCTCAGCTCTCTCTTCGCTGACGCAGTAAATATGGATTTTTTAAAAAATAATTTAAGAAAATGTAAATCTCTATTTAAATATCATATAAACTTCAAATGGCTATATCTTGACTGTTTGAACTCCGAATTGATCCATTCAAGTCTCTAATTTCTTTTGAAAATGTCAAGAACACATTTATGAGCTTTTTAGCTGATGTTTGTATGGTTTTCTTAGCATAGTTTTTCTTGTTTGCGTTTGTCATGTAGACACTACAGTTCTGGAGGATCAGCTGTACGTCACCGTTGATAAGATTTTGTGAGCAATCAAGGCAAGTCATATCATACCCTTGAAGCATGTTGAATCCTATTGTTGTGAAAACTATATTGTTTTACTATTATTGTATCACTTTTATAAATTATATCGTCCACTATTGTTTTATTAGTTAATATTATTCCTAAGATCCTTGTTTTAGCTTTTATTGTTGAATTGATATCCATGTCTTTGTGAACCTTAAGCAAATTAAAATGACCAGTTAAGGGCCCGTTTGGTACAGCTGCTGATTCAGTGATTCAGTGATTTTGATTCTAATTCTTGCTGAATCAGATACTAAAAAAAATCAGAATCAGTATGATTAGACGTTTGGCTAAAAACATTAACTCTGGATTCTAATGGGGGACTTCTAGATAAATTGTCTATACTACCCTTATATTAGCAAGAAATTTAATTTGTACAAATTTTCTATAGCTTAATATAATACTAATAATTATTATAAGTACTTATATATATACACCAATATTTGTACAATTACATGTAAAAAAAGATTTCAAATAAGGTTAAACAACACAAGTTCAATGCATTTGCACCAAAAAACCAATCCATTTCAATAGTCCACTCATATTTTGAGTTCTAGTATAATATCATGGTTACATATTTCTGAGAGTTGTTACAAAATAAAAATATATTAACTAGAGTTCATATGAGAACTTTCATCTAGATTGCCATAATGCACTTACTAGGTCATCACGAACTCTATTCATGGACATATCACTAGAGTGTGAAGTAGAGGTATCTGATGCATTTTAAGAGACCGCATATTTTGCATATCTTGTAGAAATAGTTGGCACATAATTTGGATTTCAATCACACCTGGTGAAATACTTGTCAGATGTACAATTTTGACGTATAAAATTGTGAAGGCACATAGTCGTTGCAACGATCATTTCTTACTTGTCTATTGAATAGGTAGGCATCTTTAAAAGGATTCGCCATTTCATCTTCCATACACCAAAGGTGCACTCAACGACATTGCATGTACTTAAGTGACACTGATGAAATACTCTTGCTCACCACTGGTGAGAGTTCTTTTCCATTTAGGAACATGGTATCTTTGCCTCTTGTATGGTGCCATATACCCCGGTCTATTTGGGTAGCCAGCATCAATAAGATAATATTTACCTACAATATATGCATTTAGTCAACGTTATATATATATATATATATATATATATATATATATATATATGCCATGAAAATTAGTCGAAGAAAATTCTACATGATTTACACAATAACATACCTTGTGAGGGAGGTGGAAATATATCCTTATCAACATCTAATGCATGATAAAGGACGCTTGTGTTATGTATAGAACCTGGTTGTCCAATAGAAGCATATGTAAAGTGCATGTCGAAGTCGACCACTGCTATCACTCTTGTGTCTACCAATGTATTTAACATAATCATCACGTGTGTCGGTTTGCTGTGATATGAGTCCCATCAATGGTACCAATGCACCTTTTGAAATGTGGCCATAGTCTTTTATCATCCTTAATCCTTGTATGTACTCTTGGGTAGTTTGGATCTTTTGGACATATGAAATCCTTGCACATTCTAATCACACTCAACAAGACATCCTCAAATTTTCTGCTAATTGTTTCACCAGAATGCTTGAACCTATTTTGAACCCTTCTATTTGACTCACCACCTCTAACTATAAATAGTTCATAGAAAAATAGCAACCGATTCCATAGAGTTCATGTGATTGATTGATTTAAGACCATAGGTACTCACCAATAAGTCGTGTAGCTTGTAAAATAGGTCACTATTCATACGAAATATATGGTGACTCTCCCCTGAGGTCCTTAGAGTCTCTTGTACCCATACATATCCGCTTAGTTGCGATATCTTTGATTTATTCTTATCATAATATGTCATATAGTACTATCCAAGTAAGCAAGCAGCTGAAAAAGCAGTGGCTTGTAAAGCTTGATGACGGCGTATAACGTCCAAAGCGAACTCATCATCTTCCTCTTGATCACTACCATCACTTTCATAAGAAGTCTCACTTCCATCAGATTCACTGGATGACATCTGAAATATGAAATAAATGGTAACTATTATGCAACTTAAGTGCATATAGAAAACAACAAGTACTCACAAAGCATGATGGGGATACATTGTCATACCCTACCTTGTTCAAATGGGTATTAGAGCGATTCCCTGCGTTAACTTGTTCCAAGAATAACTCACAAACTATTCTAGTGTTCTAATCTGTTCATTCAGCATTATTTGCACCTTGGTTTTCCTCTACCAAAGTTGTTGCCATCTGTAGTACTTATAAAATGAAACACATGTAAAGACATCAAATGCACAGCCATCGGTTTATTTGCACCAAATGCACAACAAATATATTTCACATTAATCATTGTGCCCCATGTGTGTATATATATATTGTCTAATTTCAGATCTAATTTATATAGGCAGTAACAGTACTAATATCGAGTACAGTGGTAAAATATATATGTCTCTTATCTGAACTGGTCTCCAACTAATATGAGTACTTAAAAAAATATATTATCTGTCTTGACATCCATCGAGTACAGTACTAAAATATATATTGAGCTGGTCTCCAACTAAAATATCGAGCACAATAAACCCTAGTACAGTATCCATTCATATCCAACTAAAAAATATGAATGGAACTGGTATAGTATCCATGGATAAAATATAGTGAAGTGAGCTAATCTTGGTCTCCACTAATGGATACTGTACTAATAGATACAGTAAAGTGACAGTATATTCAACTTGAAATATCGAGCACAGTGTACAGTGTATCGAGCACAGTATTCACAACTAAAAAATATCGAGACAAGTACTCATCCAACATGTACAGTGAAGCACAGCTAAAAAATATCGGCCCATTCCTGAGAGCTACCTGCAGCAGTGCTGGAGACCGGCGGCGGCGGCGGTAGCGGATGGCGACCGGCAGCGGCGACGGTCCGACGGCGTTGGCGCGGCGCGGCCCCGAGGGCATCGGCGTGACGTCAATCCGACGGCGTTGGCGGCGCAGTGGGGGCTCGACAGGCGCGACGGCACTGGAGTCCCGACGGCGCCGACGATTGGAGATCCGACAGCGGCGACGTCGTCTGGATCCCCAAGTCTAGGGCGAGGTGAGTCTCCTCGACTCCTCGGTTGGATGGGGACGGGATGGAGGGAGGTATACCCAGTGGCAGGTGGGTAGTTTTTGCGAAATTGTGGGGATTTTCAGATGTGGTTCGTTGGATTCCCACGAGAAGCCACAAAATGCCTCGTTCTCTGGTCGCACGTAAAAAACGGAATCACAGCGGATCGATTCGGGTGGGAAGCAGATGGATTTTTGCCTGTTTGGCTCAACTCCAGTAGATTCGACTGAGAATCGCCTTTGAGAATCCCTACCAACCGGGGCCTAAGTATCCTATGTGATGGACTATGCTTAGCCTTGCCTAGATTCAACTTCATAACTTTTGGATAAACTGCGATATGATAGTATCAACTAAAACCTTGATTAAATGCTAGATCATCAACTAGGCAATTGCTGAAAGGGAGAAAGAATGTTTTCTTGTGAAAACTAAAACATGTTTTGGAGCTATCTCGGGCATTTGTTGCAAAGCCATTTGTAATGTCCCTCTCCCGTTAACCAACATAGGTCAATAGGAGCGAAACGTCATTACCTGCATTACTTGTACCAGTCCCAGTAATCCAG
Organism: Oryza meyeriana var. granulata; assembly: GCA_003991445.1. Taxonomy (NCBI): domain Eukaryota; kingdom Viridiplantae; phylum Streptophyta; class Magnoliopsida; order Poales; family Poaceae; genus Oryza; species Oryza meyeriana. The sequence goes on from RYFJ01000197.1 coordinate 193,786, forward strand.
CTGGTGCATACAGGGCATTAGTGGATCATAGCCAAACCTCTTTTATTTATTAAATAGAGTTCCCTTACATAGATTGTAGCCATGGACAAAACTCGGGCATGCAACGATACGTTACAAAAGACGACAGTAGAAGCACAAGCTAGGCCTAAAGACACCCACAAGTACGGCTTGGGACCTAGACCGAAACCCTAACAATCTTCATATTCAGCTTGCTCTTGAAGTAACTCATCAATGGTTGATCTTTATCTTTGTATATTTCTGAAGAAGGGTTATAGCAAGGGTGAGTGCTCGAGGTACTCAGTTACGGAAATAATGTGAAATGCATGGTTTGCCAAAGAAGGGTTTTGGGGTTTATTTCACAATAGTTTTGTGTTTGAAAACAATTTGTAAAAATTATAAGTATTCTTTAGTTCTGGGAAAGAGACTCACGCCTTGATCCATTCCGTGAGTTGCTTTGCAACAACTCACCACAATTATCAGAAAGAGACCTATGTCTCAACCTATTCCACAAGTCATCTCGCAATGAATTGTCACTAGACCATTTTGGAACGTACTGTCCTAGAAAACATCCCCATTTAGATGGATTAAACTTTCTCAATCATATTTCCATTTCACACCACTCAACCTTGACTATGGTGCCAAACGACATCCCAGAACACACAGTCTCATTTCAGACCACTCAGGTGTTACACCTACCACTCAGGTTGGTTCTGGTAACGCTTCCCAATTTATAAACATATTTCACAAATATTTTAATCAGTCTTACATCTTTGTTAAACAATTTCTTTTCAGTACTTCTCGCTCTCCACTTGTGATAGACCTCCAAGGGACATGGCGCCATTTATTTCCTTCTCCATCGACATAGGAGCCAATTCCCTCCCTATCAACCATGCTACTACTCCGGATCAACCTGACAGCCTCTATGTCATGGCCCTGGCTCCCAACCTCCATAACAGCCATGGCTGGTTCGAGGAGCTAAAATGCCGAGACCCTCGTGATATGACACCCTACTGGTGTTCTCTACCTCTGCCGGCGACATCCTCTCCTACACACTAGTTAATGGCACCACCATCTATATTTCTTCGACGCAATAATATTGTGGCATTCAGGCCTACGACACGGTGAGCAGCAAGGAGTGGCGACACGTCGGCCGCTGGACGATGCCATGCTTAGGCAAAGCTGAGTATGTACCGGAGCTGAAGCTATGGTTGGGGCTATCTAGCCACCACCCCTTCAACCTGTGCACTTTTGATCTCTCCAACACGGGCTTTAGACAGCCACCCACGGTGCGTCACACTTGGGTGGATCTTGACATACCTAAATCTTGGCCGGCCTTCCTGCTCAACCTAATCAACCTTGGCTCTGACAAATTCTGCATTGTCAAGGTCTTCCGTTCTTTGTTTGACCCTTTCTCTGACTTTCACATAACTGACCCCGATTGCTTGATGGGGAGCTTGCTATCTTCACTGGCATGCAGCTTGTGCATGGCCGTGGTGCAGGTGGGCTCACTGGAACTAGTTTCATTTTGCTGTGAAGCGGAAGGGTTCGCAAAAACTAATTTCAGCTTGCTATCAAGCAAATGCTTGTGAGTCATGCAATTTTGTTATCTACATTTCTGGTGGACTTACTAACTAGGATCAGAACTCTAAACCATGTGTTCTTTTGTGCTAAATAGTTGAATGGCTGCATAGCAGAATGATTTTGTGATAATTATTTGAGGCTATAAATGAAGAAATTCACTATTATAAAGTTAAAAAATGGATTTAAAAGTTTTCTAATAATTTCATATATATAGTTTTTCTTTTTCAAAAATGTGTAGTTTTATTATATGTTTTTGTGATCATAGGAAGTGTTATGCCTGGTAACTGAATATCATATCTAGTAGGTATTAGACTTGGTATCTACATGTACCATGCCTGGTATCTGAGTATCATTTCTGGTACATATAGATATTTGATCTGATATATTATGAAGGCATTAGAGAGTATTATCGTAAATCATGATATATTGGGAATATCAGTGTACATTATTGATATTTAATATGGTTTTGAAATGTTTGAGATGAGAAGTTTTAGGGTTGCAGCAAACAATATTCATTGCATTGAATAGAAAATCAACAAAGAAAAAAGGGACAGGTCGGAACCTAGCCAGGTGCATCAATCTAAGCCAAGCATGCCAAAAAGCGCTACTGCAAGGCCCAGTTGGCATATGCTGCCCAGCTGAGAAGGGCGAAATTAGCACCCGCATGCGGTAGACGGACACATCCCTCGTTGCGGCACGTGGGAGAGGATTATACATTGAGGGAGACTGGAGAACGGTATACCGTTCCAACGGTAAAGACATCATACCTTTATCATGCCTATGCCGTTTCAACGGTATACCATTTTCTAGTATTTATGTTGCATATTTGGTTGTGGATAAAATTCAGTTCCATAAACTATACCATCCTTTGACGGCATGATGTTCTTTAGTTTTTCTCTTATCCAACCAACAACATGATCTTACCGTGAAAGCTTCTAAGAAGCTAACTAATTAGTATTACCTTCGTCCTAAAATGGAGTAGTATCTTTTTAGCTATATATCTGGACAAGTGCTTGACCAGATATATAGCAAGGAGTTGTTATATTTTGGGTCGGAGGTAGTATATTATAAGGCAAAGTTTGCTACAGGACATCATCACTTTGCGGTTTTAGCTATCGGAAACCACAAAAGTCACGTTTTGGGGAAACACACTTTGGAAGCATGGTAATTTACCGGTGGACGCTGTCCCCATTAATTTAATATTTTTAGCCAGATGAGGGGAGAGAGAATGCACATGTGCGCATGAAGACATAAATGCCCCTCGCATTTTCCACTTAGGCCAACTGGGCCCTACACACTGCCGCCTCGAGCCTCTCACACCGAGCCAACCTGTTGTCTGCGGCCAATAGCTCGCCACCAAGCCGTCGACATTGTCATCGTCCTTGCTGCTTGGGAAGGACCTATGCCACGACCCTCACCGCCTGTAAATGCCGGCCCTGCCACCTCACCTCGCCATAGCTACCCTAAAACGCTCTAGGCCATTGATCGAGCATAGTCCTGCCGCGCTATGCTCAGGCACGCATGAGAGAGAAAGCAGAGAGGAAAAGAACACGAGAAAGAGAGAGACGAACATGTGGGCCCTAGCAATTAACTTTAACCCATGCACAATACTCCCTCCTTAATCCCCTCTATTGTCTCACGGACATATGAGCCCAACTCCTTTAAAATGCGAGGGACATTTCTGTCCTTTCATACGTACATGTGCCTTCTCTCTGCTCATCTGGCCGAAAATATTAAATTAATAAGGATGGTGTCTATCAGCAGATTACCAGATTACCACATTTCCCGTCCCTAAAACTTGACTTCTGCAAAGTCCTACAGCTAAAATCGCAAAGTGGCGATGTCGTCTAGCAAAATTTGCCATATTCTAATGGTATCTATACTTCTATAGAGATATAGATTGATAAATAAATGGATAGATATGATATTTTTTAAGGTATTTATAAAATTTTTAAATGATTATGAGATAAATAATGCTCCAATACAAGTATTTGAAAACGGAGATATATTTCTGTCAAATAATGGCCTTCCCGAGAAATGTTGGTAAGGCATAGTACGTACTTGTAGGCAAGCAGGCCTGCTGGCCCTTCTCAATTTTCGAATTTTTTTATTTTTATATTTTTTTTTAAAATTTTAAAACTATATTTTTTTCAATTATTAAAACTATATTTTTTTCTGAAATTTGCAGAAATAAACTCCTCCCGTCCTTGGGAGAGTTTCTTTTAAAAACCGTCCTCCTAGAGGGTGGTTTATATGACGTGGCATGGCTCGGGGGGCCGGGGCGCCCGCATTTTTGCAGGCAGCCCCTTTCTGCCCTCTCGAAGGGCGGTTTATCCCCTCTAGGGGGCTACTGAAAATAACATGTCATCAGATGGCGCAGAATATTTGCATGAATAAATTCACCTTTATAGATGTTCTTACCAGTATCACGCTTGCAGATTTACAAAACAGATTCTTGCGGCAAGAACTTTGTGAGAGACGTGAACTACACAAAGTTCCTACGTAAGAACTTGGTCTGGGATTTTGCAAATATACCAGAGCAATTACAATCAGTATTTTGCAAGGAGTTGTGTGGCTCATCTCTTCAAACCGATGATTTATAAAGGGCAGAGGATAGTGACAGCACCACTTCAGGAGGACAGCGTCGACAACGGGAATCGTGGTGCCAAAAGTGTTTTGTCTTGGCACCAATAAATGAATGATAACGATGTTACAGTCACACGTGACCAGGTCAATTACTCCGTGTGCCGAAACGTATAGGTGGTGGTCTCGCGTGAAAAGCGTTAAGAGGATCCCGTGCCGAAAACGACATGCAGTGAGTCGAGTAGTGCGCAAAAAAGTACAGACTTTGGGCATCAAAATTAGAATATCGTGCAACGGGAATCGTGGCGCTGAAAGTGTTTCATCGTGGCCTGCCATAAATCAATGATAGCGACGTTCGAGTCACGCGCGACTAGGCCAATTACTCCGTGCGCCGAAAGTTAGAGGTGGTGGTCTTGCGCCAAAAGTATTATGAGGGTACAGACTTTGGGCATCAAAATTAGGCTATCGTGCAGCACCGAAAGTAATGTAACCAATAAGACGAAAAGAGCATATAATAAAGCACAGTTATGAACTACAAAGATAACATAATCTATCATAATATACACGGAATAGGTGGAGAGAACTAAGGGCCTAGCCTATAATCTCAAGCTATCTTCGGCTTCTGCTGCTTTCTTGCATGGGCCCTCAGTGGCCCTGAGAGTAAGTGTGCTGAGGGACATGGACACCATGCCCTACGTGGGGCGCCTGTGCTGGGGTGTTTGCAGGTGGCTCCTGAGAATGTGCTGGTGGAGCTCTCCCAAGCTAGGAGGATCAAAGCACATCCTATAGCAGCACGTACGCCTCGTAGTCCTCGCCATTCTATATTTGGCCTCATTCTGACAACAGTATGCTTCACTTGCTCAAGTAACCAATACCAGCTTTTCGTATTCTCGCTCTCAACAAAAGCGAAAGCGACTAGTAAAATTTGGTTGTTCCCATCAACTCTGATTGCAATCCATATTTGGCCTCTATATTTTCTAGTGAGGAATGTCCCGTCTATACAGAGGATAGGACAACAATACATGAATGCTTCAACGCACGCGGCTATAAAGAAGAATGCTCGCTGCAAGACATTAACATCGGCATGTTCATTCGATGGATAACTATTCAGGTTAAAGTAGCTTCCTAGATTCCTCCGCCCAATGCTGGGTAGCAAACGAGGCAAATTGTCATATGACGCTTTAAATGTGCCTAACCCCATCTCCGTCTTCTGCTTCACTGTCACGTCCAGAATTTCCATCCAAAATTAAGGAATCAACTGAGGTACACATGACAAAGTCGATAACAAAGTAATTGTTTACATTACGAAAGCATTTAATACATAGGCGAATGGCACCTCTCAAGATAATAAAGTTCTAACTGCGGAAATAAACTAAGACGACGTGATGACTCCCACTCCACGAACTTGACCAGGCTCCCGCTTAGTCCTCCAAGAAATCCTTCTTACTGAAGTACTCTTCTGAATGATGATTGTTGATTGCAAGGTAAGTACATGAAATACTCTGCAAGCCACACAGCAAGTATGCAAGTGCATGAGATAACAAAGGAAGGCATAATATGGCTTAATTTGCATAAACAACATTTAATAAAGCATTTGAGGGAGTAATAAAACATCAATAATTAAACCAAATTAACCAATACTATACTACTCACCAAAACGGTATAGGCCCATCCACTCCAACATGGAGCTAAACATATTCCGCCAACCATTAGTCAAATTTAAATATTGTGGGACTAATCACAGAAAACATTGCTAGGCTCGCCCTTAACCGTGGGCACGGTTATTCGAATAGTTTTACTCTGGCCAGAGGTATACCAATTTACCCACAAGACACAACCCTACAACGCATCACTGTGTGCCTTAATACCACCACGGTACCTTAAAAAGGAGTTGTGACAGGAGCCTCCCGCCAAGCCTCCGGTCTTCGATAGGAGTGATCAATTGTCTTCTCGCAAGACAGCTCGACGCCCTAAGCATGGACTTATTGTCATTACCATGTGTGGACTTATATCAACCACAAACAAACCCTAGTGCCTCCTATTGAACTCGGCACACTTCAAATCCTGCTATCCCATTCTAGCTTGTGGTTAGCACGAGTGTTGCTTTGCAACAAGTAGTCTATGAACTGGTCCTTAACTGTCACGAGCACTGCTAGCAACAAACACAACCCTGGTGCTCACAACCCACCATTTAGACATATTTTAGTGGACCATTAAATCATCCTTGCACGACCACTATCGTAAGTCGAACCATTATTTCATGTGAGACATTTGCAATTAGCGAGTCTATAATGATATCCCATTACTTGTTCTACATATTGCTAAGCATGGCTAAGCAAGGTCCTAGAAGTACTCTAGCTAACCCATACATAAAGCTAGCTAGTCACATTTGTCCCATAGGTACAATAACAGGTAACCAAATCAAGGGGGCTATAAGAAAAGATAAGGGTTTCCCATTCCAATGACATTTAAAAATAAATACAAAGTTGAAGGAAAATATAGCTTTAAACTTAGGAACAATATGCTCAAAGGGGTTGAGGAATCTGTGTGACTTGCCTTGCTGCTCCTCACAAGCCTCAAAACCTTCCTCGGGAAACTACGACTCTTCTGGAACGTCGGTGACTAAAAGCAATAAACAAAAACAAGCAAAACAGAACATCAACACACACGAATAGTATAGTATTATATTTTTAATGGGTAGATCTTGATTTTTAAAGAATTTTGCAAGTTGAATCACCCCGAACGGAGTTCGGATGAATTAGTTATGAATTTTAGAAGTTTAAACCCTTTCAAAAGCATTTAAAAAATTAAACCAATTTATTGCGTCATTAATGAATTAATTTAATTCGGGAAAGGCTTTATGGTGTCATGAGGGAGAGAGAGAGAGGTGAACTGCCGGCTGACAGACGGGGCCCACAGGTCAGAGAGAGGGGACTCGGGTCCACGGTGAACCGAGTCCACCGAGGTCCACAGGGCGATCCGACAGAATAGATTTATTGCGATCAGATCAAATGGTCCAGATTGATCCAAGGTTCAAGATAGATCAGAGGGCCGGGATTTAATCTAACTTTGATCGGACGGCTAAGATCAATCTAAGAGATCTAGAGGCTGGGATTTAAATGAGGAGATCAGACAGCTAGGATCGATCCCGCCCGGATCGATCACATGAGCCATCATGGCTCCGACGTGGCGCACACGGTGGCAACTGGCAACAACGGCAGCATGGGAACCTATGGTCATCGGTGATCAGCGACTAGGCGGCGCACGAAGAGGACTGGAATGGGTAGAGGAGATTGAGGCGCAGCTCACCGAGTGTAGAAGGGCGTTGAACGGCGATGGGAGGCACCGGCGGTAGGCTATTGGCGGCGGGGCGTCTCAGGTCTTTGGCAGCGGTGCTGTTCCGGCGATCTCCGACGGCTGGGAGGCGGCGGCCTGGCTTCCCTGTGCTCCGGTGAAGCTAACAGGAACGGCAGCGGGGCTTAGCGATCACTAGGGCGATGGCGGCGCTGCATTGGAGCTTGGCGGCAGCGGCGGAGCAAGAGGCTCACGGTGCTAGGGCGCAGGCGGCGAGGTCTTGCTAGGGCTGAGGCAGAAAAAGAAGGAGAGGCGCTAGGGGTGCTATTTATAGCAGTGGAAGGGAGAGTTCAGCAGAGGTTCGGCAAGATATGCTACATTGAAGGATTAGGGATTGAGTCCGATTCGGGAAGCTTCGAATCTCGCCGTCCGTGCACGATTGGGCTCTGGTTTCTTGGGGATAAGGCAGAGGAGGATCGGGGCACTATTTCCCCTCAACTAATTGGATGAGATCGAGGCCAAGGCGAGCAGATTTGACGGGATTACAGCAGCCGCGCTCAGGGGTGAACATGACTCCTGAGTGAGAGGTTGAAGACGACCCGATAGGTAGGGCCCACTTGTCAGCAAGGCGAGGGCGACGTGGGGGCCGCAGGCTGTGGGCCACGCACGGGAGGGAGAGAGGGATAAGTGCACAGTAACAGGCCGGATTCGGCCCGTGCACAGGGAGGGGGTTTTTATTTTCTTTTTCTTTTGTTTTAATGCTGTGAACTCCATTTAATTCACCAAAAATACTTCCCTTAATCAAATAAATCCCAGGAAATAAATAATTAAGCAAAGAATTTTATAAAATTATTTCCAAGCTCATTTTTATTGTAAATTTTCTCTGATTTTATTGTTTGCACTCCTTACGGCTTTTAATTAAATTTCTAAAATTTATTTTTCACAATATCTTTAAATGGGAATAATTTCAGGGTGTTACATTCACCCTCCATGCCTTAGCGTAGCTCACGGTGTACTTATACTTTTTCTCAATGTATGTAATTAGTGGCTTTGGTTCATAATCCAGGTTTTTGACAATATGTGCATATATCTCATTTACAATGAATACAGATGTTATGTTACGGTGGTATTTCTTAACCCCTTCTAAGTGAGAATCATGTTTAGTTACAATAGGTACTATCCAATAGGCCTTCCATCTTCCCTTAAATGCATGCACCCGCCAATGACAGCCGTACTTCACACACTTCACTTCATAAACCGTCTTGCATCAATTCACCCTTGAACTCCCTCTACAGAGACACTGTCCATTTCTTCACTGCCTCCTTTAGCTCCTCTATCTCACCATACTTTGCACCCTGCACTACCTCATTCTCTTTGTACTCCCACGGCACATGATGCCCCTTGGAGATAACAAGACCGGAAAAATCTTGGCCAGTCTATTCAACGGGTATTGCATTCCTCTCTTCCTCATCTGATGATTCATATTCATCAGCTTCCTCATTTTTCGAATCTTTCCTCTCCATAAGCTTGACAATTTTACTGATTCTCTCACCCTCGTTGGCTACTCCACTTGGTTCAACATCAACTTCTGCATGGACACTCTCATTTTCCTCCATAGTTCCCTCATGGTGTTCCACTAAACTTAGACCTTCCTCATGTTGCGTAGCCATATCCATGTTACTCTCCTTCTCATACACTTGCACAAGCATGGCAAATGGCTAACCACACTCCAATACCATCTCCACAGAGCTTCTCCATGTTTCGGTGCAATCCACCGGCAATTCCTAAAAAAACCCTTCGGCTGCACTGCTGACTTTGGCATGCACTATAATCCCACGATTATGTGGATCTATTCGAAAGCCTTGCATCAACCAGTTGCACACAGCCCCAAAACTTCTTTCTACTGCTCTATCAATGCCCCTTGTTAGTGTCTTCAAATTTGATAGATCTACACTATCTGGTCCATATCTAACATTCCCTTCACCGTAAAATAATTGACGAACCATTTTACTTGCCATATCTACCCACGCAACAAATATAAGTCAAGCTAAATAACTTTAAGCCTACAGTACTAGCCTATTTCAAGTATTACTAACTAGCGGATGTACAAAACCATTGTCTTCAATCTACGCACAAACAGTATGTGAAACGAACTATCGATGTTTTATATCGGCAATAATAATATGGGGCTACTCGTGGGATTTAAACTTGATGGATTGCAAAGGAACACGAAACGATTTATCCTGGTTCAGGCCCTCGGGGTGAGGTAATACCCTACTTCCAGCTGTTGTGTATTGCCTTTAAGGTTTCTCTGATGAAATTGTCTCAGTTGCCCTCAAGGGGCACCCTACCTCCCCTTATATACCAGGGGGACAAGGTTACAGGGTAGGAATCCCAGTCGGATTCCGACCAAGGAATTTTCTTCTAGGAATACAACGCGCCCGACTAGGACTATATCCTTTCCTTGTCGTACAAAGTAATGTATGCCGAGTCCTATTGTATCCCTAATTACAACGTTAGGCCCATACTCTGTCAGAGTGGCCCTAATACTTCTCATGAGATACCCGAGGCCCATGGTCTCCACAGCAGCCTCTGAGACCTTCATAGTTGAGTCACAGCTGATGCCGAGTGCTCATCCTCCTTAGGGAAAACTTTTCGAGTGCCTTGCTCCTGAGTTCTCATAGTTCGAGTGCTTCTTCTCCAAGTCCTGCTTCATATCAGCTGGCAACGAGGCTATGAAGGGCTTCATGGTAAAATATAAATAGTATGTGTCGAATAGGCGCACCTATTATGTGTAGCCCCCGACTTTGTGCTTAATTGTGAAACAATTAAATATAAAATCAAAGATCTTTAACCTTTTAGTATTTCCCGAATAGTGTACTATTCAGAAATTAGACTCTTCAGTATTATGTCAGCTAGAAGGATTTTTGCTCAGGGCAATTGTTGGCTAAACATGTAAGCCCCGTACCACTTGATGGATTTTAACCCAATATGTGGTCAGGTATACTTGAGAGATACCTGCAGCCCCAATTTTAATGGAGACCAGCTATTGATCCTTATAAGGATATATCCTCAATACCTGATAAATAATGCAGATATCTGAACACATATGTCTAGCTATTAGGCCTTCATGAAGCATATATGATTATTTAATCGGTTTCTGTAAATAGCATCTGCGCTGTGATTTCAACATAGCCAACAGTCGGCTCAATAGAGCATGCCATTTATAAACTCATGTCTTATGGCCCAGTACTGAAATAGTCGGCCTAAGCCTACTTATCAACACAGGCTTTCTAAAGCGGGGAGAGAAAAGATTCCCCCTTCTTCTCCAATCCGTCAATCGTTTCATCTTCCAACTTCCGCGCCCAAATTTCACGCTCCGCCTCGCTAGGGTTCGCTGTAGCCTGCGTCCCCACTCGAGACTCACCCGATTCTGCTCCGCTGCATCCATTTCAAGCCTCCACAAGTCTTTCTCCTAAATCTTTTCACCTTCAACAATGCCGAAAGCCCCATTTGAGATTCCTGAGATGACCGCCGGAGTCTGGCCGATGTCGGACTACAGCCCGGTGAAGCTGAAGCTATTAGAGAAGCAATTGATGCTACAACGTCAGGATGCAATCCACTAGCGCACTGCGGAGGGAGAGTCGATACCAGCGCCCAAATCTAGTGAGACCGGCGTCTTCACCTCATTTTTTGATCGCGGTCTCGCCCTCCCGGCTTCAGATTTCCTTCGCCAGCTTCTATCCTTTTATCAGATAGAGTTGGTGAACTTGAATCCCAACTCTATCCTTCACATCTCTATCTTCACCACTTTGTGCGAAGTCTTTCTAGGGGTCAAGCCCCATTTCAATCTCTTCCAGTACCTGTTCCACATAAAGCCCCAGCCATCCAAGAACAAAATCCAAGTCATCGGGGGAGCCGGTCTTCAACTTAGGAACGAGATGAAGAAGACGTATCTCAATGTTCCTCTGAAGACATCACTCAAGGGCTGGCACAGAGAGTGGTTCTACTGCTCAAATCTGGAACTCTCTCTGTCCCCTTTCACTAGTTCTCCACCAACTGTCCTGCCCAGCTGGTCCTTTGTGCCAACGTACGAGGAAATGGGGCAAGTGTACCAGCTGATGGAGAAAATCGACCTCCTGAAGAGCACAGGGCTGACTGGTCCCTGGGTGGCAAGGTGTTTCCTCAACTGCCGCACCAGACCTCTGAAGGCCAGGAGCCATTTTGGCTGGGACTACCAAGACAAGGATGATCCCAGCCGCGAAAACCCTAACGCAGCCGACAAGAACAAGGTTACTAATACCCTGCTTGGCTTCTTCGTCAATGGGGTAGTGGAGATAGAGGACAAAGAACGCCCTACGCCCTACAGCCAGAGCAGGCCTCGGCCATAGGTAATCATGAAAGACTGATATTGAATCGTTATCCTTCTGTGATGAATGTCTATGGATTTCTGTCTTGGATTGTTCTGCAATGCAAGACGTATGTCGTCGACATACTTGTAGGACTATGTGAAGTTTGATAATGACTCCCAAAATCAGCTGGCCACCAAAATAAAGAAACGGCCAGTCAGCCCCTGTGCCGCCCAACCTAGCTCCAAGAGGGCTAAGAAGAAGCCAATTGAAGACCTGCGCAAGAAGAAAACAAGCACGCCGAGTGCAGCGCCAGGGAGCTTGAAGATCAAGGATCATGTCAATTTAGCTCCTAGGCCGTCAAGCCCAAGACCGGCATCACCTGGCCCAAGGCCAGCACCACTAAGCGCCTCGACTCCCTAGTCGGCCGCATTGGGGATAGAGCTGACTGGGGCCAAATCTCCTCCGCCAACTGCCGCACCAATTGGCCCGACAGCCGGTAGCTCTCCGCCGCCGAGCAGGCTGTCAAACCCCTCACGGACATCTCCTGGAGCTCCTCAGTGGAAATTCAAGACTTCCAAGAGGTAATAAAAAATACTTTCAATCTTCTGAGAATCTTGAATGATATGGTAAATGTATTAATATTTGGCATATTTTGCAGGAAGTGAGTTGACATAGATCCCAAAGGGACTACGCCAGCAGCCCCTGCCACCGAGCCCATCCCAGTCAAGCCAGAACCAGCAATTTCATCTGCCGAGGCAGAGGCCGCCCTAGCTGCTGAAACTGAAGTAGCCCTGACACCAGAATTACCAGCACCGGCCGATCAAGGAGCAGAAACTGAAGCTGCTACTCCAGCCCCCAAGTAGATCGCCGAAGCCCCTACAGTAGCGAGATCAGGGCCGGGACCCCATCGCCAGCGATATCGTCGTCTTCTGATGAAAGAGATCTCCCCAGGCTCGAGCCCCTCTACGCAACTTCCCAAGAACTTTTTATTGAGTCACCCTCGAGGGAGTTGCAGAGAGCTATGAGTATGACAAGACAGCAGCACTAAGAGAACACAGAAATCTCATGTATGCTGCAATTGCTGCATCCAAGGGAGTCCAGGTATGTAGTGAGTCTCGCCATGTTGAGTGCTTGATAACTCCTGTTGATTTGGTGTTCCACCATCGGACTCTGATTTCCCTTGGTTTGTGCTGAGCAGAAGATAGTCGATCACTCAGAGAAGATGAATAAAGTCCTGACCGAGCTCGTCCCTCAACTACAACAACTACGCCAGCTCCAGGTTGACAAGGATGAACTAGAACGAACCAGCCAAAAAAGGGAAATGTGGTTGAGGTGGTCAGTAGATAAGCTCAGGGACGAAAACTGGGCCCAAGCTAAAAAGATCAGAAGTAAGTCTTCTGTGTTATCCTCCTGAGTGAATCCTGAGTAGATTTCTCCAGCGTTGTTGATTCCCAACTGCCTTGTTGAGTTTTGATTTCAATCTTGAGTTCTTGACTATTTTGATTTGCAGCCCTCAAAGCCGAGCTGAAAGCCCAGGCAAAGGAGAGGAAAAAACAAGATAAAAAGCTGAAGGAAGTGGAGAAGGCCAAAGCCAAGGTGGAGGCCGACTATGCCAGTAAGTCTCCTGCTTGACTGTAATCTTAGCCCGACTGCTTGTTGCTTCGACTTCTTATCTTGGTTGACCAATATATTTGTCATGCATCTGAATAGCTTCAAAAGCCAACGCCCAGATTTAGTTTGGCGCCTTCGCCAAGGAGATTAAGATGATCAAGGAGTCACGGAAAGTGCTTGTCGAATCCGTGAAAGGGCTCCTAGACATCATGTAGCCTCACTATCCTAGGACTAGCTCCAGTACCGTCACCCAAGTGCACGAACGCCTAAGCGAAGCCCCGAGTATCCTGAAGCAATACTTGGATGAGCATGTAGCTGTCGGCGTCACCCAAGCTCTCACCATGACCAAATCAATTTACCCTAGGGTAGACATTAAGGCCATTGGTGAGGGTTTTGCCGAGGGGACGACTCTTGATGAGGCGCTGGAGCTAATCAGCCCGGTGAGGCCGACCGTGGAGGCAATAGCCAGAGACCTGGGCATGTAAAAACAGAATGATTATGCAGTCGGTGACTATTGATGAGCATACATGACTTTTGTAAAGACATTTGTAAATATCTATAAAATGCTACCGAGTACTTGCTTATTTTAAGTCGTCATTAGCTTTACCTGACTACGTAGTCTGCACCGAGTAGATCAATAGGAACTTAAGAAAAAACGTTCACCTTTGAGAGCTATGCTTGGGCAAATTTAGTATAATCGTTGTAGAACTTCATGACTTAGATAAAACAAGCTCGGATTTTATTAATAAGGCACATAATATATGCAGGCCTCGGCTCACTATTCGGTTGGGACAAGCGATGTAGTGAGTCAGAGAAAAAAATCTTTATTCATATGTACAGAGGAAATACAAGACTCAGGTATAGAAAGAACGTAGTTGTTCTATATTCCATGAGTTGCTGACTAGAGCACTGTTTTCAGTCTTTAGTCGGTAGGCGCCCGGACGTGTTACCTCAACGATAATGAACGGCTCTTCCCATAAAGGGGATAGTTTATGCCTGTCTTTGGTGGTTTGTGTTTTTCCCAGGACGAGATCTCCCACAAAAAGGCGCGGCCATGAACATTCCAACTATGATAGCGACATAGGCCTTGAAGATACCTTGCCGACTGGATAGTTGCGATGTCCCTTGCTTCCTCCAACTGATTGAGTTTGACCAGTCGGTCTTTGTTTGATTTGTCTTCTTGAGTGGGCCCAAACTCGCAGAGAGCCGCACTCTAACTCAGTTGGTAACATAGCCTCAGCACCATAGACTAGGAAGAAAGGGGATTGCCCTGTTGCCCGACTAACTATGGTTCTTAGAGACCAGAGAAAAGATGGGAGTTCTTGTACCCACCGTCCTGTATATGGTTGTAGTTGGTCGAATACACTAGCCGTGATACCTTATAAGACCATGTCATTGGCACGCTCGACCTGCCCATTACTCTGCGGGTGTGCCACAGAAGCATAACAGATCTTGATGCTGAAGTTGTCACAGAAATCTTGAAACACGCCACTAGTGAATTGAGTACCGTTGTCCGTTATGATGCGGTTAGGAATTCCAAATCGGTATAAAATACTCATGATGAAATCCTTTGCCCATGCCGCTGTTATGGCAGTAACGGGTTTTGCCTTGACCCACTTTGTGAATTTCTCCACTGCGACGAACAAGTGTGTGAACCCTCCTGGCGTTTTTTTGAACGGCCCGACTATGTCAAGCCCTAAACTGCAAAGAGCCAAGAGATTGGAATTGTTTAAAATTCTTGAGCTAGAAGATGTGTTTGCCTTACATAGAATTGGCATCCCTAGCACGCGCGAACTATGTCTTTAGCATCTATTACTGCAGTTGGCCAAAAGAAATCCTGTCTGTAAGCCTTTTCGACTAACGTCCTAGATGCAGCGTGGTTGCCACAAATACCCGAGTGGATCGATTGCAGAATCTGCTTGCCCTCCTCTAGTGTTACGCAGCGCATGAGGACTCTGGATGCGCTTCAATGGTAAATGTCTTCTTCGACTACAAGAAAACATTTGCTTCGACGTTTAATCCTCTCGATTCGCTGCAATCTTCTGGGAGTTCATCGTCCAAGAGGAATTTGAAAATTGGAGTCCGCCAGTCTTGAGAGATAATTAGCACTTCATTTGTTGTCGAAGTAGGTTCAGTCTCCGACTGTTCAAGCACTGGTTTCTTCTTGACGGATGGCTCCAATAGTTGCTCGACAAAAATCCTAGTCGGGACCACTTCTCGTTTAGATCCCATGTTGGCCAATTCGTCTGTAGCTTCGTTGTATTGTCGTAATACATGAGTTATCTCCAGCCCATCGAACTTATTTTTCAACCTTCATACCTCTTGACAATACGCCGCCATATTATCGTCGAGACATGTCCAGTCTTTCATGACTTGGCGGACCACGAGTTGAGAATCCCCAGATACGACCAGTCAGCGGATGCCGAGTGATATGGCAATACGGAGCCCGTGGATGAGTGCCTCGTACTCGGCAACATTGTAGGGAGTCGAAAAGTGAATCTGGAGAACGTACTTTAGTTTTTCACCAATGGGTGACATCAGCACGACGTCAGCCTGTAACACGTGGAAAAAAAAGAAACAAAAAAGTAGGGAGCTTCCTGGGCCGGCCATGGGCAGGTCCGGCTCATCCAACCAGCCCACACCCCTCTCTCAAGTGCTCCTCCTCCACCAATGCTCTTTTGCCTCTTCCTCTCATGTTCCCTGCCTCTCCCTCTCTCTTCCATGGCCGTCAAGCCCTCAATCCTCTCTCTACAGCACCAAATTCTTGGGGGAAACTAGCAAAACGGATCGAGCTCGACGAGAGAAGCAAGAAAAGGTGCATCTTTGGTGTAAATCCGTCCTTCCCCATCTCTTGCTGCTGCCCTAGGGTTTGGGGGTAACCAAGATGAGCCAGGTTTAATCTTCCTCAGCACAACTTGGATGAATGCAATGGAGTTTTACCTTGGGAATGAATGGATTAGTGGGGATTAAGGCTATTTAGGAGTTTCCCCTCTTTTTTCAGGTTAGCAATTTCTGCAGTTTTGCTTGGGGGAGCGTTTTGGGTGACTTAGAGACCGAACTAAATATTTTGGTGAACTACAAAGTTGCAGAGGACCTTCAGATCTATGTGTCTGTGAAATTTCGTGATTTTAGCCCAAGCGGTTTAAGAGTTATGATTTTCCTACATTGGCTGTCTTGTTCTGATGAAGTTCTGGACAGAACTAGATCTAGGAGGATTTCGAGACTTATCAGTATTTTTAGCCTTCCATGTATGAGAGCCTTGTAGTACTTTCCATTATGTTTCCAGATTGGTAAATATCATGATTGTTGGGTGAAGGGAACTCCAGTTATGGAATTTTATTGTCAATTGTGCTGTTTCCTTAGCAGCTTTTCGAGTTAAGGTTTCAGCATGCTTTAGGCTATCTAAATAACCCTTTCTGCAAGGGTGCATAATACCAAAGTTGTATATTATGGAATTCTCTGTTCTCTGGTTAAATTTGATGATTTTTGGACATAAGGATCTGGAGTTATAAAAATGTAAAGCTTGCTGACTTAATTCTTGAGCAGATTCTGTTGTCTGTTTTTAATGGCAGTTTAGGCCATCTTAGAGACATGATTAAAGTAAAAGCTCTACAGCAAAGTTGTAGGCCTTGTTGTGTAGATTCTAAAAGTGTTTTTGTTTGCTATCATACCCTGTATTGTTTGAAAGATGCAAGGAAGTGAAGCAGCACTACTGCAATTGTTTTGCTCGGATGTCGAGTTAGGGCGTAGGAGCGCTTTAATTTCTATAGCTACTTGTTAGCATGAGTTTTTTTTTCTTATCATATATTGTTAAAGCAGGTGGTATTGCTCCGGATCGCACCTAGAGCGGTCAACCCTTCATTGGAGGCAAGTAAACGTGACGATGGTTTGCTACAAGCTTAACTTGCTATTTATTTTACCTCTACCTTAAAATTTCAGAAATATGTTTGCTATAATGTGGCCGCTCAAACCATGTTATAATCATTTTGACATATGCTCTATGTTTTTCTATGGTGATATTTATACTCTTATGTTTATGGTTTGATGATGCTCCGGTCGATATGGTGGAATGAGTCGTGTTGGTTATATTGAGAGATGTTCATGATGTTATATGCAGTTATCCTTCTTTTATAAGGCATTTGCATTGCATCTCAGTCATTCATGGGCATATGGAGTTATGTCGCCGCTTGTAGCCGCGACCGTACCAGTACAACATCGTTTATTGGGCATAACGATGCGGCTTCATACTTTGTTGGGTATGGAGGCAGGAGACATGACATTTGCATTGCATATGCATTTTAAATTTCTGGACCATGACATACATGCCTTGGTTTAAGGTTTTGGGAGAGTTTGTGGGAGGCTATGCCTCTCCCTAGTTCGGTGGTGACCAATCCTTATCTTATATGCGGTTGTTTCGCTTGTTGGAGGTATCCCATTGCTTGATGTTTGGTTAGCATGTAATTGAAGATTAAATCAATGCTTACTAATCTTGCAGTTTAAATAGCCTGTTAAAGTAGTTTACTTGCTGTGATTTCATATCTCACCCCCCTTTCTATCTCTCTAGGTACTCAAGTGGCTTTTGCTTGAAGGGTGGGAAATTAGTAGCACATACTACTCATTCACGTCATCTATTAGTGTGAATCTTGTGTAATAATAATAATAGTACTAGAACTTGGAGCCTCTGTTCTTCAGATAACCTTAACTTAGACCTTGTGGTTGTTATTAGGTTGTTCTTGTCAAACTTTGTTTAATGCTGAGCTGCTCATTATGATGCTTTATCTTGTTGTGGTACTTAGTTTTATCTCTCCTTATGACGTTGCTTCCGCATTGCTCCATTATAGAGGTTATGCTGTCGAATTTTTTTTTATGTTGGATAGCCTCCTTACCATCCTTTTCGGTTGCTTTTTAGGCAAGTTTTTTGTGGGGTGTTACATAGCCCCTGCACCGCCGATCCGTAGAGAACCGTCGAAGTACATCATCCAGTACTCTAGCTTGTCCATGTTTGTAGTCGTTTGGACTTCTGTCCACTCAGCCATGAAGTCGGCTAGAGCTTGAAACTTAATTGCTATCTGTGGCTGAAAGATGATGTCAAACGCCATCAACTTGAGCGCCCATTTAGCTATTCTGCCAGTAGCCTTGCGGTTGTGTAGGATGTCCCCGAGTGGATACGATGTGACAATAGTTACTTATACGACTGAAAATAGTGCACCAACTTCCGGACAGTGATGAGTAGACCATATAACAGCTTCTGGATTTGAGGATATCTTATCTTGGAGTCGGCTAGGACCTCGCTGACGAAGTAGACTGGCCTTTGTATTTTCTGCATATACCCTGGCTCTGCTCGCTCGACTACCAGCACCGTGCTGACTACCTGACTAGTAGCTGCCAGGTATAACATTAGTGGTTCCTGGGGCATGGGTGATGCCAACACTGGTGGTGATGTGAGAAATTTTTTGAAGTCTTCGAAGGCTTGTTGGGCTTCGGGCAGTCCTCATCCTTCAAGCTGATTTGGTGATATCCCGAGTAACAGTCGAAGAAAGCTGAGAAGTTCGCGCCCCGCAGTTGAATCCACCACCTGATCTATTCTGAATAGACCAAATGGGTCTTTGGGGCACGCCTTGTTTAAGTCGGTGTAGTCGACGCACATACGCCATTTACCATTCTTCTTCCGGACCAAGACTAGGTTTACCAGCTAATCCGGGTGGTAGACCTCTTTGATGAACCCGGCTGCAAGGAGCTTAGTTATCTTCTCTCGAATAGCATCTTTACAGTCATGTGCGAAGCGCCTTAGTCGTTGTTTGACTGGCTTGGCGTTCGATTTGACGTTGAGAGAATGCTCGATCACCTTCCTTGGTACACCAAACATGTAGGAAGGTTTCCAAGCAAATATATCCTTGTTCGCCTGGAGGAAGGTGACGAGCTCGTCTTCCTATTTGGGGTTGAGCCCGGTCCTGACAAGAGCAGTTTTAGAGGGGTCAGAAGGGTCCAGAGGGATCTTTTTTGTTTCAGAGTCTGCTGAAATTCCCGACTTGGCTGTTTTTTTTGCCAGAACTTGATCGTCCTCGCTTGCTGTTGTAGCGGCTAGTCGGATGTTGTTGCGTCTGACTGCCGCTTCTTGAGATTGGGTCAGCTCACAGCTCTTCTTGTCGCAGGTGAAGACTTGCTTGACATCACTCCGAAGAGAAAGCACTCTGGCTGGTCCTGGCATCTTGAGCATCATGTTTGTATAATGCGGCACTGCCATGAATTTGGCTAGTGCTGGCCGTCCGAGTTTTGCGTGATACGTGGTCTCGAAGTTGGCAATCTAGAAGCAGATATTCTAGGTGCAGAAATTATTCTGCGTGCCAAAATTAACTGGCAGAGTTATCTATCCGAGTGGAGTGAAAGACAGGGATCTTCATCTTGTCGAACATTTTTCAATTTGATGCTTCTGATGACCGGGTCCAGAACAAGTGGTAACGTCCTGGATGTAAGGGTGAAAACGGGTCGGATACGGTCGGATCTTATCCTTCCCATATCCTAACCCATATTTTCTATTCGGAACCGGGTCGGATACAGATATTATCGGATAATGTCGGATATAAATATGGAACAAATACATACCGAGACGGATACGAACAATATCGGATACAAATGTTTATTCGGATATCAAGTCAATGCAACAACCATTTAATACCACATAGATAATAGCAACGCAACCATTCTATATATCCATAATGCAAGTATATTAGAGGCTTAGGGCAAAACGGCATAGTATTTGTAAAATCACATAACCATATTCAAATTAGAGGTACAAACACACAGTCAAAACAAAAGAATAAAAGATATATTTATCACATACGGTAATATCCGAATTTCTTATCGGGTAATATCCGTTTTTATACCCGGATAATCCGTATCCGTCGGATACCGTCTTCCTAAACCCGAACCCATATCCGTATAAAAATACCCGTTTTCAGATCCGATATCCGAATAATCACCCGGGTAGCTGAATATATGACCCAAATTTATCCTGTTTAAATATGGGCAGGTGGGCGGGCGGGAAATACCCGGCCCGTTTTCACCCCTAACTGGATGAGTAACCTGATCGGGATGATCCGTGCGGTCAAACGTGATTGGCATTTCTGACCAACGCAAGTACTAGGGGTACTGGGGGCATCTGCAAAGACCGAATTGACTTCGCGTGCTGTGAGCTTCTGCTTTCTCTTGGACTCGTATGTGGTCAGCCCTCCAAAGATGTGATTGGGCTTAGCCTGGGGATCTTGGTAGTCACCGTCTGCGCCCGAATCTGGCTTGTCCTTGTCTTTATTGCTGCCAGATGTTGAAGTCTGCTCAGAAGCAAACTTTTTGAGCATGAAACAGTCCTTAGCCTCGTGTTTGCCCTTTGGATGAAAGGGGCATGGCCCGTTCATCACTTTTCGGTACTTGTCTATCCTTGGGGGTCGCGGCCGAGTATGCTCCACAGCAGCTACCACGTTGTCCGACTTGCACTTGCGGTTGCCGGACTTGTTCTGTGCTAGCTCGTCGTTGTCTTTTTTGTCCTTCTGCCAGAGCTCCTTGTCGTCCCTGGCCTCAGCAACTGCGTCAGCCTAGTCGGCATATTTGTTCGCCTTGTCAAAAAGAGCCTTGATGGAAGAGGGAGGTTTCCGAGTAAACTTAGCAATGAACGGGGTATCTCTTACTCCCTTACGAAAGGTGGCGATAACGACCTTGTCCTTGACCTTCGGGATTGAATTCCTCTTCCCAGAAAACCTCTTGATGAAATCACGAAGAGACTCATTCTTCCTTGATGGCACCGATACAGATCGTACTCGGAAGATGGCCTCTCGTACGTTTCGTGGAAATTGGTGATGAAGCGTTACCGGAGTTCTCCCCAGGAGCCGATTGATCTCTTAGAAAGTCCAATTAGCCATGTCCTTGCCGAGTCGGCGAGAGCAACTGGGAGGTAGTTAGCCATAGCCTTGTATCTCCTCCAGCTGCTCGGATCGCCAGAGTGTAAACTGTGAGCCACGTGTTGACGCCGAAAACCGTCGGGTGTGCCAAAAAGCTTGCTGACGATCTGGTTCGGCGTCTGGAGACACGCGAAGGCCTGGGAGATCTGCTTAGCTCCAGTGCAGGTCCTAAAATCTTGAGGTTCGAAGGCGTGCCAGTCAATTTGACCTCGCAATTGACAAGGAGATGAAGAAATTTGATTACTGATCCAATCGGCCAGTAAGCCGATACGGATTCCTTCCAGCTGATCGTCGCTATGCTCGTGCCCAAGCCCTTGCCTGTACTCGCGCCCGGGTCTTCGCTTGTGCTCGCTCCCGGATCCTCGCTTGTGCTCGTGCCCGGGTCAGCAGCAACTGCACATCGGCTATTGGCCGATACGGACTGATATAGATTCCTCGTAGCCGATAGCAGATGGCACCTGTGTATCGGCTAGGAAACCGATAGCGCTATAAACAAATGGATAAGCTGTCAGTATAACATATTCATCGGCTAGAAGCCGATGATAAAATAGATAGGCAAAATAGTAAGCTAGCCGACTGCCAAGGAAACGCATGTGCATCGGCTAGAAAACCGATGATAATATAGATGACCAAAATAGTAAAGATAATACAGTCGGCTTTATAAAAAGATAACCTATCGGCTAAACACTCCGATAGAACGTCGCATATACACCGATCGGCTCGGCAAGGATAAATCTATTATTATCGATCTAGTAGTTCAAACCTAACTGATGCAGCACAGATCGATAATAGTAAAGGAACCTCAACGAGCCGATAGACCTAATGCAACTGTGATGAAAATAACTTACCGGCTATACATTCCGATAAGACGCTTGCACAAAGGCTATCAGCCTAACAGGAATAATTTATCGCTAGCAGTTTAGTAGGTCGGACCCAACCGATGCAGCACAAACTGATGATAAACTACCCCCGATAAACTGATAAAAACTATGCACGCGTGATGTGATATACCTGACCAGCCTAAGAGGTCGGACCGAACCGATGCAGCCGTAGACAGATCCGATACACCGTGGTAAGCCGACTACCATAGACCGACTAGAATATCGGACCTAACCGAGAAAGTCCTAGCCGATTGGTAGTCGGGGTAACGAGACTTACCCTCTCGCAAGAGTTCGGACCTAACCGATGCAGCCCCGCTCGAGAAGCAAGAACCCGTTGGTAAAGGGTGGCGATGCGCCGAATTTGATTGATCGAGAGATTCTTTACAAGGTCTCCGGGCATACGTATATATACCCCGAGTTACAAGAGTCCTTATAGGACACGAACAGGACTTTCCTAACTAGAAAAGGAAAACTAACAGACCTGATCGGACAAGAGATCAGGTTTCCTAAAAGATAAAACTATCTAATAGATAAGATAAATAACTGCCATAACGTGGTCTTCACGATTCCTTCCCAAGCTCGGACTCTTCTGGATTAGTTTCCAATGGCTGATATCGTTTCTTTCCTTAACCGAACATGGTAACGACCCGTACCAAATTTTGGCGTTAACACATGCCCCCCAATTTCGGAGTTTGTTATCAAACTTTGAAATTCTTCTGTTCGGGCCTCATCATTCCTTCCTGGCCTCCTGAAATCGGCTTTCATGAACCGATACCTTTTGTACTAGGTGTGCTAGGCTCTCAAAGTCTTCTAATGAAAATCTCTCCTTGATCGGAGCCAACAAACCTTGGAATGCTAATTCGGCCAGTTGTGCATCATCCAGACTTAAACTATAACATCGGCTTCTAACATTACGAAACCGCTGGATATATTCTGCGACTGATTCCTCCGGCTTCTGTATTACCGATGTTAAGTCTATCAAACTCATCTCCTGACTTCCCATAAAGAAATACTTGTGGAATTGCTTTTCCAGATCGGCCCAACCTCGAACTGAGTTAGGTGGCAATGAAGAAAACCATGTAAAGGCCGATCCGGATAATGATAACGGGAAGAGTCTAACTCTCAAAGCTTCTACAGCCGATGCTTCTCCGCACTGCGCCAGGAATCGGCTGACATGCTCCACTGTAGACACATCATCTTGCCCTGAGAATTTGGAGAAGTCTAGTACTCTGTATCGGCGTGGCAACGGAGCTCTATCAAACCAATCTGGATATGGAGGCCGATACATAAATGTTTCCTCCTTCGGTCTTAGACCGAATTGTTCTCTCATCACCTCTGTGACTCTTGCTGATAAATCTTCTTTTGGATCTTCACCGTAATAACGCAAGGGTGGAGTTGATAGCCGATTCTGATTCTGATATTCCCTCGGATAATTGTACTCAGGAACAGCTTCTGGATAACTCTGTTGATGCCCCCCGGGTATTTGAATCGGCTCCACTGCCTTCTTGATCAAGCTCTGTAATGTGTTCATCAATATCCCAGATTGATCGGTCAACGCATGATGAACTGCTTCATTAAACATGTCTTGGATCGGCTTTTGTGAACTTGCAGATGATGTACGGCTCGATTCACCAACCAGAACAGGCTTTGGAAATTGGGACTTTTGAATCGGCCCTTGATCTGTCATACCGAAGGATTCCAGACAAAGCTTCTGAAATTCAGCAATATTCTGCTCCACTTGTTGTCTCTGTTCTTCGGTCAAGTCTTCCATTGTAACTGGGATTATATCATCTTTGCTGACCTCTTTTCCAGCCATGTCGAAGGTTTGTGTCCCACCAGGCGTGCCAAAAACGTGTTGACGCCGAAAACCGCCGGGTGTGCCAAAAAGCTTGCTAACGATCTGGTTCGGCGTCTGGAGACACGCGAAGGCCTGGGAGATCTGCTTAGCTCCAATGCAGGTCCTAAAATCTTGAGGTTCGCAGGCGTACCAATCAATTTGACCTCGCAATTGACAAGGAGATGAAGAAATTTGATTACCGATCCAATCGGCCAGTAAGCCGATACGGATTCCTTCCAGCCGATCGCCGCTATGCTCGTGCCCAAGCCCTTGCCTGTACTCGCGCCCGGGTCTTCGCTTGTGCTCGCTCCCGGATCCTCGCTTGTGCTCGTGCCCGGGTCAGCAGCAACTGCACATCGGCTATTGGCCGATACGGACTGATATAGATTCCTCGTAGCCGATAGCCGATGGCACCTGTGTATCGGCTAGGAAACCGATAGCGCTATAAACAAATGGATAAGCTGTCAGTATAACATATGCATCGGCTAGAAGCCGATGATAAAATAGATAGGCAAAATAGTAAGCTAGCCGACTGCCAAGGAAACGCATGTGCATCGGCTAGAAAACCGATGATAATATAGATGACCAAAATAGTAAAGATAATACAGTCGGATTTATAAAAAGATAACCTATCGGCTAAGCACTCCGATAGAACGTCGCATATACACCGATCGGCTCGGCAAGGATAAATCTATTATTATCGATCTAGTAGTTCAAACCTAACTGATGCAGCACAGATCGATAATAGTAAAGGAACCTCAACGAGCCGATAGACCTAATGCAACTGTGATGAAAATAACTTACCGGCTATACATTCCGATAAGACGCTTGCACAAAGGCTATCAGCCTAACAGGAATAATTTATCGCTAGCAGTTTAGTAGGTCGGACCCAACCGATGCAGCACAAACTGATGATAAACTACCCCCGATAAACTGATAAAAAACTATGCACGCGTTGATGTGATATACCTGACAGCCTAAGAGGTCGGACCGAACCGATGCAGCCGTAGACAGATCCGATACACCGGTGAGGGTAAAGTCGACTACCATAGAACCGACTAGAATATCGGGACCTAACCGAGAAAAGTCCTAGCCGATTGGGTAGTCGGGGTAACGAGACTTACCCTCTCGCAAGAGTTCGGACCTTAACCGAATGCACCCCTGCCTCGAGAAGCAAAACCGTTGCGGTAAAGGATTGGCGACTGCGCCGAATTTGATTGATCGAGAGATTCTTAACAAGGTCTCCGGGGGCATACGTATATATAACCGAGAGTTACAAGATCCTTATAGGACACGAACAGGACTTTCCTAACTAGAAAAGGAAAAATAAACAAGACCTGATCGGGGACAAGAGATCAGTGTTTCCTAAAAGATAAAACTATCTAATAGAAGATAAATAACTGCCATAACTGGTCTTCACTGATTCCTTCCCAAGCTCGGGACTCTTCTGGATTAGTTTCCAAATGGCTGATATCGCTTCTTGCCTTAACCGAACATGTAACGACTACGTACCAAATTTTGGCGTTAACACCAGGACTCAGGGTTGGTCTTCCCGTCATATTTTTCAATTCCAGTTGGCTTAAAGCCTGACGGCTAGTCGACTATTGCAGCTCATGAGTGTGAAAGCTAGTACTCCTTCATCTGTATGAGAACTCCGACTCTGACTACGACGGTGAAACCACTCATGGTGGAGGCCGAAGCGCTCATTCTCGTCTTCTAGTCGGCGATGCTCGTCTTCCTCACATTCGCGGCGTCATGCGTTGATGTCTTGCCGAAGATCTCGTCGTAGTCGCCTCGGACATTCTGGATGTCCCAACGGTCATCTTGATTTCGGCACCGTCGGTCATTATTATGGTTGCCGAGTGACGTGTGGCATGAATCCATGTGCAGCTAACTAGATCCGGCCGCTCGACATCGCGTTGAGGCAGATGAGATCGCCGTTGGAGAAGCTAACCTGTTGGTCGATATGAGAGTGTCACCCAACTGTTGACGCTGCTGATATGCAACGGCAGTGATCATGGCTTTTATCCTTGGTATCGTCGGGGTGGCCTGGTGATCAGGCCCAAACTGCAATGTATCCAATAGAGTTGCAGCGACCACAACGTTTTGTTGAGAAGTTACGAAAATGTCATGGTCGCCGACTCGGGTTTGGAGGATTTCCTGTTGAGTAGTCTGCCCAATCTTGCAGAGATTGTCATTGCGAGCATCGCGCTCGGCCTGCAGGCATCTTGCGTCTTCCTCCTATTGTTCACATAGTCAGCGGGCTTCTTCTTCTTGTAAATCGCGTAGTCGGCGTGCCTCTTGAGTGGGAGTCGAGCCCTTGGACGCCATGAAGATTTCGCGTGGTGGAGAGAAGCTTGCCGAACTCCTGTCCGACTTATAGTCGGAATCAGAGTAGTTGAGGGGGGTAATTACAACTCCGACCTCCCTAGATCCAATCTCGAATGGCTCTGGGCCGTATCCGAGTTGAACTCCAGAAGATCTGGTTTGCCGCATTAGATGTTGATTGAAGTTATCTGCGACGTTGTCGAGTCCGAACGGGAGATTGACTTTCTCCTCCTCTCTTAGCCCGATCTCAGCTGGCTCGAGGCCGAGTCCGAGTCGAACACAGAAAGAAAGAGTTGTCCCGAGACCCGGGTATCTTGGGGATTGCTGTAGCATGTCGCCGAAGATTGCTGCAGCGTTGAGTAGGCCGACTGGCGCGAAGTCGGCTTAATTTCTGGCCGATCGGATCGAGTCCGAGTCAGATAGGGTGAGATCGCCGAACTTGTCGGCGAAGTTCGGCGATGAAGTCGAAGCTCCCGAAGCTAATCGTTTGCCCGGGGAAGAACTTGACACCATCGACTCCGGTGGTTGAATCCATCAGGCTTGTTAAAGATGATCTCACCGATGCCCCTATCTGGCGCGCCAACTGTCGATGTTTTATATCGGCAATAATAATATGGGGCTACTTGTGAGACCTAAACTTGATGGATTATAAAGAGGACACGAAAACAATTTATCCTGGTTCCAGGCCCTTGAGGTGAGGTAATACTCTATTTCCAGCTGTTGAGTATTGCCTTTGAGGTTTCTCTGATGAGATTATCTCAGTTGCCCTCAAGGGACGCCCTGCCTCCCCTTATATACCGGGGGATAAGGTTACAAGGTAGGAATCCTAGTCGGACTCCAACCAAGGGATTTCCTTCTAGGAATACAACATGCCTGACTAGGACTATATCATTTCCTTATCGTACAAGGTAATGCATGCCGAGTCCTATTATATCTCTAGTTACAAAAGTCATGCCCATTCTCTATCCGAGTGGCTCTAATACTTCCCATGAGATACCTGGGGCCATGGCCTCCACACGAACATAGTCCTCCAATACTATTAATTGAACAAAATAGTTTACTAACGATGTACTTTGCTTATGACTACTACATCTCATACACTACTCCTAACCGTATATTCATTTACTAAATCTTGTTATAATTTTCATATTAAATTTACCTCAAAGAAATCGAAATATTTTAAAGAAAATTACCTCAGGTGAGATCCCACAAATAGCAAGGGCTTCATCGATTTTCCTTCTCATTCTTCTCCCCTCACCCCTCTTTTCTTTTTTCCTGGATTTTACTAGATTTAATAAATTTGCAAGGAGATATGAGGGAATTTATAGGGGTTAGGGTATGGAGGACAAACTGCCCCCCTAGGGCGTGCTTATAGCATTTTTGCAAGTACCCCTCTCCTGGAGGGATAAATCACCCCTCTGGAAGAGCGGAAAAGGCCACCTGCAAAATACAGGCGCCCCCCGCCCTGGCCCCCCCTAAGCTGTGCCACGTTATCTAAACCGTCCTCCAGAAGGGCAATTTTTAAAACAAACCCTCCTGGAGGGCGGGAGGAGTATATTTCTGTAAATTTCAAAATAAATAGTTTTGTAAATTAAAAATTAAATAAAAAAATAAAAAAGTCCTCAATTTTCCTCTTCAAATCCACCGTTGCTTTCTTCTTTGTGAGCCCAGCCCGCACCGATCTCCTGCATGCCACCTCCCTATTCCTATAGGTGCACGGTGCCCTAAAACCTCCAAAAAACCGTCCAGTGTGCCCCCTCCAAAACCCCCCACCCCAGCCTCCCCCCCGTCCCCCCCCCCGTCCCCCCAACCCCCCTCTAGCAGAAAATGGGTAATGAAAAGACACTAAACCTCTAGCAGAAAATGGGTAATGAACTTTTCATGAAAAAATCCATTTTTCTCACCTGAATTTTATAATCACCTTTAAACCTTAGACTTCCAAACCAGGCAAAAATTCTCAATAACACTTTCATCTTGGTTGTCAATGACATAGCAGTGATTTTCGCTATTGCAGACACTCGTCATGGATGTAGTTAGGCATTTAACTGTGTAACTTTAGAAACACAACATAAAGAGGGAGTAAGGTTAAAAAAAGATATGAAAAGAAGCTTTGTCACTGAATTCTAGGTTCTAGCCAAATTCTGTTTTAAATCTCTTAGACCAAACTCTTGCCCCAACAAAGTGTGCCACCCGCCCCTTTTTTTTCAGCTCACCGCTGGTTATACCCCACTTATTAGTTGTGTCCGCGTCAATGAAAGTAGACTAATACAGATTCACGTCAATGAAATCTATCATGTGTCATGTTCAACCAAAAATACTTATTAGTTCGGGGATGTTATTGATCGGTTTATGCAACGTTAATGGTGAAAAATCCTACTCCCTCTCTTTTCTAGATGACGTGGTTGACTTTTGAGTTTGACTACTCGTTTTATTTAAAAAATTTAAGTAAGCATAATTTATTATGTGTAATTTGATTTATTATTAAAGAAACTTTAAGCACGACTTATATTTTTGCACATTTACACCAATTATTTAAATAAAACGAATGATCAAATATCACGACAAAAATCAATATGTCATTTATTAAAAAAATAGATGTAGTATTTTGTCTGAGTCTTTTGGTCAACTAGGATGGAACCCTGCACACACTCACGGTCACATTATTTAATGTTTGATAATTTTAGCTATTATAGGTAAAATGTAAAAATTTAACGTTTTGGTGATTTTGAACTCATATCTTTCTCTTAAAAAATTATTTGGGATTGTTTTGAACATTGGTTACTATTTTATTGAAAGGACCCTCACGACAAATGAGTTCTGAACTTAAATTACTTAAAACCATGGAATCTTGAATCAATGAATTTTTTTTTTTTGCAATATGCAACAGCAGAATTACTTCCTAAGTAAAATCTTTGTTTATATATACAACATGTATTTGTTCTTGTTAATACAATAAAGTCGATGCATGGGCTATTTCTTTGCCATGATTCCCTAGCAGACATGACCTGATGACTACGCAGAGGTAGCCATGCTCGCTACTACCCATCATGATGCTTCAACATGCTACTTTCAATTAGTTGAGTAAAGTTTACAATTAACTAATCCATGGGTTTACAATGAATTAAAGGATGAATAGGAGAACATGGTCAGATGCCTAAAAATAATAGGACCACTAATTTCAATGACGAATTAAGGTTTGGATTTTTTTAAATTCTTCTTTGAGAACTTTTAGAATTTTTTTCTAAAATTTATTTAGAGGCTTGAACACCGGATGTATAATTAAAAGTTGTGTTGATTTGTCGAAAGATCGTTTCTAATCACCAAGATTAATGCCTATAGCTCCCAACACGTATTCATGCTGACACATTAAGTTGATAAAAGGGCATTAGATATCAAAAGGTTACAGTTGGTGTAAAATTTAAGGGTTGGATATTTTGCTTTTTAAGAGAATTTTTAGGATTTTCTCTAATTTAGTAGAGGTCTCAAGATGACATGTGGCTGCACATGTTATAGTTTGTTTAGCACTAAAATATGGTCAATATAAGTCTTAAATTGTTCATTTAATTATAATTAATGCAATGGTTCAAATGGGTTAAAATCAAATGTATACTTTAAAATTTATTATCATCTAAACTTTGTTATTTATTAAAAACACCAAGATCAATTGCTATAAACCCCAAATAACATGGTGCATAGGGCATCTGACCTTTAGGTCCACAGCGAGTGGAGCACCGTAGAAAAAAAAAAAGAATAGCCTCATATTTTGCTTTTTTTCTCTCAAAATTTCTACTCCCTCTGTCCCAAAATATAAAGACTTTTGGAGTTGGGCACTAGCATTAAGAAGAAATGTAAAATAAAATGAGGGATGGTTGTGATTGATTGGGACGGGAAGTAGGTAGATAAATTAAATGAGAGATTGTTGTGATTGGTTGAGATGAGGGTTAGTCGGAAAGGTAGCTACATTATGCGATAAATTTTGAATGTTTAATATAGCTTTGTTTGGGATGGAGAGAATAGGATTTTCTAATTTGTTAGAAGTGTTGGAGGAAGTCCTAGGAGGGTTTTAGATGATCTATAATGGACATCTAGAAGTTTACACTAATTTCAAGGGAGGTGAACCATATGCTTACGTGGGTATCCTGGCGTTTTGAATATTATATTGTAATTTGCATTAAAGTATGATTTATAAATTAAGGACAAATTAAATGTTACTTTCCCTTTTAAGTAAATAATTGGTAGTTCTCTTCTTTCTTACCGTGCTTACCACCAATCATGCTTACCATGCTTATTTTCTAATTAGTTCCCATGCTTATTGTCTGCACACATGGCATATAAGATGCCTATAAGGTCAAAATTATGTAGCATAAGAAAATCTCGGTGTTCTATTCGACTATAATTGCGTAGCTAGGACGTATGATATAGTGATCACCAATTTAGTGATGGATTCAAGGGTGATTGTTTTTGTCATTTTCATAATTTCATCTCTTTTTTCAAATTTAAGCAAAAATCAATAATTGCTCGACATATTTGACTTTTTTTGCAAACATTTAAATCTAATTAAAAATAAAGACCACAACTCTATAAATATAATTAGCATGAGTAGAGTATTTATAAATCTTCAAGTGTATTAGACACCAATCTATTATTGCCTTGTGAATTTCATTTATGAAGAGTTTATTTTTATCGCGCAAATCCCAATTATCAAGAGTAATATTTAGAAGCTGAATTTTCTTTTGCAGGAATACAAACCAAACTAAATGACCCCCATGATATTTAATAAAAATTTTCAGTTTGACTAATTTTGTTTGGGTCAAATTGATGTAGCTTTTTAGGGAAGTGACATAATTAAAGTGTCATAATTGAAGTGAAGTTTGTCTATGGATTAAATTAATTGAAGCGCAAGCCATTATATCCGTGCGTGCATGCATGCACGACATATTCTTTTCACACATGAAAATAGGGACATAGGATCAGTACACATGACAATTTTTTTCTCAGCGGAACAGTGGGAGCCACCTGCCACCCTAGGGGTGGCCGAACCTCTTCTCCATCATCGGTGTGCGAAGGCAAAAATCGCGTTGAGTAATTGGACTCTATGCTCTGTGATACCAAGGGTTGATATTTATTTATATGAAATCTAAATATCCAATAGTTAAAAATAATGGATCCACTGATTTAAGTGGAAATCAAGAGCTAGATGTGCTGCTTTTTTATAAGAATTTCAAGAATTTTTTCTAATTTATTAAAGGAACACATGGCAGCCTAGCTCGTTGCAGGTTGAGTGTAGGCACATTATTACTCAGAGTTGCAACTCTACTTGCAGTCAACTATTGTTGCTATAGCTTGGTGGCATCCTCTATCGTTTGTTGATGGTTGCTCACTTAGCATCGTCCTTTCTCTTCTTTGCTTGATAGCACACATGCTCATTGGATGCCAGTAATCAATAGGTGCACAGATACCTTGTAAACAATTTGACTTGGTGATTAGTAAATAGTAGTTTGTACGTAGAACTTATATATATGGGGATTAGTGGAAAATATGATTGATATTTTTGGATATCCCTGATTGACTGAGTAGATTGCATTCTACTTATTAAGTGTTTTAGTATCCAAGTAATAAAATAAAGTTTAAAAATCTGGAGGTCGCTAACGAAAAAATTGACATATACACTCTCCCTATTATTTGTTTCCCGTCATGTAGGAGATAAAAGAACATCATCATAGTGTTGTTTGATCTTTAATTTTCTAATAATATATGAATAAGAATAATTAAAATCTAAATGCCATTTTGACATATCTCTATTTTCATCTCAACTAACCAGGAAGGAAAAAAAAAAGAAAATAGGAGACGGAGGACGGATGGGAAAAAAATTCTATAGGACAGGGCCTCTAACTCCAACCACTGAGGCCCCATTCTAGATTCTTGCCACGTAATATATTACTAATCTTAAAGAATAGGTACATGGAAAAGTAGTTTCCTTCTTTTATCTTATGTATCCTCCCCGTATTTCCATGACAGCTCTCTCCTCCGGTGTCGTCATGAGTCTCACCCCGTGCGCTATACCTTCTGCCACCGATGTAACTGACAGCTTCATCAAAATCTAATCTAGAGAAATTGAATAAGGGCCCAGCAGCTCGTTCAACTCCATATACAAAGATCAGTATAATCTCGTTGGATGAAAGGAACAAACATGGTCAAATAATATCCACTCATGAGGGTATAGGATGCAGGTTATTTCTTTTAGAGATAAATTACTGGTATATTTTTTAAGATAGATCTAACGGTATAAAATAATATGTCCACCGTATTAAGTAAAATCTGATGACTAGATCTTTGTTTTTTTTCATAATTTTTAGAAATTTTCTAATTTATTAGAGCACCATATGATAATCTAGGAATGTTCTAAAGAATGTTTAATGAATCTTTAGTATATAATAGATAGGTAGTTGTTGGAATTGTTTATGGTAAAAAATTGGGTAACAAAAGGATTAAATAAATGGCTAAAAATAGAGTTTATGCACGGCTATTCATTAAACAAAACTTAGTCAATGTACTAGTGCTGGAGTAATACACAAAGCAGAGCAAAAGTAAACTGTAAAAATGCGTGGTGCTGCCAAGTCGCGCGCCTTCTCACGGCGGCGGCGACGTCGCTGGATGTCATCGCACGCCGCCGCCACCGTCAACCTCCCCGCCCTCGTCTTCCTCCTCCTCCCACGTTAAACGCCACACGCCCACACGGAGTAGGCAGCGCGGCGCCGCTTTAAAATATTTCGCCACCTGCCTGCGCGCGCAGCCAGCTTCGGCGCCACGCCAACGGCAACGGCAACGAGGGCAGCATATAAACGCCACCGCCACCGTCCTCTGCTGTCTCCCCCCGATCGATCCAAGAAGCAGAGCTGAGCGGAGCCGAAGCGGAGCAGCGGCGCCGGCGAAAGAAGCAGGGGACGGCGAGATACAGGGGGAGCTGCCTCATTTGCGTTGTTGTTCCGCCGCCGGGATGAAGCTAAGATCGCCGATGTCACGGCGCGCGCCGCCGCCGATGCTGACCCTGCCGGCGAGGGGATGGGGCGGGAGGACGGTGGTGGTCGGCGTCCGGGACGACGCGGAGGGGAGGGAGCTGCTCACCTGGGCGCTCGCCATGGTTGCCTCCGCCGGCGACCGCGTGGTGGCGCTCCACGTCGCCACACCCGTCGCCACCGCCGCCGATCAAGAAGGCGCCATGAGAATGGCGGAGAAGAGGATCAGAGCCACAGAATCACTCGCCGCATTGCTCCGCGCGTACGACGGCTTCTGCGATCTCAACCAGGTTCCAGTTCATCACATCCCCGGCAAAATCTTCTCCCGAATCGGATCTTGATCCGAGAATCTCTCGATCGATCGATTGCCTCCAATGGCTGGCTGACGAATTCCTCATTTCCTCGCCGCATTCTCAGATCAGCCTGGAGCTCAGAGTCTGCCATGGATCATCCATCAGGAAGGCTCTCGTGAACGAGGCGAGCTCCTACGGCGCCGCGCACCTCGTCCTCGGCGTCACAAACAACTCCCGCCATCTCCGGCCGCCGTCGTCGTCCTCCGCCGCCATCGGGAAGTACTGCGCGAAGAGAGTACCACAGAGCTGCTCGGTTCTCGCCGTCGGCAATGGCAGGGTCGTGTACCGGAGAGACGCAGCGCATCAGCAACTCAACCAGTGCATCAGCCCACGTATGCTAATTGTCCAAGCAACTT
The DNA here is from genome assembly GCA_003991445.1 of Oryza meyeriana var. granulata. NCBI lineage: Eukaryota > Viridiplantae > Streptophyta > Magnoliopsida > Poales > Poaceae > Oryza > Oryza meyeriana. The sequence goes on from RYFJ01000197.1 coordinate 227,930, forward strand.
TCTGTGAATTTTTTCTGAATTTTGTTCATAATGATTTTTCATCTGTAATGTTCTGTGAAATTTTGTTTGAATTTGGTTTTGTTTGGTAAAGTTTGGCTGAAAATGTTGGAATGCTGCTGCTGCTGCTGCAGTGGTGGAGACGCCGCGGAGGATCTACCGGAAGCTCGTCGGAGCAGCGACGATGATCAAACGCGAGAAAGCGCAGGACCACTCGGTGATCGCCGACGGCGCCCGGCACCTTCGCCGGAACATCTCGACGCCGACGAGCTCTCCCGTCTCGCCGGTAGTAGCGTTCACGCCACGTCCGGCGAAGTGCCAATCGCCGGAGGTGGCCGCCGGCTGGCCGCTCCTCTCGCCGGACCTGAAGTCCGCCTTGCCGGAGTGGACAGAGATGTCCGTGGCCCAGTGGGCAATGCAGCTCCCAAGCCGGTGTCCGGCGCTATCGCCATTAAATCCACGGAAAAACTCCGACGACCAAGCAACCTCACCGGCCATTACAGCATCGGAAACTCCATCTCCGGCGATCGATGAGGCGGCGGAGCAAGTTGCAGAACAGCTAGCCTCACTGAAAGAGAAGTACTCGTCCAAGTACACCATGTTCAGCTACAGTGAGCTTGCAAGAATCACTTGCAACTTCTCTCCAGGTAACATTCACATATGTGAATTCATCTTCAGAAATCAAAATGTTCATCGTGCCGATCGGTTTCCGATGCACTGAGCTGAATGATCATGATCTATTTCATCCGATCGCGATGCGCAGATCGGATAATCGGCAAAGGCGGCGCGAGCCAGGTGTACAAGGGTTGCTGCGATGATGGCAAAGAGCTTGCAGTGAAGGTCCTGAAATCTTCAGACAAGGTGATGGAGGAGCTCGTCTTGGAGATGGAGATCATCAGCTCCGTCCACCACGACAACGCCATGCCGCTCGCCGGGTTCTGCCTCGACGACGGCAAGCTCATGCTGGTCTACGAGTACATGGGGAGAGGCAGCCTCGAGGAGATCTTGCAAGGTGTGTGATCCAAAAGAGAGGGAAAAAAATGCTGAGCTTTCTGAACATTTGATGACCATGTGTTGATTATGCTGTTGTTTGTGCAGGTAAAAAGGAGGGAAAAGATGGGTTTGGTTGGCCGGAGAGGTTCAAGGTGGCCGCTGGAGTCGCGCGTGCGCTCGTGTACCTCCACGGCGGCGACGGCAATGACCGGCCGGTGATCCACAGGGACGTCAAGTCCTCCAACATCCTCATCTCTGAAGATTTCCAGCCAAAGGTGAAAGATTTCTTCAAAGATCTCGTCAACAACTGGCAAACCATGGCCAAAATCTGAGCTTGTCTGATACGTGATGCAGTTGTGCGACTTCGGCCTTGCGCTTTGGGGGGCGGAGGCGGCGTCTCCGGTCACCGGTGATGATGTCGCCGGAACTTTCGGGTGTGTATCTGCAGCTGCTGCTGCTTCTTCTTCCTCTTCTTCTTGAAACATTCAAGTGAAGGAAAAATTGAGATGAAGCTGACATTTCCATGGCAGGTACTTGGCTCCAGAGTACTTCATGCACGGCAAGGTCAGCGACAAGATCGACGTGTACGCCTTCGGCGTCGTCCTCCTCGAGCTCATCTCCGGGAGGAAGCCGGTGAGCTCCGGCGGGCCCAAGGGCCAGGAGAGCCTGATCATGTGGGCGAACTCCATCATACAAGGAGGAAAGCTCACTGATCTCGTCGACCCCAGCCTGCCGACGGACGGCGGCTGCGACATCGCCGGCGAGGTCGAGAGGATGACCCTCGCCGCCGCCCTGTGCATCCGGCGATCGCCGCAACGCCGGCCGAGCATTGCCAATGTACCGTCCATTTCAGCTAGTTAATTTCCATGGCATTCAGCTATGCAGCCTCACTAGCTAAGCTACTACTACTCTCAATGTTTTTAGGTTCTGAAGCTGCTCAACGGCGATGGCGATGCCGTCAGGCGGGCGAGATCGCAGGCCGGTCTGCCCATCGGCGACGACGCTGACGATGGCGATGTCGACCCGCCGGAGAAGAAGGACATCCAGTCGTACATCAACCTGGCGCTGCTCGACGTCGACGACGACTCGGCGTCCGTCAGCAGCGGCGACTTCACGACGGCGAACATGTCGCTGGAGGAGTACACGAAGGGGAGATGGAGCCGGTCGTCGAGCTTCGAGTCTTCGACTTCAGGGGACCAATAATCCATCGTTTTTTTTTTGTGTACAGATTGATCTGATCATTCTTTTTGTTCATTATTTGTTTCATATATGTTTTGTGGTTAAGAGGAAATTGCAATTCCCTTCTTCAATTTTTGGCATTTTATCTAGGAATCATTCATGTAATGTCACGCAATCTGTAGTGTTACAAACTTGCAATTCAAAGGATGGAAGGAAGAAGAGTGTCGTTAATTCTGAAACATTATTATTCTCACTAGTGTTGATTCCAACGTTAGCTTCCTTCCATCTTGTAATCTACCTGTAATATGATGCTACATAATTCTTGGGAGGTACATGATATGATATACTACAATTTATCGACTATGAAACATCTCTAATGTTCCAACTTATATAATGGCAGCCTGCTCAAATCAATATTTTTTCTGGAAACTTTGTTTATGTATATGTCCAATCTAATACCAATTTGTACTATAAAAAAGATAATATCATAGAAAATTATTATGCCGTACCAAATAGGACGTAGCATTTTTTTATCCGTAGTAATTCAAAATATCATGGCCAGTTAATCAATATCGGCGTGCAGCATGATGATTACAATAATCAAAACAGGTTAGTCCCAGATAACTCATGACAAGTCAGTCTCAGATAACTCATGACAAATCAACTGAAAGCTCCGATTAATTGTATTATTAGGCTTACAAGGAAATTATTTCATCACATGCAACATCATGTGGACACAGGCACGATCAGAAAACACAACATTAGCAGGTTACAACATGCGAATGCATGTGCGATTATGCATTCATCAATAGAGCCAGATCATTGCACCCAAGTCAACAAGAATGAGAATGACACGTTTGCACCATGATCACCTCACAAGTCAAACATCCTTGCAGCAACAAGTAAAATGAGTAGCTAAGATTCTACGCGAAGATCAGCCATAAGAAATTTGGATGAACTTTGCTAACATGTGTTTAGATAAGGCACACTTATCAAGAAACGATGTCTCAGAAACAGAAATAAACAGCAGGCAAAGAGTAATGTGAAAGTGCAATTATCTCTATTTCAGTAGTTGAATAGTAGGGTGAATATGGATATCTACAACCAAGGAAACCTAACAGACACGCATAAATTGTAAATTTAAAATATATAAGTTGAAAGCAAGCAAGCTGAACAAATTTTAAGGCATTAAAGTTGGTGCCAATTTGCTGGATTTTTTTATCAGCAATTCTGCTAGTTAAATTCACAGATGGAAATCAGGAAGCCCTCTTTTTTTCCAAAAACACAGCATTATCCATTATCCATACAGCAAATTAGCAATCTAATCACAATAGAAAATTACTGCAGGAACATAGCTTCTTGATATAAAAGTCTTGAGAACAAGTTCACACACAAACAGAGGAACTCTGCTTAATAGTTATATCACTTCCAACATCTAACAGCACGGTAACAGTTACATAGTTGAAATGCAACATGGATCATAACACAAACTCCTTGGGACATTTGTGAACAAAGGCAATAAGAAACAAGTGTTTGGAGCATGCAGGGTCCATTTAACCTGCTGTCTCGGTCTTCTCCAGCGCTGAAATTCAAAATTGTGTCACTTGACAAAGGAATAGGAAAGAAAGCAAACTATAGCTTCTATAGCAGCGTAAACTTACTGTTGTAGTTGAGTAACTTCTCGATGAGGTCAACATGGGTCATGAGCATTCGCCTGCAGCAGTAACGGACCAAACCCAACGCATCAAGAGCATCCCTGACAACAGAGAGTCAGAGAAGTATGTCAAAAATTAATAACATGTTCATAGAGTCAAAAGCATGTCAAAAATTAATAACAGGTTCATAGAGAGTCATTTCCAAAGATACATACGTATTGGCACAGATAAGCCAGAGGTAAACAAACAGATTAACTCGCAAGGAAAGTAGAAATGGATTGGCTTATTTAAACAAAGGTAAACAGCCCTAGGATCAGTTTCCAAGAAATGAACAAATAAATCTTGCAGATTGGAATGCATACATCAAGGTGTTCTAGAATCAGAAAGATTGACGATTTGCCACTCGAAATGTGACAACACTAAGACATAACAGCTTCATGTAGCATTGTACTCTGACTTATTTATCATATTTGTTTTCCCCAAATTCCCAGTGAAGAAAACAGTCTGCCCCCCCTTTTTTTCCCTCACCTCCACTCACTTCTTAACCAAGGCTTGGAAAGAGAAGGCAGAGAAGGACGATGAGGGGCACTGTGTTTTCTTCACAAACAAATTCCAGGGGTAACAAAAAAGGGAAGAATACGCACACAAATAAAGTGGCAAGTGTACATACATTATATGTTTGCATTGCAAATAAAAAGTTACTATATACAGCAGCATATCATATAGTAGCAATGTTTTGAGCAGCAAATCATTAAATTTTCCCAGTCACTTTTAGGTTTTGACTCCAGGAAATGGATAAATACATATGCTCAAGTGCACAACATTAGAGTCCAAAGCACATCAACATTACATTCCCTACATCACAACAAAAAAGCAGCAGCCAACCCAACATAACCACCAAGCTGCACATTATGAGCCAGGGATGAGATGCAAATCAACATTACCCTTCTGTGTAGTCAGCCTGGAGGAGATCGAGGTAGAGATCCCACTTGTTCCCAATCACCTGCGCAAGGGGGACAAAAATATGAGCACTTCCTTACCACTAAACCCTAGTCCAACTAACCAACCAATTCCATGCGTACAAACCACTGGCGACCAAATGTAAAGAATAAATTAACAATTACAGAATCCCACAAGCAAGCTACGCTCCAGAATCTAGAGGCTGGCGGCGGATACCCTAACAAGCAGCGTGCCCTAGACGGCGCGAAGTAGCAGAATGGAACAGAACGGAGCACGAGCCGGAGCGGCGGAGACAGAGAGCGCCGCGAATCGGTCGAAACCCCTAGAAAAAAGCAATCGAACCGCCGGCCCGCGGCGGCGGCGCAGCAGGCTCAAGCGGGAGACGGAGCCCTAGAAAATATGTGGAGGGGGTCAGGTCAGGGAGTTTTACCTTCCCGCACGTGAAGCACCGCACCGGGATGATCATCTTCGATGCCCCACCGCCGCCGCCGGCGAAGAATCGGGGCGAATGGAGGGGGAAAGGGATTTTGGAAAGGGTGCAACTACAGCACGTCAGCACGATATTCCGCAGCTACGGTATAACGCCCGAAATTTTGACAAATTCACTAATGTAGAGAACTTATTTTAAAAATAAACCGTGTCAAAAACTAATTACAGATATCGACCATTAGATTAGCATCGAACTCGAAAACGCTAAGATACAATATCTCAGTGCTACTATACTAGTGCTGAGATTTAGCTGAGACGGTATAAGTTTGCCATGTATATTAGCGTTGACCTCTGTCTGAATAAAAGAGTTTGTAGCCTTGAATAGATAACAATATTAGCTTATGAAATTTTAATAAATTGATCCTTTAAAAAAACTTGTTTGAAGAATAGACCGTACTAAAAACTAATTGTAAAAATAAATCATTAGCTCAGCACCATCGAGGTTGGATCTGAGGTATAACATCTTAATACTGTACAAATTTATTATGTTATTAGAGCTCAGCTCTATTGATACTGACGCCAAGCTCACTATTGGTTAAAACAATAGACAGGCCATATTTGATACCAAAGCTGAGTTAGTGTGGTGGTAGATTAAGTTTAGCCGTAGCTCAGGAGTACACACGATTCGAATTCCCAAAGAAGCATTTTTGCTTTTTTTTTTCTTTTCTTACCTACATACTCTCCTAGTTGCATCTATGTATTTGTTTTATTTTGAATTTGATAAAATATGAAAAGAAGTATATTACATGGAAATTTGAGATCTTAAATTATATAATATTTAGATTAGTATATAGTATAAATTAATGTCCTTGAAGAAAATTTAAAAAGAGCATTAATATACATATTCATATCAAAAGAACATGAAAATTTGAAAATAACATAGAATATACTTCTTTTTTCCTTCTTCAAATTCATCAGAAAATAAATTTACAAGTAAAACATGTGATTTGTAAAAGAAAATTAAGGAGTAAATAGCCAAGGGAAGAAAAGACTAACGCAAACTAAAGACTCGAACCCACACCCCCAGGTTGACAGCCAACAGCTTCCGCCAACGCGCCAAGCTACATTGCTATAAGGTGTGGCATGCCCATTGTTTTAACCAGTAGAGAGCTCGGCTAAGCTCTAATGACATGGAGAGCTCAGCATCAATGTTGCTAGCATGTTTAACATGTTATAGCTTAGCACCAATCTCAATGATACTGAGCTAATAGTTCTTTTTGCAATTAATTTTTAATACGGTCTATTTTTCAAATAAGTTCTCTAAAAGAGTCAATTGACTGGTGTATTGGCCCTTCCTACTTATCCTCCACCTAAGTTTTCTTAAAGAGTGAATTTATCAAAATTTCTTTACTAGCCTGGTGGTATTGACCCTTCCTACTTATCCTCCACCTGAGTAGTGCTCTCCTAATTTTCTTTTAATAAAACATAACATGTTTTGTTTGAAAAAATATCTTCTTTTTTAAACTTGGAATGAACAAATTTGAGAACTTAGATTATAATATTGTGTCTTAATAAAAATATTTAGCTTAATAACTACAAATTTACATCATTTAGTTCAAAATATAATAATTTTACGAAGTAAACATGTGGTTTTGTTTCAAAAAAAGGAGAGAAAAAAACTATAAAGATGTAAATCTATAGTCATATGGCTAAATATTTATTAAGATAAATATATATAGGTTAAGTTCTCAAACTTGTTCCTTCCAAGCTTAAAAATAAAATGAATTTTAAAAACATGTGATTTTTTAAAAAAGAATAGTAGAAGAATAAGTGGAGGACCAGAGGGTAAATGAAAAATATCTATTTAAAAAGATGGGAGAGATCAATCCTTGAACCTGTGGGAGGGGGAGGAAAAAGGAATTTACCACTGGGCCAGGCCTACGTTGCTGTGTAGTGTAGACGGTGCATGATATTAGCCGCACAGAGGTTAGCGCCGCTGACCTGGGATTACCGGGCAATCTGGTGCCACCTCATACAACAGCTTATAGCTTAATGGTGTTGAGCCAACATTAATGGCACTGCACCAATGTGATGCAGAGACGTTATAGCTCAGTGTTATTAAGGTTGGTGTTGAGCAAACGGTCTATTTCTGTAATTAATTTTGGCACGATTTATTCTTGAAATAAGTTTTCTAAAAGGATCAATTTGTCAAATATCCCAAATAACAGTTTTGAGTTTAGAAAATCAATGATTACGTGCTTTTTAGAAAGGCAATATAACGTAGGTGTTTATATAAACACGGGTACACTCACTTCTATAAAGATACACGTGTATATCCTATCCCTATGTATATCTCTGAAAGACTGAGTAAGTCTTCAAAAGACTAGGTTAGTATATCTTGAGATTGATAAAGAGTGTTTGGTTCATAGCCAAGGTTGGACAGGACATGACCATCCATATTTTCGAAGATATGGTGATCCAGGTTTTTGTTTGATTGAGTGAATGAGATAATCCAATTTCTTGTTTGGTTAGATGGACGAGGATGGGTAGAGTGAAAACAGTAAACCATAATTTAATAATAGAATGTGTTAATTATTACTCTCTCCGTCTGAAAATATAAGGCATATTCTTCTAGATTATACTTTGACCATTAGTTTTACTTAAAATATATAATCAACAACTGCAAAATTAACATCATATGAAAATATTTTCAAATACGAATCTAGTGATTCTACATGCATAACACTAAACACATCTATTTTTAGTTTAATTATTAGTCAAAATTTTTAAATGTTGACTTTGTGGAAAATAAGGACGTCTTATATTTCCAAACGTATAAACGGAGGGAGTATTAATTTACCGTAATTTATACTAATTAACAACAAAATAGACTAATTATCTATAATCAACACTAATCTTGATAAGTTAAGTACTAATTAACAACAAAATGTATTAGTTAACACTAATCAATTATTAATGATCAACATTAATAAAGGTAGATGGCTTCATCTAGCTAATTTTTTCGAATGAGCTCATCCAACATCTTCACGAAATATTCTCTCCGGGTCATCTCATCTACCCTTGCCCACTAACCAAGCACACTCAAGAGTTTGATGTTGGATGGGCATAAGATTTGACAAAGTCACCACTCAGCACGATAGTTAAATATGAGCATCCGCACCAAGTCTATTACTCGTAAATACAAACACTCGTATCAAATCTATGACTTGAATCTAGGTTAATAGATTCCACCACAAGAAATCTAACCAGTTGAGTTAAGCTCACTTCGTCGGTTTACGTGTTAAAAAAAATTTTAAAATATATTTTACCAAGTTTTGCAAATATATATATAGCACGAAAACTTTTATAAATATATATATACATCGTACAGAGTGACGCGGCACAGATATATTATTTGTGATTTGCAGAGCGAGGCTGCAGAGAGCGTGGATGCGCAAATGGTTCGGCAGGCAGTGCTGCAAGCTATCAAGAAATGCATTGACAACGAGTAATTAAGCAGGGAATCGATGATCTACAATCGATGCCGCGCGGGGCGGCGCGGCACCGCGGTCGTGGTGGCGCGCGAGTTGAAGACTTGCGGAGAGTTGAAACAAGGTAGTATTTATAATCGATTCCTGCTGCCTCGCCACAAACAGCAAAAGTTGTTACTAGAAGGTATTCTCAGGTGGCGTTTGGTTCAGCTTTTTAGCTTATAAGACGTAAAAATAAGAAATATTATTAACGCATGATTAATTAAGTATTAACTATTAAAAACTTAAAAAATAAATCTATTTAATTTTTAAGATATTTTTATATAGAAATTTTTTTAAAAAAATACACCGTTAAACAATTTAGAAATCATACTTACAGAAAACAAGATAATAAACAAAAGCCATAAACACATTCAAACATAGCCTAATATTCAACTCATGCATGCTTTTCGACAGCACATCGATGACAGAGGTCTACGCTTGAGTGTGGCTTATGCGCGCGTGTAAAACGGGAAATATTATTAACGTATGATTAATTAAGTATTAATTATTAAAAACTTAAAAAATAGATCTATTTAATTTTTTGAAATACTTTTATATACAAAATTTTTAAAAAATTATATTATTTTACGTTTCAGAAAACGTGCTAACGAAAATCGGAAAAATAGTCACATGAAGGTGAAAAGAACACCACCTACATACATGTGGATCCAGCTATAAATTCCTGACAGCAAATGCATGCTGATGCATGATCCAAAAGAAAAAAAAAGACCCTAATGAGAAGATCGATAGCGTTGTGACCGGACACGTCACATCCATGCAAGCCGGCATAAACAATATGCAATTTTAATGCAGCAAACTTAATTTTCTTCTCATTTCTTAAGCAGGCCACCTCTGTTGATTAATTTGAGTAGTATAATAAACACCGGCGATGTTTCATGAGCCACAGAATCACAGTTCACAATCTCAGAAACGCAATCATAATTGTTATAACCTGTTTAACATGTAATCAAAATTGCTAGAAAACCACTGATTTAGGAGGGGGCATATCCCTCGTGAACCAAGGTAACTGTTGGCAACGGATGCATCAGGCATTCCTTCTTATAGTATATATATGTACTTGCTACAGTGTAATCATAAAGGAATCAATGAGATCATTCACAGAATCCATTTCTAACACGTTATCAGCACTTTGATCTCCACTGAGTTGACAGAAGCAACAGAAGGCCGAAGCCGAGACAGAGTAGAAGAAGGAAGAAAAGGCAAAACAAGGTATGGAAGACATGGATTTTCACCTTTGTGAACACCACCGTGCAGCAATGCGCGGCGTAATGTCCTCCATCCAATCCCTCGGCGATATACTGCGCCATCTTCTTCGTCGCCGTCCCGGAGAAAGGCTCGGAAACCGACGGACGCAGGCTCACCACCGAGTTCGTGCTGCTGTGGAGCGTTGCCGTTCCAGCATGGCATGGACACTGGCGCAGTCGCATGTGGAGGCCGCCACAGTAGAAGCCGTCGTGGATGTTGTTCACGCCCGCGTCGAGGCTCCCGTTGCGGCACCACCTCCACCACCAAAGGGCAACTTCATCTCCACCAGGCACCGGTCGACACTGAAGCACCGTCGACCATGGGCGAAGCATGGCGTCCACATTCTGACGCCGGTAAGGCCGTGGGGGTGCACCACGACGCCGCACGTCGCCCCCACAGCCCCACCGCCTATCGCCGACTCCGTCACGCCGCCCGTTAGGCGCGTCGCCGGCGGCACCTCGCGCACCCACGCACACCGTCCTCTGTTGCGCCGCCCGTCGCCGGAGCGCCGGCACCGTCTGTCGCCCGCACTGATGGAGGCAAACCGGGAAGGAGGACGGTGGCCCATGCCGCCGAAGCGCGCGGGACCTTGGCGGCTCGGCGTGGTGCCTATCCCTCTACGCAACGGATCCACGCCGCGCCGCTGCGACCCACCGCCGCCCCGGCCTTTACCGTCCGTTGCCAGAGCACAAGAAATCCTCCAATGGATTCATCGAGGAGGAAGAAGAAGGGGACTTCTGTTCGGGGGAGTCATCCTCCTCAGACTGAGAGGGTCAGGATGGCGCAGGGGGGTCGGCTCCTCGCCGGCGCCAGCGTTGGCCGGCCACGCTGGCTAGAGGAGCCACGCCCCACACATGGCGGCGTCGGCGGCAGGAACAGGGGAAGCGGTGGCTAGGGTTGGCCCTCCTCCCCCCCGACTCCTTCGGCCCCTTAGTGGGCCAGCCGACCGCGGCCCAACCCTACCCTCCCCCCCTCCCGCGCACGTGCACAAAGAGGCCGAAAGGCCAGCAAGGCCCAGGCCCAGGTTGTGCTTATTTTGCAGTTTAGACCCTATAGTTAAATAAAACTACAAAATATCCTTTTATTTTATGTTTAAGTCCCTGTACTTGTTACTAATCATAACAGTTTTGTTATATTTGCAATCCAGACTCTATGAGTATTAGATTTTATGTAAATGTTCAAAGTGGATGTCCATGTGCATTTCCAATAACATTTTACATATTTGGGATTATTATTTTATTGCAGTTAATTTATTTACTCGCAATTTAATTATTGACCATGTTTAAATTTTGCAAATTATTTTTTGCAAATTTAAATTTTGAATTCCTATTAATTAAGTTATTTTACTTAATTCCATTGGAATTCATATGCATAATATCACTAGAAATTCCTCCATTAATTATTGAAAATCATGACAATGGCAACTACTGCAAAATAGTTGTAGATTATACCACCGACATCTACTACAATATTTTATAGATTATGTCAACGGTATCTACTATAACACACTTGTAAACTATGCCTTCTGACATCTACTACAAAATTTTGTAGATTATTTCTTTTGGCATCTACTACAATTTTGTAGATTATGCCCAAATTAACGAGGCAACTCGTTTAAAATTTGGTGTTTACCACCAAGATATGATTTTTGATAAACATGAATATAACTCAAAACTATAGAGACTAAGGCATCTACTACAAATTTTGTAGATTATGTCATTAGCAACGAGACACCTCGTCCATATGGTTATATTCCATACTTGAGGTCTACGCTATTATGGATGCAAGACACATCTTGTATTCAGATATTTACATATTATTACAACCATTATCATACAAAATTAATTTACTCCTTGTAAATTAATCAATTCATGGTATTCCTTACATAGGACTAAGATGACTGCCAAAGAGTTTAAGATTCTCGTTCTTGATGGCCACAACTACCCTACATGGACAATGGATGTCAAGATCAGTCTAGCCACTCGGAGAATGTTGATAGTGATACTTGATCCTCCTGAAGGAGAAGATCCGCCTAATATTGCTGCTAATGTGATGTTGTTGACGCCAAAATTTGGTACGATTCGTATCGGACTCGGTTAAGGAAAGAGATTGTGTCAGCCGGTGGAAGCTAATCCAGAAGAAGCTGAGTACAGGAAGGAATCGTGAAGACCACGGCATGGTAGTTAATTACCTTATCTGTTAATTAGGTAGTTTTAATAAGTTTTAGGAAAAACCTGATCTCGTGTCCGGTCAGGACTTGTTAATTTTCCTTTTATAGTTAGGAAACTCCTGTTTCGTATCCGATCAGGACTGTATCAACTCGGGGTATAAATACGTACGCCCGGGAACCTTGTAAATCATCTAATCGATCAATACAACTTCGGCGCATCGCCACCTTTCCGACAAGTTCTTGCTTCTCGAGCCGGGCTGCATCGGTTAGGTCCGAACTCCTGCGAGAGGGTAAGACTCGTCACCCCTTACCACGGTGTACCTATTCTGTCTACGGCTGCATCAGTTAAGTTTGATCTCTTAGTCCGAGTAGATATACCACATCACGCGTGCATTGTTTTTATCGGCTTACCGGGGGTAGTTTATCATCAGTTTGTGCCGCATCGGTTGAGTTCGACCTACTAAATTGTTAGCGATAAATTGTTCCTGTTAGGTTGATAGATTTTATGCAAGCGTCTTATCGGGATGTATAGCCGATAAGTTATCGTACATCACAATTGCATTAGATCTATCGGCTCATCGAGGTTCTTTTATTATTATTAATCTATGCTGCATCAATTAAGTTTGACCTACTAGATTAATAATAATAGATTTATCCTTGTTAAGCCGATGGGTTTTATGCGATGTTTTATCGGAGTGCTTAGCCGATAAGTTATCTTTCTACTAGATAAAGCCGACTGCATTGTCTATTGATTATTATTCTGCATATCTACTCTTTCATCGGCTTCTAGCCGATGTCCAAGTGTTTTCTCGGCAGTCGGCTGGCTTATTATTTGCTTATATTATCATCGATTCTATCATCGGCTTCTTAGCCGATGCGCAAGTGTTGTTGGTAGTCGGACACGAGGAAGGACTCGGGCGCAGGCACGAGCGAGGACCCGAGCGCGGGCACAGGCGAGGGCCCGGGCACGGGCGCGGGCAGTACCTTAGGCTTACGGCCGATGCTCAAGCATTCCTTCGGCAATCGGCTGGTAGGATTCTTATTGGCCGATTGGATCACTGAGCTAATATTTTCTATCTCCTTGTCAATTGTGGGGTCAAATTGACTAGCACGCCTACGAACCTCAACATCTTAGGACCTGCACTGGAGTAAAACAAATCTTCTAGGCCTTCGCGTGTCTCCAGGCGCTGAACGGCCCTCGGCGGTTTTCGGCGTCAACAGATGTATACTGTCTTATATATTATAAGAAGTCATATACATCCAGATTTAAAGATGGAGTATCTCTACGAGAAGAATCCACGAAACATATGGTTAGCCCTCAAAAATAGGTATGAACAGCAGAAAGCTGTGATACTTCCAGAGGCTAACTATGAATGGGCACATCTCCGGCTACAAGATTTTAAGACAGTCGGAGCATAAAATCATACCCTTCATAACATTTGCTCAAAGTTGCGGTTTTGTGAAAAAGAACCCACTGATGCGGAGAAGATAGAGAAGACATTCTCTACCATGCTCCCCGCAGATCAGGTCTTACAGCACCAATAGCATGCTGCAAATTACCAAACTTATTCTAATCTGATGCACGTAATAACTTAGGCTGAAAAACATGATGAACTCCTGTTAAGGAATAATCAGCAACGCCCTGTTGGGACGGCACCCTTGCCTAAAGTACATACAAATATACATGATCAGAATAAACCGAAGTTCGATGATAATAGAAACCATCCAAAGAACTTCAAGGATAAACGCAAACGCAATAGGAAGTAAAGATCTTGTGGATTCCAAAAGGGGAAAGGCAATTTCAAGAACAAAAATAAATCTGACATTTGTCAAAAGTGTGGCTGTCACAGACATACAGCTAAGAAATGCCGTACCCCCAGACATCTTATTAACTTATACCTTCAGTTTGTGGCCAAAGGCAAGCCTGCTCAAGACGAGAGGATTGAATCATACTTCAATCTCCAAACCGACAACACCGGTGGAGCAAGCTGTTCTCAGAAGTTTCTAGAAGAACTCAAGAGCACTGAGGCCCCTCCTCAGCAGAGTGAACCCATGACCAATGACAACATGCTTGTGGAGTTTGCTTCACAAGATCTATTTGGAGACCTTATATAGTCTCCCAATAACATAGATACTATGTTAATTATGTCCTAGTATGTGTTGTAATAATATTAAGTTGTCATATATATTGTATGCTAGTGTGCTACAATAATGTACCAAACATATTCAGTATTGAATAAATGTTTGTACATAGTCTATATATCTGACAAGAATTTCATCAAATTCTTTTTTCTATATATAGATTTACGGGATTCAATCCAATGGAGGAGGAATTATGCCTTGTGGACAGTGGAACCACAAACTCTATACTTCGGGACACAAAATATTTCTTGACTCTTACAAAGAGACAAGAAAGTGTTTTGACAATCGTTGGACGCGATGCAACAATAGTTGGCTCTGGTCGTGCCTCTATCACGCTCCCGATGGGTACTCAATTGATAATTGAGGATGCATTACTGTATCCCAATTTCACCCGTACCCTATTAAGTTATAGAGATATCCGTCAGAATGGTTTCCATATCGAAATCCAAGATGACAACAAAGAGGAATATCTCCTCTTGAACAAAAACAATGGATATGGCAAACAGGTACTTGAAAAAATTCTATCTTTATCCTCTGGATTGTACTACACATACATCAAGCCTGTACAACATATTGCATATAAGGAAATTTTTCAGAATGTTGACACATTCTAAACTTGACATGATCGCCTTGGCCATCCAGGTATAGGGATGATATAGAAAATTATCAGTAATTCAATTGATTATACTTTTAAGAGCAACAAATTCCCATAATCTTTAGATTTTGTATACACCTCATGTGCCACTAAGAAATTGATTTTAAGGCTCTCTTACCTTAAGATCAGAGCTGAGCCACTAAAATTCCTTAAACGCATTCAAGGTGATATATGTGGTCCTATACAACCACTAAGTGGACCATTCAGATACTTCATGGTTTTAATTGACGCATCTACACGATGGTCATACGTGTGTCTTTTATACACACGAAACCATGCATTTGCTAAATTGATTGCTCAAATTATTAAATTGCGAGCACCTCATCCTGAACATCAAATTCAATCAATTCGAATGGACAACGCTACTGAATTCTCATCTCGTGCCTTCAATGATTATTGTATGGCCCTCGGAATTCAAGTTCAGCACTCTATTCCATATGTCCACACGCAAAATGGTTTAGCTGAATCTCTTATTAAGAGAATAAAGCTCATAGCAACACCATTGTTGCAAAATTGCAATTTACCAACATCTTGTTAGGGTCATACAGTTATACACGCTGCTGACTTAATACAATTGCGTTCAACTGCTTACCATAGCAACTTTCCCCTACAAC
This sequence comes from Oryza meyeriana var. granulata, assembly GCA_003991445.1. NCBI lineage: Eukaryota > Viridiplantae > Streptophyta > Magnoliopsida > Poales > Poaceae > Oryza > Oryza meyeriana. The sequence goes on from RYFJ01000197.1 coordinate 243,523, forward strand.
TAGTACGTGGAAATCCACCAGATATTTCCCATCTGCGAAAATTCGGTTGCGCTACATACGTACCAATCTCACCACCGCAGCGTACTGCTATGGGCCCTCACAGGAAATTAGGTATCTATGTGGGATATAAATCTCCGTCAATCATAAAATACCTTGAGCCCCTTACAGGGGACCTGTTTACAGCCCGGTACGCTGACCGTATCTTCAATGAAGAATATTTTTCAGCATTAGGGGAAGATTTCAAGTACCAAAAAGAATGTCCAGAAATTGATTGGAATACTCAAGGCATTTCAGCAATGGATCCACATACTCAAGAAACTGAACTTTAAGTTCAGAAGATTATTTATTTGCAAAACATTGCAAATAACCTGTCAGATGCAGTTACTGATTATAGAGGTGTCACAAAATCCTATAATCCTACCAGAAACGTGCCAGAAAGAGTAGATGTACCATCAAAAACTACTCAAACTCTCAGTTCAAATAAGAGGGGGAGAAGAACGGCACCCAAGGCGGATACAGCTTCTTGTAAGTGACAAAGGAAACAGAAGAATAAATCTTCTGACACAGTAAATGCAGATCAACGTCAAGTTGATGAAAGCCTTAGGATCCACGAACCCAAATCAACAGTGCACTCTCTTACTGATGCTGGGACATCGAAAAACCCTGACTCAAATGTTTTGGGAAATAACAATGAGTCAACAGGGGTCCATGAAATTTCCACAAATTACATTGATTCTGGAGAATCATATGATAGAAAGAATAAAATTGTCGATAACTATTTTTCTGCAATGATTGCAAGCAACCTTCAAAACGATCCAGATCCTAAGACCATGGCAGAGTGCAAAAAGCGCTCGGACTGGAATCAATGGAAGGAAGCAATCCAAGCGGAAATAGCCTCGCTTATGAAAAGAGAGGTATTCACAAAAGTGATACCAACACCTCCCAAAATATTCCCTGTCGGATTCAAATAGGTTTTCGTCCGAAAATAGAACGAAAATAATGAGGTGGTGAGATATAAAGCAAGGCTTGTAACACAAGGGTTCACATAGAGACCCGGCATTGATTTCAATGAAACATATTCTCCAGTAATGAGTGGAATCACTTTCCGATATCTAATATCTGGCAGTACAAAATCATCTATCTTTGCAGTTGATGGATGTAGTGATCACATATCTTTATGGGTCACTTGATTCGGACATATACATGAAGGTTCCTGATGGAATCCAAATTCCAAATTCAAATGCAAAACGTAATTTGTATTGTGTAAAGCTTAACAAGTCATTATATGGCTTGAAGCAGTCGGGAAGAATGTGGTACAACCGACTAAATGAGTTTCTTTCGAAAAAAGGGTACTCCAACAATGATGATTGCCCATATGTATTCATCAAGAAATTCTCAACAGGATTCTGTATAATCTCAGCGTATGTTGATGATCTAAACATCATTGGCAATGCACAAGATATAGATGAAGCATGTAATTATCTAATGAAGGAGTTTGAGATAAAGGATTTGGGTAAAACCAAATTTTGCTTAGGTATTCAACTTGAGCATCTTCCAAAAGGCATACTTATACATCAAGCCGTCTATGTCCAGAAAATATTGGAGAAATTCAATATGGATAAGTCATATCCATCGAAAACCCCAATGGATGTTCAATCTCTTGACAGGGAAAAGATTTTTTAGACCTCGAGATGAGGTGAAGAGATATTGGGACCCGAGGTTCCGTATCTCAGTGTCATTGGAGCGCTAATATACCTTGCAAATTGCACCCTGCCGGATATTGTATTTGTGGTAAATCTTCTAGCTAGACATAGCGCAGCTCCAACTAAACGCCATTGGGCGGGAGTAAAGAATATCTTTCGATATCTTCAAGGCACCCAAAATCTCGGTTTGTTTTTCAATAAAAATAAAAACATGGATCTTATAGGATATACTGATGCTGGCTATCTATCAAATCCCCACAATGCCAGATCGCAAACCGGCTTTGTATTCTTACATGGTAGAACAACCATCTCATGAAAGTCTTCTAAACAGACTCTAGTGGCTAAATCTACTAATCATTTTGAGATAATTGTCTTATACGAAGCATCACGTAAATGTGTATGGCTTCGCAGAATGATTAACCACATCCAACAATCATATGGTATTGGTTCTATTAAATCACCTACCATTATCTATGAAGATAATGTTGCTTGCGTTGTTCAAATGCAGACATGTTACATAAAGAGCAATATCACCAAGCATATTGCTCCAAAACTATTTTTCCCACATCAATTACAAGAAAATGGGGAAATTAGTATTTTGCAAACTAAATTCTGCAATAATCTCACAGACTTGTTTACTAAGTCCTTACCAACTTTCACTTTTTAGAAATATATTAAAGGAATTAGCATACGATAACTCCGTGATTTGCAAGAGTCAGGGGAAGTAAATCTCCTAGACTAAACCTGTTCAAAGCAAATATTATACTATTTTTCTCTCTTTAATAGAGGTTTTTAATGAGGCAATATAACAACGTACATAAATAAATAAATATATCATATCTCCATTTTCTCCACATGGGTTTTTGAGGAGATATCAATGATATATAATAACTTCTCATATTTTTCCTATATGGTTTTAGAGAAGTTATACTAGATTATGACCCTTTGGTTATAATCATTCTCCATGAGTTTTTTCTTCTACAAGGTTTTTCTCATGGAGATTTCACATATATGTCATATTATTTTTCTTCTTATTTTTTCACTGGGTTTTTAAGGAATTTTAATGGTATATCTATAGAATGGTTTCTCCTTAATTTTTTCCACAGGGTTTTTCGAGAAGTTTTTCCAAGTAATGACTCAATGATGATTACCAGATGACAATTGATCAAGGGAGAGTGTTACAACATGTTTAACATGTGATCAAAATTGCCAAGAAACCGCTTGTTCAGAAGAGGGCATGTCCCTCCCGAACCAACGCAACTGTTGGCAACGGATGCATCAAGCATCCCTTCTTACAGTATATATATGTATTTGCTACAGTGTAATCACAAAGGAATTAATGAGATCATTCACAGAATCCATTTCTAACAATAATCTCTGTGCCGCGTGCAGATCGGTGCCTCTAGCGCCGCACCACCGATCGTGGTGCCACGTGGCGCAGCTCCGGCGGTCCTGCGCCTCCAATCAGCGGCTCCGGCACAGTGCCGTGTCATCCTCCTGTGCGGTATGTTTGTAAAAGTTCTCATACTTTGTATATATTTACATAACTTGAAAAAATATATATTTTTAAATTTTTTCTTTACGTGTTTGACTGAGTATTGCCCATTCTTTTGTGGGAGTTTCACCTTTCACGTAGTTTATTAACAAGATTTCAAGAAGAATTTCAGAGCATCAACCAAAATACTCCCTCCGTTCTTGTATAATCAATTGGCACTAAAAGACCATAAAGCTTTTGACCATGATTGAAACATTCCATACAAATTTCAATTTTTTCAAAAAGAAAAAGAAGAAAGTATCTGCTGTACCTATCAATTGGTTCGTTATTTCTTTCCTCACTGTATTGATTCTTCTTCTTCAGTAATAAACCCACAAAACTGGATTTCACAATCCAAACAAACAGTTCACAAAATCCAAATGAACAGTGGTGCATGCAAATATTTCACCTTCTCCTATGCCCATGACAATTCCATATTTCCATACAAAGAGGCCATCCAATAAGCCTGAACAAGTGACAGCAGAGTACATAATGTTACACTTGTAAAGATACCATCCAATCTGCCTGAATAACAGAAACCTGACTGACTGACTACAGAAAAGATAATTTCCTGCAAGAAATGTGCAATCCTTTCTGCACTGTTTTTTTAGGGATGTATGGGATACAATCTTAACTCCGAAATATAACAAACAACGTACAGATAAATGTAAGAATCCCGTATTGCTATCCAGCCTCACCGTAAATGAAAAGGAAAAAAAATAGTTGTCCTCTATTCGAAAATCTTTTCGCCAGTGGAGAAAATCAAAAAAATGACAGAGCTAAAAATACAGAGGTATCCTGGAACAAAGAAGACTGTTTTCCAGGTTTCCGAGTTTGTCAGATCCATGTTAGAAGCCCTTGCCCCCTCCAGAATATTTCCCGTGAGTCCGACGCCAACTATCCCAGCCAATGTTCCAGCTGTATTTGAAACACCCATCACTATACCAGCAAATTTTGGAGCAACATCCATGTGATTCACAGCAAAGCCCGCTCTTCCTAGAGCAAGAAAACCAAGCGATATCGATGAACAGAGCACAGTCCCTGAGGGAGTCCTGAATAATGGAAGGGCCATAAGTGCAACAGCTGAGACAACGAAACCAATGGTGTTCAGGAGTTTCCTCGTCTTGGTAACAGATAAGATCCTTCTTGTAATCAAGTGATCAGCGACCACTCCACCGATGTTGGAAAATATAAACATGTTGAAGTAGGGAAGCATCTTTGAGGATCCCATATCCTGAAGGCTAAGCTGAAGGCCCAATTCAAAATAGGTGGGTAGCCAGTTCATAAGGACATACAAGGCATAGTGGAAGGTGAAGTTGTTTACAACAATTGCCCAAACTGGTAGGCTGAAGATAATCCTTCGCCATGGGATCTTTACAGTGCGAGGTGCAACAACCCCTCCTGCCTGTGCCTTGATCTTCTCTCGAGATGCCACCTTTGGCATTGACACTTTTGGAAGGTCAGTGCGAGGTGGCTCGCTGGAAAACTTCAGCCATATTACAGACCATGCTACCCCCAATACTGCTTCAACAAAGAAAACTGACTGAGGTCCCATGTGCTTCACCAGACTTGGAAAAAACAGCATGCCACCAGCTGCACCAAGGTACATCCCCGAGGTTGTTAGAGACACTGAACGAGAGCGCTCCTGAGGAGGCACCCATTGTGCCAGAACAGTGTGAATGGCAGGAAATATGAATCCTTGTGCTACACCGACAAAAGGCGAGAAAGGACCAGGATGACTTCTCTGTTGGGGTCTAGTGGAATTAAACCGCATATCAAAGACCACAACACAAATGACAGTAGCAGAACACGTCTACCTCCAATTCTCTGTGCTGCCCATCCACCAGGAATCTGCGACAATACATAGCCATAATAGAACATGGAGAGTATCATGCCTTTGTTCGCTTGATTCACGCCGATGGCATCAGCTGCTACGGTGTAAGCAATTGAGAATCCCACACGCTCAATGTAACAAACATTTGTGCAGATGAATGTCAGCAGCACAATGACATAGCGCTTTGGGAACTTCATTCTCGTCAATGCCGTCATTAGTAAAGAAAGATGAACCACGAATTTCTCGATGCAGTCTTAATCAGGCCACCACTTGTTGACCTCCCACAAATATTCACCAGGGCTTACCATAAGCCTGCCTCTCTTCCTTCCATATCTAGGGACACTTAGATCTGAAACAGACAAAATATTGATCATTCACCAATGTGAAGCAATGGGGGCTTCACTTCTGCTTCATATATCCATAGCAGTTTACTGATCTCATAAGCAAATTAACTGGAAAATTCCCTATATTCTGTGCATTAACTCAGAAAACCTGCTTAATGAGGATCAAAGAAGAACCACACATCAGTTAGGTAAAACAAACTAAGAAATGAATTTCTCTACAATGTGCCCTTTTACCCTACTGAGTAAAGTACTTTGCAGTATGAACTGAAGAAAACAGGCGAAGAAAGCATAAGAATTGTCGAATTGAACACGATAGGAATACACAATTTGAAACCGCGTGGTTTTGACTCCGGGCTGTACCAACTCTGCATTCCAAGCAGAAAAGGGGACAACTTGAACAAATATTATTGGGTTCAGCTTCCAGAAGGAACAACTAAACAAGCTATCGATGAATAATATGCAAGGTAGATCCTGCGCATATGCAAGCATCCAAAAAGACAAAATTGCGCTAAGCTTTACAGTAAAATAGTACTACAAAACTAAGCTTAAAACAAACTGTAAGCTCCAATTAACTGATCCTGCGGTTCCCTAGCAAGCACACAATGCTCTCATTGGACTAGCTCCACAGACATTCAATTCAGCAAGGCAGGTTAGAAGAAAATCAAATCTTGGACGGGAACGTTCCCAGCTCAAGAAAGATCTGCATCTGAAAACCTGAACTTTCTACCCAACTCCCAAGATCTTGGACAAAAACCCCAACCATTCGCCTCTAAACTCCACATTGGATTAGATCACCACGCTAACTGATACTCCAACCCCACAAGTCGCAAAATTTGGTCAAGATTCACCAAATCAGACACTCCCACCCCAACAGCATATTCCACATAGATTCAGAAAGCGTAACACCACAAAGATTTCGCGGACGAGTTACCCCCATCAACTACATGAATAGCAGCTAGACAAGAAACCCGGGAGCGGGAGAGGGAGAGGGAGAGGGAATCACCTCAAGATCCCGGCTTGTTGTCGCCGCCGCCGGCGGGAACCCGGCTGCCGGGCCGAGCGAGCGGACCCTAGCGCCTGCGCCCGGGCGGCGAGCGGGGCCAGGAGCCGTGGATCTGCTCGTGGTCGGCGGCGCTCCCTCCTCCCTCCTCCCTTGCTACCGTTGTGCGTGCGCGCTACTGGCTCTAGGCTGGCTGGCGCCAGGAGAAGCGGAAACAGGGGAGAGCGAGGACGATAGGGAGAGGTCAACTTCTGCTCATTTATAAGTAACTCCATTTTTTTTCTTTTTTTTTCTCCATGGCTAGTGAGAGCGCTATGCACATGCACCAACATGGTGTTTGTGGACATGTTCTGCCATTTGTGGTTGTAGACCACTTCAGGTTTGGTGAAAATCTGTAGCAGCGGTGCCTCATAATTTCACACCTAATAACCTGGTCCATATATGTCGGTGATTTGTTCTTCTTCTAGAGAAGGACATGGGTCCTATTTGGAGGAGCTAAATATTTGTGAGAAGTTGATAAGTATCTGGCATCATCACTTGATTAGCGAGAATCTGTGGGAACTAGAGAGCTTTTAATTTAACTAAGGCTTAGTTTGAAGATAAGAAAGAAAAAGAAAAAAAGATCATATAAAATTAGATGAGTTATCAGTGTATGATTAATTGAGTATTAGCTATTACAAACTTAAAAAATAGATTAATATGATTTTTTTAAAATAATTTCTATATAGAAAATTTTTAAAAAAATACATTATTTAACAGTTTAAAAAGTATGCTTACAGAAAACTAAGTAAGTAGATCTGAACACAATGGAAAGAAGGGGTTGGTGGTTGTACTCCCTGCATAATCGTGGTTTAAACCTGTTCTAGCTTGATTAGTGTGTGGTTCCGTTTTTTCTATCTTGTTTTCACCGTGGGTGTATGGTTTAACTTTTTTTTTCTTGGTGATGCATGGTTTGACTTTTCTATTCTGTTTTTCTTTATGGCACGACTCATGTGTGAGGTTTTTTTACAGGCATGATGAGGAGGGACGGGGCTGCGTGTGATGGGAGGGGTTAGACGGATGGACGCCTTCTATCTTAGAGCAAAGAGATTTTTGGTTTTACAATAATTGAGACTTACGATTTAAACAATTATTCTAAATTATTTAAGAAAGTTGTAGTTGTTGTAGCCTATCGGAGGTCCCAAACAAGAACATGATATAAGGTGCATAGAGCAGGGTTTATTATATCGTTTAAGGGAGGTTATCGTCCCACGGTTACCGTGCGGTAACCCGCATGAATTTTATCTTCAATTACCACGGTTAGATCATGATTACCGTGCGATATCACACGGTAACCACACTATAAGCACAGTATGTTGAAGCTAAAAATAAATAATTATAGAAGAAATTATAAAACGTAGTAAAAATTCTAAAAAGTTATGGAAAATTCAGGAAAAAATGTGGATATCTCTAGAAAAAACAATGTAATATTACATAATTTTTTTATAATCCTTACTGTTGTTTTACACTTAAATAAAGTAAAAATTATATTCCAACCTATTTCTTATTTTTAAATTTAAATAAAATTCAAGTAAATCATACTGTTGATTACTCTTACCGTACCCTTTAACCGCGCGGTAACTGGTTGTACAGAGTGTCATGCTACGCCAAATATACTGTTCATCAGCATAGGTGATGCGTGTGGTGCACTGCACCAGGTCTAGCCGGATGGATGGACGGACGAAGCAACGCGGAATCTTCAACGCTAGAGGAGACACAGTAAAATGTACAAATATGCTCAGGGGCCAGGGCGAATGGAGAGCTGGAGACGACGACGCATATAATTAAGTTTATATGTGATCTCGATCTGTGACATGCATGGCTAATTAAAGTGTTGGTGGTACGAAAGTCTAGGCTGCGATCTGAAGAGTGATTATGTTGTTAATTGGAGATTTAATCTGCAGGTGGACGATTTGTGGCTGCAGGTATTTGGCATATGATGTTTTCTGTCGACATATCTGTACTTCTGGTTGAATTGTCTCAGTCATATGTTAGGGTACCTTTAGATTAAGGGTTCCTTCCTTTCGCCTGTTTGAGCTGAGCTACGTGTGACAAGTAAAACAGAATAGATTATTAGCCCATAATTAATTAACTATTAACCTATTATAAACTTAAAAAATAGATTGTTTTGATTTTTTCAGTAACTTCTATATAAAAAGTTTTTAAAAAGATATACCGTTTAATAATTTAGAAAATATGCTTACAGAATGTGAGAAAGTTACTCAGCCTAATATGCAATACCCAACGAAGCCTAAGGCCTACTTCTTTTCACAAATAGATTATTTGCTCTACGTATTAAAAATATGTTTTCTTAAAAATCTTTCTTCTAGTGTATTGTTTAGACTACTTCTTTTAAGATATTTACTAAGTTTATTTTTTAAAATATTTAATTTATCCCTATAATTAGGTACATAATCATTTCAATAATCTAAATCAAACATTAGCAGTAAAAACAAAAAAAAATGGGGTTGATATATTCAGTCCCTCCTTTCCAACTAGGATTATTTTAAAAAAGAATTTCATGTGAGAATTGAACTAATTTCTACCAAAATCTTGTAAAATACCCGTGTTTCAAAGGAGCCAATTTAAATCATAGATTCATAGCAAATTCTAAGCTGTAGGCATTACTCAAAGTGATGCGGAAGGATGAGAACGTATCCCATCACACAAGCTTCCCGTGTACTACTCACTGTACACACTAACCAACTTATCTTATAGGAACGCATCCCACGTATATAAACTTCTTATTTGTGTATGGGAAATCTGTCCAAGATATGATGGTCAGAAAGATAAGTTTATGCTAAGTGATAGTTTGAAGATAAGAAAAGAGAAAGAAGAACACGTAAAATAAGGTAAGCGATTAGCGCATAATTAATTGAGTTTTAATATTACAAACTTGAAAAAAAGATTTATTTGATTTTTGGTGCAACTTTTATATAGAATTTTTTAAAAAAAATATACCGTGCCCTCACGGAAAATGAGAAAGCTTTTCAGCTCATCAGCACATGCGAACGCACCCTAAAGTGGGAACTCCTTCCATCACTCCAAAAATTACCTTAATTTCTTGTTTGTCGTAATACAATTGGGAAAAAAATTATCTCCATGTATGCCACTATTGAAAACCGTTAGCGGCACTTATGTGAGTATGTTGCGCATGTTGTTTTAGCTATGTCTCCAATTTTAAAATCTTGAACATAATTTTAGAAATAACTAGCTAAATACCCATACGTTATAACGGGAATTAAAAAATAGAACCCCACCGTACACTTTAAAGCTTAAAAATAAAATTATTTCCATCGTAAAATCTTTATATCATATTTGTCATCATTTTATACCTCACTTTAAAATAATTTCTTCTTGTTTGATGGCTTAGGGTTGGGAAAGCACATAACTCCACCTACCTCATTATTTAGGGTACTCACCAAATATTGGTAGTGGATGGTGATAGATTTATCATTGAGATTTTTTAAAGAAGTATAGAGTTATAAGCTTTTTTTAGCCTTTCTATTTTACAATCTTGTCTTTTTGATTACTAAGTGTGTATAATAAAAAAAGCTTATTCTAAATTTATTCTTTATTCTTTCAAAAAAAATTGTTTTTAATTGCTTCGCTCACATTTTTGGCCTTATGCAAAAAAAAAACAGCTGTTGTGAAAAATTCTGATATACGGTTGAGCTGGGCCGGACCGGCCCAGTAACACACAGCGAGTGAAGTAGTATGTGCCTACGTGGCAGTGAATCGGTTGGTCTCGTCTCGTCGTCCACGTCGCCCTTGTTTATTTCCCACCAAACAAAACCACATCGGCGAGCAGCCTCGCCTCGCGGCCGCGGCCCCCTTCTCTCCACGTGACCACAGTCCGCCACCGCCCCCCCCCTCCCCGCCGGAGAGGGGGAGAGCCCCACCACGCGCGCGCCTCTCCACCGGGAGGATCCTATGGCGGCGTCGCGCGCTTCGGCTTCGGTAATCACTCGCTCGCCCATTTTGTTCGTTCTCCATCGATCGAACTGCTTTTCTTTTTTTTACTTACCTCGTTCTGCGGATTAGTGGATCGGCGTTTGATGGGTTTGAGTCGCTTGATAGTGTCCAAGATTTTTTTTGGGCACGATTGTGGAAGCTTGTTTATGATGTGGCAGTTTGGAATTTGGGTGGTTTAGAAATCTGGGGTAGGCAATGATTGTTGCTTACTTGCTTTGTTTAATTAGGTACAGTGGCGGCTCCAGAAATTTTTTGTTGGGCGGTCCTACTTGACGTGCTAAACTTCTATAACATAAGAAACTTAATAAACATATGTAAAATTTAGTCAAAAACATAAGAAACTTAATAAACATATGTAAAATTTAGTCAAAATACGATATAAGTATAGCAATAGTATCTCATAGCATCACAAATTGCTTAAAATCAGCATTTAGATTTGAAGTTGCAAAAGTTACAGCATAGATAAGTTAAATATTATACATAGATAAAAGATTACAATACTACTTCTTATCTATTCTTCGAGTCTTCATAGACATGAAATTCTTTATAATGTCTTCTTCACTAACTTGAGAGAAGATATCTCGCTCAATAAATGTGATCAAACAATTATTAAATAATTTGTCACACATACTATTTCTCAGCTTGCTCTTCACAAGACTCAATGCGGAAAACACTCTCTCAACACTTGCTATTGCAACAGGTAATATCAATACAATTTGAGAAGCAAATAAACCAAATCATAAATAACATGCTTGTTTGTTTCAACAAGCTTAATAAAGAGCTCGGCAAGAGTTTCTAGGCCTTTGAACCTTTCATCCTTTCTCATATCATCGATAAAATTTTCTAGTTGCAATTCAAGTCTTATCACATCCATGCTTGAAAATTCCATTGGATAAAGCATGGCAAGTTTACGTACTTTTTGTGTATCATAAGAAGCAAATGAATTGAATGGATTTAATGCTGACATGCAAATGAACAAATGAAACTTCCGCTACCAAACAAGAAACATATCATGCAAAACCCAGCATCCTTTGCAACACTATATTCAAGCCAATGGTACTTATGAAACCAAACAAAGTTGAAGTGGCGCTTCTTACCATATATTTCCCTAATTGAGAAATCATGTGAATAAGGTTGGTTTGGACCTTTCTGAATATATGCGCGCCGAACTGCATCTTGTTCATTGACATCATAGCTTCCAATAGGGGGCCTTAATCCTGGATCAAATTGAAGGTGATTAACATCATACATTGGAGGTGCTTCTTATTCTTGATTTGTTGATTCAACGATTGGAACTAACTCTTCTACTTCAATTTGAGCTTCTTCTTTAACAAGATCTGAAGAGGATGCCCTCTTCTTTGCCTTTGCTTCATGTTTCCGAAAGAGTGATGCAATGTCTCCATTTCTTTTCATGTCTCACTGCAATTAAGCAATTTGCACCACAAATTAAAGAGACAACTAATAAATTTGCACTATAGAAGTACAAAACCACTAAAAAAATCACACCTTTGTCTCACTGCGGGAGCCGGGAGGAGCAGCAGCGAGCAAAGACCGAGGTACGAGGCATCGGCCCCTCGGCGGCCTGCGGCTGGCGGCCTGGCGCCGTGTGCCCTGCCGGCTTGCAGGCTGCTGCCCTGGGCCCTGGCGCCCTGCGCGTGCGCAGCTGCGCCCTGCCAGCTGCCCACTGCCGCCCTGCTTAGGCACGGCTGCATGCCTGCGTGCGTGGCTCAGCGGCTCAGGCTCAGCGGGCGGCAGCACTGCCCACGGCGGCATGGCGTGCGGGACAGGCGAGTGGCGGCGGAGGAAGCAACGATGGCGACTGCGAGTGGCGAAGGACGTCGGAATTCGGTGCGATGGGCGGCTAGCGGCACGATGGGCGATGGCGTCGATGTCGCTGCTTCTGCTTGCTCTGGATCGGTGGATCCCTTTCCCTTCTCCAAAACCTAATGGGCTAATAGTTAGTGGGCCGATTTTAGGGGGGATCCTTCTGGGCCAAATTCCAGGGTGGTCCAAGGCCCACCCGGACCACCCCTAGAACCGCCACTGATTAGGTACATGGATGTTTTGTTCAATTGAGGTTCAATCACGGAGGTTGATAGCTCAGCGTGAAATGTTCTATATGGCATTGTTATGGGAAGGGAATTTAGTCTTCTAATGATTGAACTAGCATGCTAGCTTCAGTGTAACAAGTAAAGTTTGTAGGCATTTCCAATGCTCCTTAATTTTTCTATAATAATCATGATTAATTGTGAACCAACATAGACAGTTTCTTGAGGTTTGCACATAGTTTTACTTTCACAGTTGGTTCTCATCAATTGGCTCACGCAGCAGAATTTTAGGAACTCTATAGCACCATGCTACTTGCGATATTATGATTTATACCAGAATTTCTGTTCCATCTAAACACTTTGCATAACATTTAAACAGGTCATGAGTTGGTTTGGAAATATAAATTATGAAAAGTCTTTTTTTCTGCTACTGTCATAATTCAAGTTTCTTGGAATAATTTCCAAACTATGATTGCTTTCTTGGTCATTGCTCGTGCAATTAAGTTTATTCTATTTATATGCATCTTTCTTACTGGCACTATTGAGGCTTACAGAACAACCAACTTACATGTGTAATGGAATTCAGATCATTGCAGGTTTCACAGGTGCGCTTCGAGCAGCATCTAAAGGCAAGTTGTCTAAGAAGAGCTTTTTTTTTTTTTTTGCATGATTCAACAGTTCCTAATTTTCCACTAACTAGTTGAAATCAGTCACTTATCAGGATTTTCTCCTCAGTTATGCAACTTCCATGCATCAATAAATAAAGAACTTGTCCACAGAAGGAAAAGACAACTCTATTTTATATGCTCTTTTCGCTCCATACAAGCAAGAAATAACCATTCGTCAGCTGTTGCGCCTAAGGACTACTGCGAAACTTACATCCAGTTTCTAAGAGATAAACAGATAGTTCCTGATTCAGATCCTCCAAGCGCGAAGGATGTGAACCTACTTTACCGGTTTATTGATCAAAGGTAGGAATCTGCCCTCGAACATTTTTCAATTTTTTGAGCTATGTTTGAAGTGAAATTAACTTCGCTGTTTTTTACTTGCTTCAGTAAAAAGCTCATGGTATTAACTGGAGCAGGAATGAGCACTGAATCAGGAATTCCTGATTATAGGAGGTACATTTAATCATATTGCCAGTTGCCAGACTTGCCATTTTTCTATATATTCTTCTAACATACAGAATTTTTGTTTGGTGATAGCCCTAACGGTGCTTACAGTTCTGGTTTTAAACCACTTACTCATCAGGTGTGACCCTACTTTTGCATGTTAAATAACAACTATTATCATGCTTTTTACTTCTCTTGACAGAGGTGCATGGAGATTTTTCTCCCACTATGGAGCTATTTTGAAGTCATATATCCTAAGTCAGATTTTTTTGAATTTTCATTCCTAAGACTAACAAAGTTGTGCACTGTGTTTATTAGCTCCTATTATCTATGCGAAAAGATCAAAAAATGCTACTTACATTGGTCATTTTTTCTTTAAATCAAGGGCATTTGAAAAATAAGTTCAGACTGTTATCTTTTTATTCATTTTTTCTGAGCAGTAGAACTTATCTGCAACCTTTAGTAGAACGCTGATTTAAAAATGATTTTGGCAGGCGTTTTAAAAATGATTCACATGGAGAAACCACTGAAAACAAAAATAATTCTATCATTAAGGAACGCTGATGGACCTTAAAATCCTCTGGCATGCTTTAAGCTTTACCATAATTATTTTTTTGACAATTGCTTTGTGGTTTTGCAATTTAACGTTATATTTCATTCATGAATGCTTGCACCAGCTTCTCCAGAGCTTGACAAAATATTGTTTGGGTTATGATTCACCTAAAGAACAGTAACTGTAAAGAAACCTGTTACCATTAAGGAACACTTATCAGATCTATGTAGGTCTCAAATTTTTCTGGCATGAACCTTAATTTGAGAGGTCATTTTTTCAGAATAGTACCATATGATTTTCTGATACTAAACTTGGTTTCTGCAACAACATGTACCAATTTTCAGTAGGAAATCATGCTAGTAACCCCTAATGCTCTCCTCATTTGTACAAATCAACTTACCTGCGATTACACCCTTGCCCACTTACTATTTGTACAAAATAGGAGTTTGTTCGTTCTATTCGAGCCCGAAGGCGGTACTGGGCTAGGAGCTATGCTGGATGGAGAAGGTTCAGGAGAGCACAACCAAACTCAGCCCATTATGCTCTTGCATCCCTGGAGAGAATTGGCCGTGTACACTCAATGGTTACTCAAAACGTGGATAGGTAATGAGCTGGATCTATGTTATTGTGGCGTAGTTGAGAACGATAATTTTATTTATTTCTCACCTTCACTTTGCGCGTCTGTAATTTAGGTTGCATCATCGTGCTGGGAGTAAGCCAGTTGAATTGCATGGAAGTGTGTATGAGGTAGTATGTTTAGACTGTGGTACATCCATTGACCGGGAATCATTCCAGGAGCAGGTCAAGGACCTCAACCCAAAGGTTTGCCTGTTTGATAGTTGCTTTGTCATTTTTCTTTAAGCTATGTTCATTATATCAGTAGTATGTGCTGCACATATGACAAATTAAATAGGTATTCTTCTTTCAAAAAAAAAGAAATTAAAAATATTTGATGGCTGAACTCGTGCATTTGATTCTATTATTGTCTGATCAATTGGAGACTCACAGTACATGTGTATAGAGTAATGAAGCCATTTGCTGATCAAAGTTTCAAGTGAATCAACAGTTCTTACTCCCCTAATATGGATATGTTTCGGTCGTTCGACTAAGCATAATATATATTGCTTTATCTGCAGTGGGCTCTAGCTATTGACAGTTTGGAAGTAGGACAACCAGGTTCAGACAAAAATTTTGGAATGCAGCAGCGACCTGACGGTGATATTGAGATTGATGAGAAGTTCTGGGAGCAAGATTTTGATATTCCTAGTTGCAATCAATGTGATGGAGTGCTAAAACCTGATGTGAGAATGTTCCTTTACTACCTTATGGGAGTCCTTTTAGTTATTTCTTAAAAATCTCACGTATAAGTATTCGGCATTGGTTTATTGCGGTTTGAATGAAGAATATGACAGCAGGCCATATCTAGCCACTTAGGCTTAGTATTTTTAACATTGATTCTTCATAACCAAACAAGGCCATCATTCCAATATGTTATCCATTTTCAAACTTACTTTCCGTGGATTGCATGCAGTCTTTCGTTGCTGTGCATCTCTAGCAGTTCTTTTTTTGGTTAATTGTTTCTCTTACTGTACAAAACTCCTTCTTTCCCCTGATGTTTTGGCAGCAGCTCATGTTACCACTTCGAAAAAACAGCAAACTTTTTTCCTTCACTATTTAAAGTGTTTGTTCTTGCGTGTTCTGATATTTGAAGGTTGTGATGTTTGGTGATGATGTTCCGGAAGAGAGAGCTGAAAGCACTAAGGAGGCTGCAAGAAATTGTGATGCTCTTCTGGTGGTTGGTTCAGCACTAATGACAATGTCTGCTTTTAGGCTGGCAAGGTACCACCGGAGATATTATTCAGCCATTTCCTTGTATAAATTGAGACCTAGTTATCATCTGTTGAGAACCTTTTCCTCTTTGACCCAATCATTCAAGTCGGATTAAGGCCAGTCTGGTTTTTTTATGAGAACAAAAGATTGACGATAAATCCAATTGTAGGCTTGCACATGAAACAAACGCTCCAATCGCGGCGATCACAATTGGTGAGACCAGGGCTGATAGTATTTTGTCCTTGAAAATTAATGCGAGATGTGGGGAGGTTAGTACTTTCATCACATACTTGGTTTTTTGTAATTCACTATATGATTCACTGCATTTCTCCCTTGCTGTGTTGCCACCATCTTCTTCAGATACTTCCCAGAATACTTCAGATGGGAAGTCTAGCTATACCAAACGTAAGTTGAGCATGGTGCTGTGCAGTCATCTTTGTCGGAAACCATGTTCTCATTTAAGAACAATCTTTGGAGAACAAGTCACAAGGGAAGACGACACAATGAAAGACACACTTTTAGCTAGACTAATTAAGTTCTGTTCAACTGGGCAGAATATCATCGCCATCCTGTTTGCATGACGTGTGGGAGTTAACCTTGTTAATCCTGTTGTAAGTGTGTAAACCTTTTTCAGATTTTCAGTGACAATTCATTCGAATGTATCCAAAGATAAGGATATCCCAAATTGATCAGCACATTGAATAAGTACATTATGCTTTGAAAGTTCCTTGTAATGTGCAATTAAGCAGAAGTTGAAAAACGTTCTGGTTCGGATATTTGGATTCACGCGGTCTATTGTGTTGTTCACTTGTTCGTTTCTGCAGATTCTTCGTTGCAGAAAGAGTCAAAGATCCTTTTTCAAAATATGGCAAGTGTTGGTCTTTCTCTGGCTCATGGTGAGAATCCATCATGTGATATATGACTCTTTCTCTCAGGCCTCAAAGATGCAAAGTGAGCTGCAAATTTCAACTTTGAGCTGAAGCTCTTTTTTGCCCTTAATCTTTTCCTGAAGTCCATTTTTTACCATGAACTACAAATCCATTTATTTTTCACCATTAGTTTTCAAAACCAGACAAATAACACCCTCTATTACGGTTTTGTTTGAAACGAGGGTGGTTTTCACTAGTATAAAAACCTATTATATATGTTCTGCAGATTTAAATGTCACTTGACTAAGGAACCATTCGAAGGTGCAGGTTGGGGGTAAAAACCCCCTTGTTTCCCGTAAGCACGCTTTTCGAATTGCTAAAACGGTGTGTTTTTTATAAAAATTTTCTATATAAAAGTTGTTTTATAATAATCAAATAAATCTATTTTTCAGGTTTGTAATAATTAAAACTTAATTAACCATGTGCTAATCAAATTGCAGACAATAATAAAGCATCAGGCAGTGTATAATTTTTCTCATCTACATGTAACCAAGTACTTGCTGCAATAAAATGACCTCTCACAGTAACTGTAAAAATTTCTGTAACCAAGTAACTGTAGATTTCCAAATTCAGCTAATATGAAAACAAGTTCAAATATTGAGAAGGATGCTCCACAAGTTGTCCAGGTGAACCACTAATGTTGACAGTATAGCAGAATACATATATCCCCATCCAACTATCCAAGCAAGCCATTAGCCAAGAAGACATTGGCCATGGTACTATTTCAACAATCTTCAAAGAATCAATATGGGTTTCAGTAAAATTCAGTGGCATTATAACCTAAAAGCTAGTGTTCTAGCTGGTTGAGAATTTACTTAACAACCATTGGTTAAAAACTTAGAATGATAGAATTACTAAAAGCAATATTCTATGTCCTCTGCATCTGTATGTTTTCTTGCTTTGCCACGTCATTGTTATCTAATGTCCAGCCAATTGTATCACTTCAGTAAGTTAACCATCCTATTGCTTGCTATGTTGCTGAATAGAAGCTACGTAACCACCCCTGTTACTTCCATTCTACTGTGGGCCAACAGTTTCTATTGCTTTCCACTCCACTCAAGCCGATTCAGATCAACAATACTGGTAGCCTTTCTCACAAAATCTACTGCTTTTGTTGCTGTGCAATGTGTAGCGCACGTCTCAGATTCTAATTGTGCAAGGCAGGAAGCATGAACTTTGATTTTTTATCCAGTCTGAGATGCTCAGCTGACTTCTTAACCTTGGTATGAAGATGGCCTATTCCAAAATATAGGCACAAGGGTAAGCAAATCTAGTGAACTAATATGCCCTGCTGCACTGAGAGAGGATGCCCACCCTCCTCAGCTGCTCGTCGTCATCACCCACCTCCATAAACTTGGCTAGTATTTTTCACACATTAGTGTATAAACTATAATCTACATATGAGCCACTACTCAGGAAAAGGCTTACCATAGCATTTTGTGGGGCACAGCAAATAGAAGTAAGTTTATATCTTATTAGTTCTTACCGTATTTAGAATTTAACAGGTTAAGATTAAGCTGTAAACCAGTTCAATTTTCAAGCCGAACAAATGCTAGCACCAAAATTTCAGTATATGACTACATGTGCCGTCTTATTGAAAGAGGATGCTTAAAATGACTTTGATCGATTGATGCTTGTATGGTCATTTATGGATCATACTTAGTCGGTAGCGGTGACTTTGATCGAACTTGTCGGGAGAGTGGAAGCGAATTGGGAGAGTGCTGGGTGCACTTGGGTTGAGTGGCCAAAGCCCTAAATTAAGTAATTAGATATGGCATACAAGTACATACAGGAGTGATAGGGCTAATAACGCGCAGAGCAATATATGAAAAAAATAATGATAACGAATTCAAGTCATTCATTACCTGATTGTAATAACTTTGAGAGCTCGCTGCAGATGAAATCGGTGTTGAACGACATCCCCTTATATTCATCGTCCTTCTCACCATTTGGATAGTTCTTGCATGATTCAACTGACTTGGCCCTCATGTCAACTGTGATCATCCAGACCTGATCATGTGCTTTAGGATTGAGCAGCACAAAGCGCACAATGTGTGGGTCTAATAAGCTCACCACAGAATACTCTGGCACCCACTGATGCAAACCATATTTCTTGAAGGATGCTGATGCCCACAGGTCTTTGACATCAAGCATATCATCCGATCCAACTCCGACACCATTTTTGGCATTTGCAGCGTCAACGTCCTGATGATGACGGTGAAGGGTTGGGAGCGGCAATTGTCTACATCTATGAACTTGATCTTGCCATTAGAGACACCGGCTGTCCTGAAGGACTCAGGTTGTCCGCAGTTGTCATTTAGACCATGGACACCAAGTTGAATTTTTCTCACTGGAACAGGGAACTTGACCAATTGGAGCTTTGGTGAAGATTGGAAGACATCACAGCAGATAAGACCAATGTGTTGTAGTCTGCCCAGTACAATTTGCCGGCGTAGGCGAAGGCAATTTCACTCTTCCACTGTCTCGGCCCAAAATCCCCTTTTGAGGCATGGCGAACTTCTTGACAACCCAGTTGTTGTTATCCCCATCTAGATTACTGTCGCCTGAACAATGGAGTACGGAGAGCTTGGCCACCTCCTGATGGTGAGGGATGATGGACTCAATCGACGTCTGCAAAGATGCAACGGCGAAGCCGTCACCTAAGGCATGGCTCAAGATGCCAATCAATGTCGCCGCGCAAGCGCTGGCTCTTGTCGGGGAAACTGGGGAGGCGTCAGTGTAGGCCTGAGGGCGTCAGCTAGTGTAGGGCTGAGGGCGTCGGCCGTGTAGACGAAGTATTCCTCCGGGTACGCGTAGTCGTACATGTACTCGATTTTGACGGGACGACGACACGGAGGTTGGCGTCCGCGGCGACGAGCGAGGACTGGCCGCAATACCCATGCTCGAGAGTGGGGGGCATCACGGCCTGCGCATTTGTACCCCACTTGGTGTTTCCAATTCGTTTGTACCCACTTTATTATATTTCAATGTATGAGTATATTTGAGAATTATACGGTCTCTGTTGAAGCGATGTAGCATTGGCGAGGTCTCTATGTTCTGCCTTTCTTATAAATTTTCTTGTTTTATTTCTTTTATTTAATAGCATGTAAATAAATAGGACCAGGGTTCACCCTACCGCTGGTTGGGTGTTTACCGACCCCAGCAGTAGCGTGATTACTGTATGGTAACCACGGTAACCGCAACAAATTCATATTTCAAAATTTTGAACTCCATGCTATAATACACTGTTACCACACGTTAAGCCGCGACGTGTTGAAGCTGAAAAAAAAATTACGTCAAAAAATTATAAACATAGTAAAAATTCTAGAAAATTATGGATAATTTAAGAAAATTGTGGGTATCTCTAGAAAAATAATGTAATATCGTATAAAATTTTGGCATAACCTTTGCTATATTATTTTTACACTTAAACAAAGTAGAAATCATATTCCAACGTATCTCTTAGTTTTTCTTTTTTTTCCAATTTCTATGGAACTCTACAATATGAAGTAAAGTTCGTCATTTTCACAACCTTTGTTCACCAACTAGCAATAGAAATTAAGTACTATTTGTAGAAATTTCTTTGAGTTGTTTCCATCCTTTTTTTTCAAATTTAAATTCAAATAAAATTCATCAAACCATATCGGCGATTACCTTTACTGAACCCCTGTAGTAGGCGTGGTTACCACGCTAAGGTGAACTCTGGATGGGACACGTGACAAGATAGTAGGGTTAGTATAACTAAATGAATTTTTCAAGACGAAATGCATTTTTTGAGATAATAACAATTTTGCATGAAATTAGTATATCGATTCTAAAGTCTAATCTTCTTTTACACCATTCAGGCTCAGGTCACCAGCCAAACACATGCTTGCTCAGGCTGCCTGGTCAAGTGGTCAGGCAAATTTCGCTAGAATATCATGCTAGCTTCAGGCATAAGCTTTTCTCAGGCATCGTGCTCAGGGCATCAACCAAACGGGCCAAAGTCTTTCTGGAACGAATAAAGAAAAAATAAAATCTTTGTGGTACCAAGGTAGTAAAACCATGAATTTTTTATTTTTATATTTATTTAATAAAATATTTACAAAATTACATTTTTATTTGAAATATTTACAAAAATATATCCCAACGCCCTCTGGGAGGGCGTTTTTTTTTATGAAATCGCTCTCCTACAGGGCGATTTGATAACGTGGCTGACGGCCATAGGCTGGGTGGCCCACGGCCGTCAGCTATTTTGCAGGCGGCCCCTTGGCCATAGAAAAACCACCCTCTAGGAGGGCCACAAGGGGGCCGCCTGCAAAAAGCCGGTTGTGGGGCCAGAAAATTTACAGGCGGCCCCTTGCTGCCCTCCTAGAGGGCAGTTTTTCAGTGACCAGGAGGCCGCCTGCAAAATGGCCCATTTTATTAAAAATCGCTTCCTAGAGGGCATTTTTTATTGCCTCGCTATAAAACCCCCTCTCAGCCTTTAAAAAGTTTATAAAATTCACAAAAATAACAGAAAAAAAAGAAGAGAGAGCTGAGAAGAAAGGCGAACGAAAGCAGCGAAGCCCTACCGGTTTACGGATTCGTCTACAGATAATATTTTATGGCTCTTTGTAATTTTCATTTCTATTCATCAAATGATGTAGTATGTGTAGTATTATACTACTTATTTGATAGGTAAATAAATGTTAGATTTGGTCTACAGAATATAGATCTATTGTAGTTGAACATAACGACTAAGGACATTGATAAGTCGTATGAGAGAAGTTAGGTTTTTTTTACTAAATGAGTAGCACTAGTTCGAAAAACGCTAGAGAGATGGAAATGAGGACGATGATATTTCATTTTTTTTAGTCATGTGTAGTATACCATATGTATGTAGTTGTATAAGTTATTTTTGACCTAGCGATTTATAACTTGCGTTTATTTATTTATAATATCATCGTCCATAGCAACATAACGCATCCATAGCGGTTTGGACATACCGAACGCATCCATAGCAACCCACATTATAAACAAATAAACGCAAGTTATAAATCGCTAAGCTAAAAATAACTTATACAACTACATACATACGGTATACTATACATGACTAAAAAAAATGAAATATCATCATCCTCATTTCCATCTCCATGGCATTTTTTGAACTAGTGCTACTTATTTAGTAAAAAAAAACCTAACTTCTTTCATACGACCTATCAATGTTCTTAGCCGTTATGTTCAACTACAATAGATCTATATTCTGTGGACCAAATCTAACATTTATTTACCTGCTAAATAAGTAGTACAATACTACACATACTACATCATTTGATGAATATAAATGAAAATTACAAAGAGCCATAAAATATTACCTGTAGACGAATCCGTAAACCGGCAGGGCTTTGCTGCTTTCATTCGCTTTTCTTCTCAGCTCTCTCTTCTTTTTTCTGTTATTTTTGTGAATTTTATGAACTTTTTGGAGGCTGGGAGGGGATTTTATAGCGAGGTAGTAAAAAATCGCCCTTCCAGAAAACAATTTTTTAATAAAATGGATCATTTTACAGGCGGCCCTAGCCGCCAAAAAACCGCCCTCTAGGAGGGCGGCAAGGGGGCCGCCTGCAAAAAGCCGGCCGGTGGCCTCCTTGCCGCCCTTATAGAGGGCGGTTTTTCTGCGGCCAGGAGGCTGCCTGCAAAATGGCTGACGGCCGTGGTCCGACTCACGGTCGTCAGCCACGTCATCAAATCGCCCTCTGGAAGGACGATTTCATAAAAAAACGCCCTCCCAAAAAGCGTTGGGGTATATTTTTGTAAATATTTCAAATAAAAATGTAATTTTGTAAATATTTTATTAAATAAATATAAAAATAAAAAAATTCGTAAAACCATAAATGGACTTATGTTTTCAAGCCCATACAACTGAAGGCCAGCGAAAGGAGGAGGTTTTGAAACTTAGCTGCAACAATTTTTGAGCCAATTGGGCTGGGCTGGGTTTGTCACATCCTAAAATTTTTTAATTTAATAAATAATTTTAGGGAATTGCTAAACAACAGTCGAGTAATTTTTTTCTCAGTCGAATTTGTGACTATCGGTCTGGTCCAAGATTGCTTTCGTATTGCGGGTCTGCTTCACATTCTGGTCTATCTTGTTTTGTTGTTTGGATAGATGTGATATTGTTTTGGGAATGTGATAATGTCCCACGCTTTAATGTAAAATACATAAATGAATATATGATAAATATTGTAGAAATGATCGAGTATATATATGAAAATATTATGGAAATAATGTGAGGATGATGATTTAATATACTTGTATGTTGATCTTTATAATATAATAAATTATAGATGATATGACATACTTGTATGAGTTTTTAGATACAATAATTACCAGCAGGGGTGAAGATGTGGCATGTTTGTATGTTGTAGTAGCGTAATAATTGCTAGTGGAATGATGATATGATATCTTTGTATTTTGAGCTTTAGTGTTAGTGAGTACCAACTACCTGGAAGGTATAGATTCATTGAAAATTTTATTAGTTTCAGCCCCCATATTGGGTTGCATTTGGACCTCTAACAGATTTACATGCCCATTGCCTTTTGTATTTTATAATTTGTTGGCCTGTTTTTTTACTAGTGTAGTTGCTTTTGGCCTATTAAAGGCTTGTTCAGTTAATCTCATCACCATGGGGATTGGAGGGGACTTAGGGAAGGAAAAGAATTAGCCGAGTCAACCCTAAAAGTTGCCAATTTTTGGTAAGTAGACCAGCAAAAACAGGGAACTCTCAAGGTATGTTATGTTACCTCTATGATCAGATAGCAGCAGAAGCATAAAGAACCAACTACAAGACTGTGTTTGGAAGTGAGGAAAGAGGAAAAAAATACTTTCATATGTGAGCATATTTTCTGAACTGCTAAATAGTGTATTTTTTATAAAAATTTTCTATATAAAAGTTATTTTAAAAAAGCATATTAATCCATTTTTTAAATTTAAAATAATTAATACTTAATTAATCATGTATTAATGGCTCACTCGTTTTGTATAATCCTCTTCCCTCATTTCCGAACTATGCCTAAGCTGCGTTTGAATCTGCTTCATGAAGCTTTTCCCTCATTTTTCGTTAGCACGCTTCCCGAACTGTTAAACGGTGCGTTTCGTGCAAAAATTTTATATAGAAGTTTATTTAAAAAATCAAATAAATTTATTTTTCAAGTTTATAATAGTTAATACTTAATTAATCATGCGCTAATAACTCGTCTTATTTTGCATGCCGATGATAATCTTCATCCAGAAGCGAATTCGAACGCAGCCTAAGACTATCTTCAACAACGGCACCCCAAATACAAGACCCATTTCACGTTTGGGTAGCGCTACAGGTAAAGAGTTCAATACCCATTTTTGGTCTTCTCCAACAATAAGACCCAAAAGAAAACCCTTTCTGCAAAGAGAACCCGTCGCCGCCCCGCTCCCTGCGCAGACGCCCTGCGCCGTCGCCGTCGCCCGCGTTTCCCGCCGCCCGCTCCCTGCGCCGTTGTCGTCGCCGATGTGAGCCCCGCACCGAAGGTGCGCCCGCGCCCGGGACCTCGCCCGTGCCCGGCGGCACGCCCGGGCCACGCCCAGCGCCTGCGTCCGTGCCCGGGCCCGGGCCCTCGCGCCCGGGAACTCGCCCACGCCCGGCGTGCGCGCCCGGGCCCTCGCGCCCGGGAACTCGACCACGCCTAGGTCAGCGCCCGGAGCAGGGGCGCCGGCCACCCGAGGAGCAGGGGCGCTGGTCCCTGGAGGCGCAGGGGTGTCCCCTGGGTGTCGGTGAAGCAGGGGCGCCGGGGCGCCAATTTTCCCTTCTGCAAATGGGTCTTCAGGAGAGAGGATACTCAGGGAGCTGGGGCGCCTAGGAGCTGGCCGGCCGGCGGCAGCCGAAGCGTGGAGCGGGCGAGCGGCAGCGGCTGCGCCGCTGGGGCAGGGACGCCCCGTCGCGGGGCGGGCTGGCCAGGGCTCCGCGGCGGCTGGCGCGACCGCGCGGTGGCGGCGAGCGGCGAGCCTGGAGGACGCGGTGGCGGGGCGGAGGGATCCATACCTGCGAAGCCTAGCTCGGTGCAGATCTCGCCGACGGCGACTCGCCGGGTGCGCTTTCCTCTTCCTTCCCCTCCCGCGAAACAGTTGTGCGGGCGCGGCAGAGATATGGGTCGAGGAGAGAGAGCGACGCAGATTTGGGTTCCCACTCCACACGGACGCAAAATGGGTCTGTGGTTTGCCTACTCCGTTGGACCGTGTTTTTGTCACCTAAACCTACTGTGACCGATGCATATTTAGGTTTGGGTGCCGTTGTTGGAGATAGTCTAATACAACGAGAAACTCAAAATAGCGCATATGGCAATAATCAACAAAAGATGTTTGTACAAACAAACACAAATGAATTGACAGATACACAATCCAAGGTTAAATCTCATCAGAAACGCTAGCAGGAACAATTGCCAAAAATCGACAGTAATTTTTTTGACGAAAAATCTATAGTAATTCAGCTAGCAGTGAAGGGTGTGATTGGAAATTTCTGACTTATCTCACTGAAAATAAACCTAGATGCTTTCATCTTCAAGTGATAATTCTTGTCTACAGCTCTTTTGTAGATGGTTGTGTGCTTCTCATCCAATAGCTTGGGTTTTGCATCGTAATTCAACAAAATGTAAAAAAAAAAACATGGCAAGCCGAAAACCATCCTTCAAATAAATTCTCACCTTTCCTTATCCAGTGCCGGTGACACTTCATTTTCATCAAAATTTTGCATCATCCACCTTTTGTATCAGCGTTTGGAGACACTAAGTACAACTTTTCTACCGTCAATTTTTTTGACGCAAAAGTGGTACCTTATAACCATTATATTAATAATGGGTCAAGTTGTTATGATAGTAAGCGGTAAAAATAAAATTAGAAGAAACATTGTTTACTGTGATTTTGGTTGATGGCTGATTTTCTTTTTTACTATGATTTTGGTTGTGATTTTCTTTTTACAACTTTTATTGCATTCACGTTTACTTTATTGTTTTGCTTTAACGTGAAAATAAAAATAAATGATAAAAGTGGATATTTGACCTTTTAGCTCTAGTTATACTTACTAACGATATAAGTGAGATTTACTGATACTGGGACACGGAGAGGAGGGGACAGGAGAGGAAGAAGGCGCGGCGTGCATTTATCCAGGGGCAGACGATGTCCCTGCACCATCGATCATTGATTACTGCACAACCATGCTTGCTGGCATGTTCGACATTCTCACCGATGGTCACGGTGCAGTGTTATGGTCATAGACGATAGTGTCTGCGGTGCAGACAAGCCACGTTGTGGGAAAGGGTGTGTCTTCCTCCCCACTTCGCGCGGTTTCTTGGCGGGAGGCTACCGAAGAGGGGAGAGACGGCGGCTGCCTGTAGTGGGCATATCTACAACAAATTTACCAGGAGGACCTCACGCCATCACCGCCATCACCGACCGGAGCCACCTCTGATCCGTCTCATCACGACGCTCGCCGGGTCAATCTGCTCTTCGTCGGGCCACACTGCCCCGATCTGCTCGCTGTTTGACCGTGCCGCCCCGAGCTCGTTGCCGGAGAGGGGAGGAGAGTGGCGATGCCGGAGAGTGGACAAGGGAGAGGCGAGGAAGACAAGGTCACGCGGCTCCCTGCGGCTCCCGTCATCGGTGATCTCCACGAGGAAGACGAGGTCGTGCGGAGGAGGTAGACCGGCGGTGGAGGCGTAGGGTGGGGCTCGTCAGCACCTCGCCGGCGTCGTCGCTTCTTGAGTCGTTGGGTGGTGCGTGGGGAAAAGATGAAATCTCGGACTCTTGGTTGAGTGCGTTGACCGAGTTCTTCAAGGGATTAGGGTGTCATTTTATATTATCTTTTGTTTTTAGGGTCTTTAGTTTAAAATTTGGATTTGTATGTAAACTAAAATAATATAAGGACTAGAGTAGAAAATGGGGCTGAAATAAAAAGTTAAAAGCTACCAGTTGTTGAGGCTAGTTGTACTGTAGGAGAATAACTTTTCAAATAAGTGGTTTCGGTCCAGTGGCACTTGAGACTACTTAATTTAAATAATTTGTATTGTAAATAGTCTAATATAATGCTCTTGTGGATAGGAGCGACCCACCCTACTTGCATCCTTACGCATAGCGCATAGGGTGTAGGTATCAAGTGAGCGTGAGATAGCCAATACTTTATTTTGTAGCTCCTGCGCCACTTGTTGCTGCGTCGTGGTATAGTGGTGAAAATTACACATGACTTCTGTCCTTCCTCTTCATCTTAAGGACACCTAGTATGCGGCATGTGTCTTTCATTAATCTTAAAGAAGCCTATCTCTTTCATTTCCCTGATCCTGAATACCGCTCCGTTCGGACCAACCGATTAAGAAAAAAAAATTTCTCGTTTTCCATGAGCACATCTTTCAAACTGTTAAACGGTGTGTTTTTTATAAAAAATTTTATATAAAAGTTGCTTTAAAAAATCATATTAATCCATTTTTTAAGTTTAAAATAATTAATACTCAATTAATTATGCACTAATAGTTTATTTCATTTTACGTGATCTTCTTCCTCTTAGCTCTTTTCTCACCTTCAAACTATCTCTAAGGGTGAGTTCAATCAACCGGTTAAGGCAAAAAAACACCTCGTTTTTCATGAGCACACTTCCCAAACTGCTAAACGATATTTTTTTAAAAAAATTCTATATAAAAGTTACTTACAAAATTATATTAATCTATTTTTTAAGTTTAAAATAATTAATACTCAATTAATCATATGCTAATAGCTCAACTCATTTTACACAATCTTCTCCATCCTCCCTCCACGCTCACCTTCAAACTGTCTCTAGGACTAAGCTCTCTCGGGCTCTCCTTTGCTCCTTGTGTGCAGTTGTGCACTCGGCCAGCGTGAGCACGTTACCGTTAACGACTGTGGACGGAGGCTGAGGGATCGGCGGCGAGTTCACAACCCAATGTTGAACGGTGAGCATAAGGAACAAGACACAAAAGGAATTTGACAAGTTTACTTGCTTTGAGATTGAAATACACGTATCATGGAGGTGGTCAAGGTCCTCCAGATGAATGAAGGACAAAAGTCGTCTTGTATCTAATTTTCTTTCGGTGAAGTGCACTGGTGCTATGCAGGGCAGGTCAGAAAGCGCCTCTACTGTGGTTGTGGCTCTTAATTATTCCCTCCGTTCCACCATATTGCAAGACATTTTAATTTATTTTTAAGTTAAAGTTTTAAAGTTTAATGAGGTTTATAGAAAAATATAGCAACAACATAAAATAAATATACTATCAAAATATATTTAATATTAGATTTAACATGACTAATTAGATGCTAGACATGTTGCTACGCTTTTTCTATAAACTTGATCAGACTTTAAATAAATTATCTTAAAAATAAATCAAAGCGTATCTTATAATATAAAATAGAGGAAGTAACAACTTAAACAGTGATCATAAGCCCCAAGCTCCCTCCTATCGTCTTCCCAACTTATGCCATACTACTAAAATCCAAACATGAACTGTGCACATGCTCTTGTCAATTGTTATGGATCCTCATGAAGGTTTGTGTATATTCGAAAAATTGATGTCCTCGTATCACATAAGTCCTAAGGCTCCCTACGCATCCGTGTTAGAGGGAAAAACTTCTCGTTTTTCGTGAGCACGTTTCCTAAACTGCTAAACGGTGTATTTTTTTGTAAAAAATTTTCTATCTAAAAGTTACTATAAAAAATCAAATAAATTTATTTTTCAAGTTTGTAATAATTAAAACCTAATTAATCATACGTTAATGGTTCATCTCATTTTACGTAATCTTTTTCTGGTTCATTTCCCTCACCTTCAAACATCCTTTAGGATCCCTTCGGTCCTCTTCTAATTTGATGTGCCGCAGTAGGAGGCATTAGAGTAGGTGTTCAGAATACATGAGTACTTTCAGTAGCTCCTAACTTAGTTATATTTTTGGTATAGAATAGACTTAGTGTTAAATTGATACAATCCGGACATTATATAAAGATAGAGAGATACCACAGTATAATCATAATGATGTACTAATAGCATATGTAATGGGCATGGCCTAGCTATGGTTTTAACATAGGCGCGGGGGCCCTAGAAAATATATGCTCAGTTGAACTGTGTCAATAAGTATGTTGTGCTCATACAAATGTCTTGCTAGACTAATAGCTAGGAGTATGTTCGTGCGGTATGGATAGGAATATCTTGTAACATGAGGTAGGATTGTAAACAAAGGCATTGTTTGGAGCAGTTTCTGATAGGCGCAGGTGCTCTAGAATCTCTGATCTCTATAAAATACTTTTGATTCTTAAAACTCAGTAGCTACAAAATCATAAAAATAAATAGTACTCACTCCGTCTCAAATCTTAAAATATAGTAAATTATAACGATAAATGCCACCTTTTACAAATAAAGGCAAAGGATAATATAGGTAGTTTAGTAATAAATATCATCTTTTACAAATGCTATATTATTATATTTGAGATAAATTTAAATTCTAAAAATTATATTTTCGGACGGAGGGAATAGCTAGCTAGGTAACCCTAGATTCAGATTTTTACTCAAAATCTCCAGTGACGAAAGAAGCAGACGGTAAGAAATGATCGGGGAAAGAACTGCTCCCGTTGGGCCTTATAGCAATTTATGTGTAGAAAAAGTGACCATACCCAGTTCACTGTACAGAAAACAAAATGGCTACATCCACCTAGGAACTGCACATCCCACTCCATCGGCGAATATATTTCTCGGTGTCTCCGGCTTTCTTCCATTGCAAGTCCGGCTCCAGTTTCGTCTTCCCCCTCCCCTCGTGCAGGTGCTGTCCTCTTCCTCCTCCATCTCCCCTCGCACATTCTGCCGTAACTAACCCCTCCTCCGATCGCAGGCGTTCGGGGACGCGCCGATGCCGCTGGTGAAGCACGAGGAGGGCGCGAGGGTCCATGACAAGGAAAGCCCCAACTCCAAAAAATGTATGCGCTTTCTTGTCGATCCCCTCTCCTCTCGTTTGGCTATTCCTTAGTTGCTCGAGTTTGTGTATGCGCCTGCTGCGTTTGAGTGCCTTCTTCTTCCCCCCTCCCCCCCTTCTCTCTCTCTCTCTTGCATTTAATTTGGTCTTTCAAGGTGCGTCTTTTTCCCCCTCTTTTCTCCGGATAGTTGTTGCTACGACGGATTCAAACCACTATCCGATCTTCCCAATCCTGCTCGTTTTCTACGTACTCTAACCAGTCACTTATGTACTAAATGCAGCTGGAGTGAGGGATGCATTAACACAAAAGGTTGCCATTGCCAGAAGCGATCTTCTGTTAAAAGTAAGGATGTTGGTTGATTGCTTCGTGAATCTATTGTAGTGGTTTAAATTACTCCACCCGTATACTCATTTTGGTTTGTTTGAAGCCGGGCAGTGTCTCATGGATTTCAGCCGGGAGCCCTACACTTGATGAGCTTCTGGGTATGTACATCAAAATTTGTTATCTTTTGTTTGAGATCTGTTCTTGTTCGTGCTAAAAAAAGATTTCAATTTGGTACTAGTTGATATTACTAATGAGCTTGTTCATGCTGGAAAGTTCCACCTAATCCACTTGCTCCGTTCATGTGCGGAGATTTTCAACTCTACTATTTATTTATGTAGATGTTCATGGTTGAATCTGAACCAAAAACCATTCATTTTTGTTTATAAAATTATTTTTAGGAAATTTCCAAAAACAAATTTTTCATGCAAAAACTATAAAAAAAACTACTTTTAGTAGTTCATAGAATCACAATTTTAGTTACAAACCAATTCACACAATTACAAATCTAAGGAGAAGGCTGTTGAAAAGTACACTTTCCTGAAACGGTTTTCAACTAAAAGTATATTTTTATGAGACTACTTTTAGAAGTATAGTTTAAATTTAATACCATGAATTTTGCATAATGTCTTCTTACAAATGTGTTTTTTGGTCTGCGCCTGTCCATATTCCGTGTTTTATCTTGAAGCAAGTCCATATGATAGTATCAAACAATTATTAATGATCATCGAAGCAAACTTCACTATCTCAGGAGAGTTTTATTTGACCTATTTGAGCAGTAAGCTTCGTCCTTGAAGAACTCTTTGAGAACTTGGGGTTGGGGTTTCACGGATAACATTTCTTCCTGAACTTGGGAGATTGGGGTTTCACATTTGAGTTGCACCTCGTGGAGGTTGCCCAGATAATGGGCGCGTAACTTTTTTTTCTCAGTATTTTTATTTTTATTAGGAACAACTCTAGTTTACCTCCTTAGTTAGTTATCATGGTGACCTAATTTCCATCCTCCCAACTTTTTTTTATAGCGGACAACTCCCTACTTTCCATTTAACAAAATGAAAAACAACAATCATGAGTATTAAAATCACAGTGATTTCCAAATTATACAAAATGTTTTTTCTTTTTCTGCCATTATCAATTCTATGGAAATATCGAGTCTTGTTATCTCCATGTAGAAGCCATTTGTGATGCGATATTTAGAATCAATACAATTCCTCTTCTGAACAGATTTCATAGTTTGTTTAATTTTCACCTATATTGATCTTTGGAAAAGATCATCTTTTCCTCAAGGGATTCTTACTTTTCAACTTTTTTTTTTGCAGTTTTTTAATATTTTTGTCATGTAACCATTAATATGGTGTTACTAACCCCCAACGTGTGTTTTAGTTTACATCTTATAGGAATCTATCGCTGCGGGAATTTGTTGCAAACAATAGTATGAATTGGAGTACAATGTCTTACGGGAAGAAACTATACTCCAACAGACTTGTAAAAGAGGTGCTTGTGGGAAAAGGGATGCGACAGGTAGTGAAGTTAGCTATGCAACCTTTAGCCATCCGGATATGCAATGGGATATTACATCACGTACATATGGCATATGATATGGACAAGAGCTGGAATGGATCGATTTCTTTAGAAACATTTAGGATGGTTGGTTGTGTTATGGAAGTTTCACAAGGTGCATTCGAGAATTTAGATGAAAATGTTGAAAAATTAAGCTCACTCAATTCTCTCTAGGCTCTGTTACTTTTAGAGCACACACACATATATGATATCACACTATTATGATGAGCAAGGTTAACTTATAAAGGAGGTGCTCATGTCCTTTTATAGGACTTACAAACCGTCATTGCTATGCACTAATTTTTTCTTCTGTAACTAATATCTTGCTAGCACAAGCTAGCAATTGATAACTACTAGTCAAAACAAATTTTAATTTTTGTTTTTCCATGCCATGCATTTGCTTGTCGACATGCTTGATCTGATCAAACTCAATTTCTTCATTGTACTAGAAGCCCCATGCCCCTACTAGCTTGCTTAGTCAATTCCATTTTGACTTGTATCCAACACCATGCAAGCTACTAACAGCTCATGGTAAAATCCAAATTCACTTCCTCATTTTACTACTGCACTACAGCTTGCAATTATCTATCTTGCATGCTGCATGCACATACTTCCTACCTAAGCATCCATATTTGAGCTTTGTTCTCAAGAATATAAATTAAATATCAAACATTTCTCTTTCATTGATTCTTCAAATGCTTCCCTTAACGTGCTCACCTAAATCTAGTGGTTTAACATCTGCTGGTTGGGTACAATTGAGCCGAAACATGTATAACCGGTTGCTTGACCTCTTTGCTTTGGCCAATAACTTTCTTTCCTAATACTTAGGCTGCCTTCTTCTAACACCATCTTGCAACCAGATTCATCAAGCTGGCCTAAACTAACAACATTTCTACAAAGACAACGAATATAATATACTTCAGTGAGTACCTTGTGATCTCCTGCTAGATCCTTCAAAAGAGCAGTTCCTCTTCCATGTATCTGAACCACAGATCCATCACCGAAATTTAACTGAGCCCTTCACTGACTTGTCCAGTGCTGTGAACAAGTCCTCACAACCAGTCGTATGGTTACTTGCACCTGTATCCAAACACCACATGTCGGTATGGCCGTCATCACCAATTCCTAGTTTGGGCTGGAGATTCTCTTCGTTGAGCATGACCACCTCCGTGATCTCTTGCTGCTTTAGATCTTCCTCCTCGTACACCTCTTGTACAGGAGAAACCTGCAATGGTCCATCTTTTGACGTCATCAACATCTGCATCACCAGCGTCATTGCCATCAGCGTTCCTACCAACATCGTTGTTGCTTTTGACATTTCCACAGCCTCAACCATCAACAAGACAGGTTCATCATCATCTTCTTCTTGTGTGTTAACAAAAAATGCTTTTTCTTTCTTTGGTTTAGTACACTCAGAAACAAAGTGTCCAAACTCTTGACAATTAAAACACTGAATTTTTGACTTGTCGAACTTGCCATGATACTTCTTCTTCTCACCGTCTTGACCATGGCCACGCCATCGATCATCACCATGCCCGCCATACTTCTTGGAGCTGCTACCAGACCATCACCGCTCCTCTTTTCTTCAGCAGCTTTGGCCTCCCACTCGAGTCGCGTGAGCAGAAGGTACTCTCCTTCTTTGCCATATCGCCGTCCCTTCAAGGATTCCTTGTACACCCTCAAGCGTCTGATGGCCTCCATCACTGACATCGTCGTCACATCACCCCATTGTTTAATGGTGCTGACGATGTGTAGAAACTTATCGGGGACCGAGTGCAAGAGCTTCACAACTACAACGCTCTCCTCCACCTTGGTACAGAGAACACGTATCTCGTTTACCGTGGTGGTGAGCTTCAAGGCGTACTCATTGATCGTCTCCGAGTCACCCATGTACATATTCTCAAGTTCCCTTTGAGAATTTGTACTCGCATCTTCTTGACACGATCTTCGCCGATGTGCATCTTCTCACTCTGAACCTTGCTCAAGGGCCTTCAAGCTCTGATACCAATTGTTAAAAAATTAAGCTCACTCAATTCTCTCTAGGATCTATTACTTTTAGAGCAAACACACACATGATATCACACTACGAGGAGCAAGGTTAACTTACAAAGGAGCTGCTCATGTTCTTTTATAGTACTTACAAACCATCATTGCTACGCACTAGATTTGTTTCTTCTACAACTAATATCCTGCTAGCACAAGCTAGCAATTGACAACTACTAATCAAAACAAATTTTACTTTCTGTTCTTCCATGCCATGCATTTGCTTGCCGACTTGCTTGATCTGATCCAACTCAATTTCTTCATTGTACTAGAAGCCTCGTGCCCCTATTAGCTTGCTTAGCCAATTCCATTTTGGACTTCTATCCAACACCGTGCAAGCTACTCACAGCTCATGGCAAAATCCAAATTCACTTCCTCATTTTACCACTGCATTACAGCTTGCAATTATCTATCTTGTATGCTGCATGCACATATTTTAGCTTTGTTCTCAAGAATATAAATTAAATATCCAACAGAAAACAGTGTTCATGAGGATTATAAGCAAGTTGGAAAAATGTTCACGGATATGCTGGAGCTAAACAAGAAAGATCCTATATACCTAAGTCGTTTATGCAGACAGCTAAATAGTGCTGACGTTACTTCAGCAAAGAGCAGAACTTTTCAACTGTTCTTAAGAGTTCATCCATCATTAATGACCTATTCAACACGTTACTCCTTATTGTGGGAGATGCAACGCGAAATTGATGACTTACTACCTCCCAATAGAACACCTGTTCAGTCTGCCATTGACCAAATTCAGATGATTGCAGATTGGACACTGCTTGCTAAAAAAGAAGCTATTTTCTGCCTACACTTAACAACAGTTACATGAACTCGCCAAGCGAGTGCTTCAGGTTCATTCGAAATTGGTTGACTCATGGGACAGAGAACTTCAATGTAAGTGTTTCTTTTCTCAATTAATTATCATCATGTTTATTCTAGCATGAAATTATGTTTATTCTCTCACATTTTTATTTTTTGAACAGATCTCGGATGCAAGAAGGTTCACAACTGAAGATATGGACTATCTATTGGAGATAGTCTTCAAAGATTTTCTAGCTGATCTTGTGTGGACGTTGCTACAACAAAACATTGGGAATTTAAACAAATGGTTGCTTACCTGGTCCTTATAATATTTTTAAACTATGTATAAACTATAAAATCTAATTCTATTTCCATCTCAGGCTTGAAGATGTACGAGAGAATAACTCTTTCTAGATTGATCTGATCTGTGGACAGAACGCCTAACTTGTGCACATGTAAGTCACCGTTCATCAGTAATTTTTTTCCTGTGCATGGAATAAAAGATGTTCCTGAGAAAACAATATGTTGTAGTTCCACCTTTTTGACCTGTGTACTTGGGGAAAAATTCATTCGTGAATAAAAACTAGCTAATTCTTATTATGGAGTATCTTCTATCTAGCATCTCCTGTGAAAGAATCATGTCAGGACAATCAAAAGTATAGAGTTACCTTTGGTCTGTGACATTTGGATTCATCTAGCAATAGATATGCATGTGGAAGTATAACATTAATTAAGAAATTCAGATATGTGCCTCTCTTTTATGCTGTGCATCCTTTTGTAATCACCTTTAGCCTTCAAAAAGTTTCAGTGACCTACCTTGTAAAATACAGAAATTCTCTGATGTGTTCTGAACCCTCTTTCGTGAGATATGCTAATGATATTATATAAAGGTAGTGAACTTGGTTCTTATCCTTGAATTTTGAAAAGTTTATTTATAACTGTCTTACAACCTGCCAGTCTCACGTGATATGTAGGTAGTGAACTTGGTTGTTCTAGAGTAGCAGCTATATGCTCTTGTTTCTAAAATGACTTCAGGAACGATGCATGCATGCATAGTTGTTCCTGTCTCTGTGATGACTTCAGAATTCAGATTACTCAACAATGATTTTATGTTTTTATCACTCAATTTTTTTTGCTTACAAGAAGTTGCTCCTCTTGCAAGGGTGAAGACCTCTCACTCCAGCGAAGTGGCCTAAGAGGTGGACGAATTCAGAAGATCACTGCATGTCAGGTTGCAAGGAATCGCACCTGTGAAGCAAGGAGAGAACACTAGTGGGACGAGGGTGAAGAAAACTGCTGAAGAAACTAGAAGGACCTTTTCTTTGCCTTTCTGTAGCTCTTAAGTCTGCTTCCTTGCTCTGTCTTTTGTTTCTCGAGATAGGCGTAGGTCTCTTGGTTGTTTCTAGTCTCTGGTTGTTGCCTGCTCGAGCGAGGGTGGTATCTTTTGGTGATGCAATGATCTGATATTGTAAGCTGGAGTCCCCAGCATAACACTTTGTAGACCCTGTTTTATGCTTTCTAAATTCTAACAAAGCTGCCGGAAAGCCTTTTATCCAACAGATTTTTATCAATCAATATACTTGGTTGGATGCTATAGGGCAGAACTGAATTCATACTCAGGTCTCATTTTGTATTTGAATTATCTATGTGGTAGTATATACGGGGAGAACCATATTTTGAATGTTGGTGTAGATTTGAGCTAGTTTCGTTGGATCATTTATTATTTTGCAATGTTGGAAGAAAGGAATAGTAACAATCTTCCAAGATTAAAGTTTGCCCGCCTAGGATATGGTTTTTAAGATTAGAGAGAGGGAGGGTAGACATTTGGCATTTGTTTTCCTTTCTTTGCTTCTCCTTCCCTTTTCTTTTGCCTTAGGTAGGTATGACATGGACTGGACCTGTGTGAGGACTGAGGAGGAGAGCGAACTCCTTTTCCTCTCTGCAATGCAGCATGATCAGAGCCAACTCATCCCGGGTGGTACAATTGTGGTGGCTAAGGCCATGTCTGGCTTGAGCTTATTCCTTTTTTTCATAAACAAGATTTTTAAATTGCTAAATGGTGTATTTTTTTAAAAAATTTCTATATGTAAGTATTTTTAAAAAAATTAAATAGATCTATTTTTCAAATTTTAATAGTTAATACTTAATTAATTATATGCTAATAATATTTCTTGTTTTACGTGCGTCTTTGTAAACCAAACACAACCTTACACAGAACCTCATAAGAGAACGCAGCCTAAGTCGATGTTTTGGTCCATACCAGGCTATCTCCTAAGTGCCTTGGAACCACCGAAATAAGCAATTGATAAAAATCAGAAGAGGATTCTTATGGAGACGTCAATGGACTTGCTTGGTTGAGGGTGTGCTCCCCCAAATTCATAATCTTCAGCTGTTAAGAATAACATGGCTGTGGTTTCGGACAAGCCATGGGCACGCAAGACTCCAACTCCCATCAACGCTATGTTTGGTGATGGCAATTATTTGGTCAAAACTATCATTTAGATACAACTTCAAATAGATATTTCACAAAATTATAACAATAATATTGATTTGATCAGAAATATATAATTTTATCCCCTACGTGTATAGGACATATGAGTCCGATTTGCAACCGCATGAGTGTTTCATATGTGTATGACAGGTGAGCCAAAATTTGTTAGCTTCATGGTTTATGATAAAATTGTTGTAGTTTCTTAAATGTTTAGATAAAGTTGTAGCATACTAATAGTTTTAAAAAAATAGTTTTGTAGCTTTTTGAAAGCTACTCTAATATTACTATTTACAACATAGATTTTGCCAAACAACAAAATGTCTAAAGTGCTGTTGTACTAGAGATTATAATAATCCATCGTAATACCATAGTGAGACTTCATCTTGATGTTGAAATTAAGGTCAGAGAACCAATCAATAGCGAGTCTAGAATAAAAACAGAGGATGGACTCAAAAGTCTGTCTAAGTCGATAAACTAAAATGAAGTATATAATCTTACTCAAGTCAAATGTAATGTATGCATGATCAATCTAAAGATGCACAATCTAAATATGCAGTCAAGCATATTTTGTACTTTCGTACTCCTCAAAGTATAAAATCTATTAGAAACATTTGATTGTTGATTCTTGAAATCATCAAATTCACTCTTTGCAATGTTATGAAAACTATTTAGACCACCAATATATTCATTAAAAGTTTAAAACTATCCAAAGCTGTTTTCTAACGAGTAAATTCTTCTTTAAAAGTTATATCATTTTCAAATGTGTTGGCTTGAGCTGAATTTTTAAAAAGAAAATAATAGAAACAAAATGCGACGTCCTTCTTTGGAAAAATACTACATCATTTGAAATGTATTGGCTTTTCCTAATCACTGACTCACTGTAGGATTAGAATCAGAGAGAAGCGAACTGGAGAAGTAGCTTTGCCACCTTGCCCGGCGCCCGCTGCGGCGGCCTGCTGTGCTCGCCCTCGCGGCCTCACTGGCTCGTCTCCAACTCCTCGTGCCAGCGCCGCGCGTCCGGCCGTCGGTTCATGATAACCGAGTTGGATTTTTCTCACAGGAGCAGGAAACTTCACCAATTGGAGCTTTGGCGAAGAGTCGAAGACATCACAAAATGCTGTAGTCTGCCCAGTACAATTTGCCGACATAGGCGAAGGCAATTTCACTCTTCCACTATCTCGGCCCAAAATCCCCTTCTGAGTCAAAAGGCATGGCGAGCGTCAAAATCCAGTTGTTGTCCTCATCCAGATCCCTGTCACCTGAACATTGGAGTAGGCTGAGCTTGGCCACCTCCTGAACGGTGATTCTTCCTTCCTCAATCTCCTGAACGATTTTCTTCCTTGCTCTATCTCCTCAGCGGTGATCGTTCTTCCTTGACTATCTTTGCACTCCACCCACTTTTGCAAAAATGCAACGGCGAAGCCGTCACCGAGGCTCAAGATGCCCATGTCCCCGGGCAAGCGCTGCCGCCCGTCGGGGAAGCTGGGGAGGCGCCTCAGCGTAGGCCTCAGGGCGTCATCGGCGGTGTACACGAAATAGTCCTCAGCGTAGCGGTACGTGTTCTTGACGGGGACGATGACGTTGAGGAGGAGGTGGTGCGCGTCCACAGCGAAGACAGTGGACAGGTCGCGATACCTCGAGGGTGGACAGCTGCGCGCAGTGCAGGTGGATGAAGGATTTTTACGATGGCCGGCCCTCCGGCCGGATTTTTACAGGTGGCCCCCTTGCCGCTCTCTCAGAGGACGGTTTTTGAGTAACCAGGGGGGCCGCCTGCAAAATGGCGGACGGCCGTGGGCCACAGTCACATCATCATATCGCCCTCTGGGAGGGCGATTTCAGAGATACCGCCCTCCCAGAGGGCGGCGGGAGTATATTTTTATAAATTTTTGAAATGAAAATGTAGTTTTGTAAATATTTTATTAAATAAATATAAAAATAAAAAAAATTCCAACATGTTTTGGGCCTAACTGGGCCGGGCAGTGTTCTAGTTAAACGACGATGATTGTCGATTAGTTAGTTGATATTAAATTCTCTCAAAAAAAAGTTTGTTGATATTAAAAAAGAAAATAAAAAAAAAGAGAAAAAGGAGATAAACATCTGCCCCTTCCATTCTCAGTTCCATCCGCTCCGCCCCAATCGAAAAGGATTAAAACCCCTCCAAAACCACACGCGCTGCCCAATCCCAATGGCGACGCCGCCGGAGTCCCTTTCGCCGCCGCCGGCGGAGGAGGAGGAGGAGGAGGCGCGGGGGCTGCTGTACGAGGCCTACAACGAGCTGCAGGGCCTGGCGGTGGAGCTGGGCGGCGCGGCGGCTCCCGCGCCTGCGGTGGTGGTGGTCGGCCACCAGACGGACGGCAAGAGTGCGCTGGTCGAGGCGCTGATGGGGTTCCAGTTCAACCACGTCGGCGGTGGCACCAAGACGCGCCGCCCCGTCGCGCTCCACCTCCGCTTCAACCCGCGCTGCCACGTGCCCCACTGCCGCCTCCTCGCCGGCTCGGGCGTGGGGGACGACGAGGACGAAGAGGCCGGTGTCGTCGGCCGCGCAATGCCGCTCGCCGACATCCAGGTAATGTGCACACATGTGTTTGTGGATATGCCAGTGTCGTGTGTTGTACCTATCCATTCAGGGCCGTTCCTCAAACAAATTGGGGTCCTTTTATAGTTTTATTCTAACAAAATGCAGAATAATAATTTTTATATTAATCGCGAAGATGTTTCAATATATCACAAACATACTTAGTATCAATCGACACTCTAATAGCTTGTAAATATTTTTGTTAATACTAGAATATATCATTCTAAAGCCAAAGCCAAAACAATGGGAGAGGAAATTGTATAGAAGATCTTGCCCAACGCACAATAAAGGATTACCATCTTCTATCTCCTGCAAAAGCAAAACAAACAAGCCAGCCCTGGCTCATGCCTCATTGCTACAATAATTATTTTTTGAACGATTGCTACAATAATTATAGAAAGTGATTTCTTCTTACTTACATTTCTAGGTGCAAAATCATTGTAACAGTATCTAATCAATCTAATCCAGCATAGCCTTTTCAACTATCAATAGCAGAGATAAGACCATCGGGCAAAGTCATTTGGAACACTCTTATCTAAGAACATAGATCATCTAGTTCAACACCAGACACATGGTCGTTCATGGGCCAGGACTAGAGGGGCGACTGCCTAGGGCCTAGGAATCTAGGGCTCTCTGAACCATGTATGCATAGGGATGTATACCCTGTATAATTTAGTTTGGGCTGCAAGCCTGCCTACTAACGAGTGGGCCTGAACAAGCAAACTAGGCCCATTTACCGGGGTACCAAGAGTCAAAAGATGTCCCCTATATCGATCTACCACATTATCCTCTCACTTCTTGCTTGGTTGCTTCTGGCTCCTTGTATATATGTCGATAATGCGGTGGATCGATACATGGAACGCTCTTTGACTCTTGGTATTCCAGATTCCAGTACATGGGCCTAGTTTGCTTGCTCAGTCCCGTTCTTTGGTTGGATAAGCTTGAAGCCCAAACTAAATCGTACAGGTTTGGTAGCCCCTGAGTTTCCTAGGCCCTAGACGGTCACCCCTCTTGCCCTCTCCTAGGAACAGTTCTGTATCCATTCCAGCCTGCTGGCCTCTCTGTAAATTACCACATTTGTTTGTGTAATTGTTGGTGTCTAATGCTAGCAGGAGGTTTTGGGTACTAGGAAAAGAGTTTATTTGAAACAATGGTAAAGATATATACATGTTTTAAGAAGAACCAGGAAGGGGGAAAAATGAGGACATGAGGTGTATGCAATGTAATGTAATGCACTTCATGTGTTTGTGTGATTACCCTTTCTGTAGCTATGCTGTACTAGCCTAGCTTTAGCTAAATCTATCGGCTGTGAATTCAATGTTCTGGTTTTGGCTAGCATGATAATTAGTTTTACTTAACTTAAAAAGAATGAGATTGAGGGGAGAGAGACGTGTTCCCAATATTTTCTTAAGAAAGGAGGATTCTAGCCTGGATGGGCTAGTACACCAACTGTGCTGCTAACCACTAGATCCTAGGCATCTAACTTTGGCGATGAAATGATGAATAAAGGCTATATTCACTATAAAGGGAAGGCATGTCACTAGAAGTAGTTTCTACGCATCAACTGACACAGGAATTTTCCCAGTTGTCAACCTGAAGATTCAGTACTTTTATTGTTGGCAAAATTGGTTGTATAGCATGTAAATTTCATGTTTTTGGTTCTATAGCATCGAAAGTTACCGGTTCACTTTAGTAGCACTGAAAGTTCCCTTCGTTCCTATTTTTAGCACTTCTGTCACTTTCTCCTCATTCGCCGTAAAAAATGAGCGTTCTCAACTAAGTCCTGTACAGGGAATTCCATTCCTATCCCGTACATCAACTCAAACAAAACAATCTTTCCAAGAGAGTTCAGATCGAGCAGCACCCCCCGAACTCCATCTGTCTTGCTGCTGGTTGGAGCTTTGTTCGTGCCTGCAGCTGGTCCTAGCTGGAGCCTGGTGCAGGACATCCCCATCGGATTGCCTCCCAGCAGGTAGTCGACCTGCCAGCGCGCGATGGCGTGGAGCCACTGTGGCATGACGGCGTCGCTGTCGCAGGAGACGATTTGCTTGGAGAAGGCGAGGTACTTGGTGTAGGGGAGCAGCAGGAAGGAGCTGGACATGATGTACTATGTGTTGCTGAGCTTTAACAGGAGGGCGTCCCTGTGTACTGCATCTGGTCGGTGACTCAGTGCCGGGCACCATGAAGCAGATGAAGCGATGCAGCAAGTCCGCCACCAGTGGATGGCGGCGGGGACAGATAAACATGAGGATGGTGACGGGACAGGCAGAACAACGGTTTGCTGCTGCTCGACCTCTAGGACGGCTAGTCGGCTATGGTGATGAGCTCAAGGGAGAGAATGGATGAGATGGCTGCCAAGCACGGGTAGCCATGGCCAGTCAGAGGGAGATGGGGATGGGATGGCTGGATGAGATGGGGAGCTTGCTTCGGTAGCCATCGGCGCAGAGAGATTTGCATGGGGCGAGGTCATCACCGGCAGCGAAAGAGATGCCTCGAGCTGCTGCTTGATCTGTCATCTGATCGAGATGGGTTCGGCACGGTCAGTTTTGACGGCAAATAGGAGAAAAGTGAGGCAATGCTAAAAACATGAACAGAGTGAACTTTCGGCGCTATTAAAGTGGACTGGTAACTTTTGCTGCTATAAAACCAAAAACGTGAACTTTCGATGCTATAAAACCAATTTTCCCTTTATTGTTTGCTGTTTCAATTGTAAGGAACAAATGTTCACTTGTTGATTTATCAACTTACAGCTTAGAACTCAGAGAAGATTCGAGCTATTGGGTTGTTGTTGCATTAGGTGATTGACTGACTTAACCTTTCCACTGCATGAGAATGCCATTTTATAAGAATATTTACTTTCAGGCATATATTGAAGCCGAAAACATGAGGCTGGAGAATGATCCTTCCCAATTTTCAGAAAAAGAAATTATAATAAGGATAGACTACAAGCATTGCCCTAATCTCACCATTATTGACACTCCGGGCCTCATCCTACCAGCTCCTGGCCGTAAAAACCGAGTTTTGCAGGTATTTTCCCCTATTCTTGCTAGCTGTCAGTGAAGGCTACTTCTTTTTAGCCTTTTAAGATCTTTTGCTTCCACTAAAACTTCACTTTCTGTGAACCTAGGAACTCCTTTTCATATTAATATTTAACAAAAGTGAGATGCCTTGATAATCTTCCAACCTGCAGAGCCAAGCCTGTGCTGTAGAGGCCCTTGTTCGTGCGAAAATCAAGCATAAGGAAACCATAATACTCTGCCTTGAAGATTGTAGTGACTGGAGTAATGCAACTACAAGGAGAGTGGTGATGCAGGTTTGCACTTGAAAGCTAGCTTTTCATATCAAAAGGTCCTCAATGACATTCTCGTGGTCTCTTGTGATTCCACATTAGTTGTATGTTGCTTACTGGGTTACTATGTTGAAACAAAAGGCGCACTTACTATCTCAAGTTCCAACTTTCACACAATGTTAACTGACAATTATTTCATTAACCTGCCAATAAGCTATGTTTTGCGTTTCCCTTTTTTATACTGCAGGTTGACCCTGATCTTGCAAGGACTGTTCTAGTCTCCACAAAACTGGACACTAAAATTCTGCAGTTTGCACGTGCCTCCGATGTTGAAGTCTTTCTTCACCCCCCAACCTGTGTTCTAGATGGTTCCTTACTGGGGGATTCTCCCTTTTTCACATCTGTTCCTTCTGGGAGAGTTGGGTCTTGTCATGAAGCTGTATTCAGATCAAATGAAGAATTCAAGAAGGTGAGACATCACATGCCAGAATCACTTAAATTCTGTAGAGCTTTATGTTCTCCTGCCAAATTGTTCAAATAATTTTCTTTTGCTGGCAAGTTTGACCTGTGTTACTGTGTTAAGTCGCATGTGAGCCTTGTAAGCAATGCATGGGCAAGGCAATTGGTCATCTGGT
Source organism: Oryza meyeriana var. granulata (assembly GCA_003991445.1). NCBI lineage: Eukaryota > Viridiplantae > Streptophyta > Magnoliopsida > Poales > Poaceae > Oryza > Oryza meyeriana. The sequence continues at coordinate 287,091 of RYFJ01000197.1, forward strand.
TCTATTTGCTGTGAAAACTTTACACTATCAAGGAAGAATACCTGATTATGAAATGATAAATTAGGAACAGTTATTAATTTGTTATATATGGATGCATTATTTCGTTGCAAATGAAATCGACATTTTAAGTATGTTAGGTTCCAGAATGTAGAATTCGCAGGTAGCTTTCAGAGTCTAGAATTATATATGTAAAGTCTTGTCAGGAAGAAATGTAGTTTTAAATATATTTGTAGGCAGTTGAGTTTTAGATAACTGTTCTGAAATTAAGCTATCTGTTTCATGATAACTTATGGATATTGTAGTACATTTTTTTTTTCTGAAACTCCCCAAACTGCTACCCTTAAATATGCCCCATATTTCTTCGTGCTTTTATGTGATCAAGATGTCACAGGAGCAAATTGTTACAAACACATAATCCTACTGCACTATTGTTTATTGTTGAGTTCCAATAATGTCAATAGACTGCTCAGCACTGTTGGGCTTGGGTCAAATGATTACTGTTTGGAAAGAACATTTGAAATGTTCTAACCTAAAAGCAGCGCAACGAACCTATTAGTTGAAGTGTTGAACATCAATGTCTGCCAGAATTCTTCTCTGCCATCACCTGTTTAGTCAATTTCAGAATGCTTTTTTGCTCATCTGAACTCTAGTAATCTGGTAACTTTCGTCTTACTTTCATCCTTGAAATGCATCCAATGTTTACTTTCATTCGGCAGTCCATCTCATTGAGGGAGTTGGAAGACATTGCATCTCTTGAGGACAAGTTAGGAAGGGGTCTTACAAAGGAGGAGAAAAACAGAATAGGAGTGAGTAACTTGAGATTATTCTTGGAAGAATTGCTGAAGAAGAGGTATTCTTGCATATTAAAGAGCTGGAGCATGTATAGTTTTTTAGTCATTCTTTATATCATGCTTTGAAGTAATGCATACTAATATGGGCAAGGTACATCGAGAGTGTTCCATTAATTATTCCACTTCTTGAGAAGGAACATCGTGGTGCAACCAGGAAGCTGCGTGAAGTTGCTCAAGAAATCAGGTGATTCCTCTGTTGATTGTCAGCAATGATGCCTATCGTTCATAGCACACTTAAATGCCCTAGAATCTGGATTAATTTCCTCATGAAATTACTTGTATTTGTTTCCATATAGTAGAATTTTCTTTGGTGAACTTCAAAGCTTATAAAGAAAAAAAAGCTCAGTAGTTTTATTCTTACCTCCAAAATTGCTGCCAACTACTAGCACCCAACTGCAAATAACTGTCCTGACTGACTATTAGTTGACATTCTAGTAGGCTAGTAGCACCCTCATAAAGATTCAAGAACCATCGCACTACATGGATTATGTTATCTTTCTTCAGTCCCAATGCAGTGCTATCAGGTGCAACCTTGATGCTGGACACTGCAATGGTGCAGCCTCCAATTCCTTGGCTTCAATGCAATGGCTCACCAAAACATTTACATGATGGGCCATTGAATTGCCTAGAAGCGCAAATTAGTTCTTAATTTCCAGATTGACCAAGTGTAGCACCAGTATATTTATTCACTACTTATTTCTCGAATCACTCACAAAGTTGAGTCATGGCCTCAAAATATCAACCAATTTATCTTCAGAATAGATCTGATTCATCTGAAATCTCATTCTAAATAATTTTAGCAATGCCTGATTCAAAGAATAAATGATGAATATTATACGGGGGATATTACAAAACAAGAACATCAACCAAAGATTAAAAATTTGTTAGCCATTCAATGCCAATTTAAATTAAAACTAGATCCATCCCAAGTATGAGCAATAAATCTTTACTGTTCACTGACTGAAATATAAACCTCCCAATGTTGAATGGCAAGGCTGGAAGAAGCAAATCAATGATCCTCCAAGAAAATAAAACTCAAAATAAATGTTTTTTTTTGCCTTTATGTGCCTTTTAGGGCCCTTCCACCATAAAGTTATTCCTGCTGTTATTTGAGATGCCTGATACACCCTGCTGATGGCATATGTATCTGGACAGTGATTTGGATGAAGCAAAAATGAAGGAGAAAGCTCGCCTGTTCCATGATTCATTTTTGTCAAAGGTGCTTACTACTCCAAAACGTAATATTACCGGTGCCGATAGCTGGATATTACAACTTTTGCAATGATGGAAAGTTCATGCATAGTAGCACATATGCCAACCGATGTCCACTGAATCTATTGCTCAGCAATAAAAGCTAGTTGAAATAAACCTGAACACTGATTTAGTGTTTTCTTGTTTCAGTTATCTTTGCTATTGAAAGGCATGGTGGTGGCACCGCCTGATAGATTTGGTGGGTGTTTTATCTTGTGTAGCTCATTGCCAGAAAACTTGAGGTTCTTAGTTGGCTGACTTTCTGTTTTGTCAATAATTTATTGAAATTGTTGTTGGAGTGTAGGAGAAACTTTAATTAATGAGAGGATAAATGGAGGAACATTTACTGGAAGTGAGAATTTCCTGATCCCAAACAAGTTGATGCCTGTAAGTTCTATTTTTCCTTTGTATTGTAGGTGCCCTACTATTTCTCCAAGTTATCTTATTTTGGGCCTGTAAACAGGAGGTTACAAGGTTGTTCACTATAGCTAAACATTTGAATACATTGCGTCTAAAGTGGTGGTTCCGGATGAGCCTAAAGTTTGTTAGTGGTGAGCCACTGACAGATTGATTTATGTAGCAGTAGAATCATTTGACCAATTGACCCCACAATTTTTTACCGCCGAGACTATCTACTGAGTGTTTGACACACAGTTCTGTCTTTTGAATATGCATTCAGTATACCTTGTTTTTCCTTAGAATGCTGGAATGCGTCTCTATGGTGGTGCACAATACCATCGGGCAATGGCTGAATTTCGTCTGGTAGTTGGAAGTATCAAATGCCCTCCAATTACTAGGGAGGAAATTGTCAATGCTTGTGGCGTTGAAGATATTCATGATGGGACAAACTACTCCAGGTAGTCTCATTCCACGTGCCAGGAATATTTTGGCTATATATTTATAAACTAGTAGTATATTTACTCATTTTCAACTTTTTTTTGTCAGGACTGCTTGTGTGATAGCTGTGGCAAAAGCACGTGATACATTTGAGCCTTATCTCCACCAGGTTGGTTAGCTTGCCTCATGATATTAACGATCGCATTTAGATGGTCCTGTTCTGCTTTCATGACTGTCATTCCGTACTTTGAGCTACTAGAATAGTTTTGCTTTTGTGTCATTATTTTAGTGAAATCATCAACCCCCTTTTTCATGCTTGTTCAATCATTTTTTTTGGATCAGAACTAAAGTATGCCACACTTTCCACAGAAAATGTGTGAAATCAATAAAAAAAGTAACGTGATATAAAAATAAATTTAGTAATTGAACTAATTTTTTGTGGCATGTATGAAGGGTAATCTTTCCTCTGTTTTAATCCCTTTCTGTGATTAAAATCTATCCTTGATTTTGTGCAGCTGGGTTTTAGATTATTATACATAATGAAGAGACTGATTCCAATATCTGCTTTTTTATTGGAGGTACTAATTAATCCTCAAGTTATTCAATTCAAGTAGTATTTCTGCTCTTTTCTTTTGTAATACTATGATAGAACTCCAACAGAAAGATGGTGACAACTGTAGCAGCCACAATGTACTTGTGAAGCGTGTCCAAGCTGCATTTGATAGGTTTGCTGAATCTACTGAGCAATCATGCTGTGAAAGGTAATAGCTCCTTGATTTCAATACCTTTATAATTATTTCCCTTATTTCTAGTGTAACCTCTGACTCAAGCCATTTTTCATACTCAGTTCAACTAATCCTTGATTTCAAATTATATGTATTTTCCTAAGATTATTGTGCTACCTGTTGATAATCTTCACATAAATGGGCTGTATTTTCTAACTCAGACATCAAATATAAAATTGATGCAATTTTTGTTTATTGAAGCTCATGAATGTTAGCATATATAATTAGTCTAGAGAAAGCCAAAACTGATTCTTTAGGGACCATGGTAACATCATCTGATGCTGTGTTGTATTTGGTCCTAGGCAACGTGCACTCTATTACAATAATAGTTTCTTGTGATCTTGTCTTATCAGGCATGCAATACAGCAAACACTAGAATGCCACTCACCTAGCTAGTTGGATTTTTTCTTAATTGTACTGTTATTTTTGGAAGGGGCTTTTTGCGAATGCATCTGAAGTTATAATATCATTGAACAGTGAAGTTCAAATGAAGTGAACTGAATGAGTTATCCCATATTTTTGTCACATCTATTCCCTCCTTTTGATCTCATCATCTCATGGCATTAAATTTTGTGCGTTCCAGAGCATACATATTTCAATGTGTGCTTTCAGTGGTTTGTCTCCAGTAAATATATGACACCAAATTTAGTGTGTGCAATGCTGAGTACTTTTCTTCACAATGTATGGAGCTCGTAAAACCGAAATTGATACAAACATGTCAAACTAAAAAACTTTGTAACTCCATATTTCTCTGAATCTTCATGGCATGATGTATTATGCATGTTGTTTGTACCTGATGGCATAGTTTATTTGCATGTTGAAATGTGTAATGCAGATGTATGGAGGATTTGTTGAGCACCACTCGTTATGTCACTTGGTCCCTTCACAATAAGGTACAGTTATTTGTATTAATCAGAACCAGTACCTTTCGAGGGATTCGTTTCATGCCTAATGATTTATTACACTGTATAGAACCGTGCCGGATTGCGTCACTTCTTTGATTCCTTTGTCGCACAAGAGCAATTATCTGTGAATACACTTACTGCCCACTCGACTGGGCTGCATGAGCAATCCTCTGGTTTGAATGACAATAAACAGGATAGGCCAAAGGGAGACTTGAAATCTAGTAATTCTTCAGAATCAAATTCACCCACTGTTGCATCAGAGACAAGGCTGGTTGATCTCTTGGACAGCACACTGTGGAACAGAAGGCTGGCGCCCTCATCTGAAAGACTTGTATACGCACTGGTTCACCAGATTTTCCATGGGATCAAAGAGCATTTTCTTGTCACCACGGAGCTTAAGGTCTCCCTGCAGTAAATCCTGTACTCCTTAACTAGCTGAAATTTGTTATTTATGGCATAATGCTTTGGCCCATCAAAATTGCAGTTCAATTGCTTTCTCCTCATGCCGATTGTCGACAAATTACCGGCACTCTTAAGAGAAGACCTTGAATCAGCCTTGGAAGATGATCTTGACAGCATATTTGATGTCACTCAGCTGCGCAATTCACTGGGGCAGAGGAAGAGAGATCTGGAGATCGAATTGAAGCGGGTACTAGTCTTTTGTGTAATTTTGTTTGCGCACTGCATTACTAATTCAGTATTCTAATTTACAATTTTGATGGTTTCAGATCAAACGCTTAAAGGAGAAATTTGCAGAGATAAATAAGAAGCTGAATTCTCTCCAGGTTAGACAGTAAAAGCTGCTCTAGGGGAAGCAGCTAGCTAGGAAAAAATTAGTCGAGTTAGATTATTTCTATCCTGTAATAATCCAATCCCTTAGTGCACCTAGTGTGATTATGACTTCTTTGTTGGATCTTTTCAGTTTTCATGTGTAAATATACATATTTGAACCCTTCCAATGTTCTATTCTACCTGATGAATAAAAGCTCCCAACCGACTTACGTGATGTTCTTATTTTTTAAGAGAAATTTTACGTGATGTTTAGTGTTTAATAATTAACTTTACTTTGTTGTGAAATAAGTTTAGTGAAGTTGAAGCAATGTAAATGAAAAGCTGTTGATGGTTTTGCTGTTTGAGGTAGAAGAGCACATGCATGTAGCGACTGTTTCAACCCAAATCCATCACAAAAAAGCACTCTTCCCTTGCGCGCAACCTCTCAACCCATTACCCTAAACTTAGCATTAGCAACACCTCCCTCTCTCTCCTTGCGCGCAAACCATGGTGGTATGCTCCGCGCATTTGACACCGGCAAGAACGCGGCGGCGTCGACATGACCGGCGGTGACAAGCACCACGGCGGCGGAGGCAGGGAGGCCTTCTTCCACTGCCTCGACCGCGTGCCGTCCGGCCTGCACATCGACGCCGACTTCCCCTCCGACGACGATGACGATGATGACGACGACGATGTCCGTGTCTCCTTCGCGTCCGCCGTGGGTGACCACAACTTCCAGAGCTTCCGCCGGCATCAGGCGGCCGTGCTGGAGGAGGACGACGAGGAGGAGGTGGAGGAGGAGGATATGTCCAAGTACGACATGTGGATGTCCGACGAGCACATGTCGATACAGGAGCGGCGCCGCCGTTTGCACCAGGGGCTCGGCCTCGCCAGCAGCCGGGACCTCGCGCTCCGGCGTCACAGCACCAGGAAGCGCATGGTCGACATCCCCCGGAGCATGTCGAAGATTCCTCCGCTGCCGTCGCCGGCCGCGCACGCGCCGACCACCGCGGCGACTCCGCCGCCGCGCTCAGCGCGCGACATGCTGATGCAGAGGCCGGCGAAGCCCATCGCGCGACGCCGGTCGGACAGCTTCCTCGCCGCGCGAGATGCGTGGCGTGTCGGCTGGCTCTGGAAAGTCCGCCGCCGTCGCCGTCGCCATCGCCATCTCTGCGTCGTGCTCTCTCCTTGCCGGCCCGGCACGCCGCCTGCGACGATGTCTCCCTCGTCGAGAAGTTTCGAAACGCTGTGGCTAAACGTGATCTCCCCGCCGTGCCCCTGCCGGCGGCACCGCCGGTGGATAAAGGCGGCGGCGGTAAGGACTGCGACGATGTGGCCAAGAACAAGGAGACCAGCAAGGAAGTCGCCGCCACAAACGCTGCGTCCAAGGACGCCGGCGCGTCGAACACCCAGACCGGCGTGCAGCTGGGGCTGGAGGAGTTCGAGAAGTTCATCGGCAACACCCCCATCGTGAAGCACCTCATGCGGCGCGGCCAGAGCCAGCACCACAGCGGCCAGCTCGCGCCACCCGCTGGCGGCGCGCCGCCCAAGGCCGAGAAGCCGGCGAGCGGGAAGAAGAAGGGCGGGTGGCTCAAGAACATCAAGTCCGTCGCCATCGGCTTCATCCACGACAAGGACGGCAGCAACAGCAAGTCGACGCCGTCGGCGACCACGGCCGCTGCGGCCAAAGTCGTCCTCTCCTCATCCTCCGCCAATGCCACGTCGCCGTCGTCATCCTCGGCATCGTCGTCAGAGCGGCTCAAGGTGCACCAGTCTGGCAAGTCGTGCAAGGAGCTCACCGGGCTGTACATGTGCCAGGAGATCCAGGCGCACGAGGGGTCGATCTGGAGCATCAAGTTCAGCGCCGACGGCCGGCGGCTGGCCAGCGCCGGCGAGGACCGCGTGGTGCGCGTCTGGCAGGTCGTGGAGGCGAGCTCCCCACCGTGCTCCCTGCCGAACGATGGGCACTCGGGGCCCCTGCCGCCACAGCCCCCCGGCACGGCGGCGGACGGGACGACGACGACGACGCCGGCGCTGTCCCAGCTGTCGAAGAAGTCGGCGAAGGGGAAGAGCGGCAGGGACACGCTCCCTGAGCACCTTGTCGTCCCCGACAAGGTGTTCGCGCTCGCCGACCAGCCGGAGTGCGTCCTCGCGGGCCACCAGGACGACGTGCTCGACCTCACCTGGTCCAAGTCCGATCAGCTGCTGTCGTCGTCGATGGACAAGACGGTGAGGCTGTGGGACACGGCGACCAAGGCCTGCCTCAAGATGTTCGCCCACAACGACTACGGTGAGCAAAAGCCATCTCATCGTCATTGTTGTCGTCATTCTTGCCTCAGAAACTTCCTTGCAATCCAACTCAAGAATTGCTTGATCGTGCAGTGACTTGCATCCAGTTCAACCCGGTGGACGACAGGTTCTTCATCAGCGGGTCGCTGGATGCCAAGGTGCGGCTATGGAGCATCCCCGACCGGCAGGTTGTCGACTGGACCGACCTCAATGAGATGGTCACTGCCACCTCCTACACCCCCGACGGCCAGGTACTTGCTTGCTGCTACTCATCATCTGATCACTGCATCTTCCATAGCACAACATTTCCATCTCCATTTTTACTTGTCGCTTCTGACTTGGCTCGCGGTCGTTGATCTGTATGAACAATCGAATTAAGGGCGCCATCATCGGCTCGCACAAGGGGAGCTGTCGGTTCTACAAGACAACAGGTACTACTCTCTCCCTCTCGTTCAAAAACAAGTCGTTCAAAAACAAGTCGTTTTAGATTACGTGCGGTCAACACGACTACACAAGTTAATTTTGACCATAAAAATTTATTTAAAGTATAGGTTTTGGGTATATGAAAATGATATATTCAAGCTTGTCATAACAAGAGGTTTCATAATATTACACCTATGTAACAATTTTTTTAATTTATGCTAAAAGAATAAGTAGTCAAGATTATATAATGTTAGACTTTGAAAAGTTTGAAACTACTTGCTTTTGAGGCCGGAGGAAGTATAAATCAAGTTTCTGCTCGTCATCGACTGATGATGAGTAGCCAGCTTGATGCACAGATTGTCATCCTGTTTCACTGAAGTGACGATCATTGAGTGTGAAATTTGTTTTCCCTTTTTCTGGTTTCGTTGCAGATTGCAAGCTCAACCAAGAAGCGCAGATTGACATCCAGACGAAGAAGCGTAAGTCGCAGGCGAAGAAGATTACCGCCTTCCAGGTACATGAATAAGATGAATCACACTTTGGCTAGCTGCTGAATTTACCATGGCATTGGCTCAGTAAGCGTAGTGATAGCAAGAACGATGCAATGTGTGAGCTAGCTACCTATAGTTGATGCCATGGCCATGGCCATGCAGTTTGCTCCGGGGAACCCCTCCGAGGTGCTGGTCACCTCCGCCGACTCGCAGATCCGCGTCTTCGACGGCGTCACCATGGTCCAGAAGTTCAGAGGTGCGGTGCGGCCATGGATGAAGAATCTCTATGAGCTTTGTGATGAAACCATTCGCAGCTAGCTAAAAAGAGAGATCAATGGTGTGTGTGGTGGTGCAGGTTTCAAGAACACAAGCAGCCAGATCTCGGCGGCGTACACGTCGGACGGCCGGTACGTGGTGTGCGCGAGCGAGGACTCGCACGTCTACCTGTGGCGCGCGGCGCGGGGGGCGCCCGCGGCGGCGGCGGCCATCGGTGGCATCGGCATGAAGGCCAAGACGTGGGGCACCACCCGCTCCTACGAGAACTTCTACTGCAAGGACGTCTCCGCGGCCGTGCCGTGGCCGCTCGCCCCCTCCCTCCCCTCCGGCGACGGAAGCTCGCCCTCGCCGTCGTCGCGGCGGCAGGGCGTGTCGTGCAGCGACGACGTGTGCAGCATGGCGAGCCACGCCGCCACCAAGCCTCCGGACCTGCCGACGAAGAGCGGCGAGCTGAGCAACCCCGGGACGCCGCTGACGCACTCCGGCCAGCTAGGCTCGGCGGCGTCGGGAGACACATCGTCGTCACGAGGCAAGGGCAGCGGCGGCGGCAGTGCGGACGGCGGCAATGCGTGGGGGTTGGTGGTGGTGACGGCGAGCCTAGGCGGCGAGATTAGGGTGTACCAAAACTTTGGAATGCCGTTCAGGATTAGAGGCCAGGGTAACCTGTTCTACTGAACAAATGCTATATATGCGTATGTGCAATATATTTAGTAGACTACCATATGTAGGTAGTAGAATGATTAATTTCTCTATCTACTCCTATGTAACAAGTTAGTGACTTTAGTAGTGTGCACGTCCGACTGCAAAATGGAATTCGTTACATTTGTGTTTGTATTGCATTAAACACACCATAATTAATATATGCATGATTTTACTGTGTAAAAAACCAGATTAACAATTCACTTGTATTCTAGACATTTCTTAAAATTAATCTCGGTTGGCTGACATTGCCTATTGGATCAATGGCCGCCTTTCATTCTTCAACCTCTTGAGCTTGTCAATGCCGATGAACTTTCCACCAATGCAAGATCGATGAATTAGGTCATCGGCCTGGTGGCCGAGAAGAGGACTGACAATATCGGTCAGAGGCAATTCCTGAGGAATTCAGCATTACAACCCTATGATACCAATAAGCAAAGAAGGGAGTAATGACTGAACACTTGCGTTGATTGCCTCGTCCCGGGCGGCCGGGGCCTGGCCACACAACGCGATGAGGAGGTCGTCGGCTGTGCTGGGGGCGGTGGTCACCACCGCTTCTACCCAGGCGGCGATTACACTCTCTTCAAGGTCTGCATCAATACAATTGAGGATTAAAAGTTATGTCAACTCAAGATGTTCAAATTTTGACAGATCAACGATGTCATACCCGTCGTGATATCTGAGTGATATCATTGGGACTCGTGTACTCATACGCGGGGTGCTTGTGCTCTTGTAGGGGCTGGATCCGATAACTGACAAAATCACGAATGACCTTATGTGCCATCAGACCATGGTCCCTTAAACTTCCTGATGTCCTTAATAAAAACCTTGAGGGAGTTAGATAAGACCGGGGAGGAAGACCACGCTTTTGTATGCATGAGAGGAGTAGTCAGGATCTAGAGGAGTTCGGAATTCGATTGTACGTCTAAGTAAACCCATTTCTCCTCCATCCTTTCTGCACAAGGGAGTGTATTACTACTATATACTTGTCCTTTCAGGCCATCTCAAAGTCAGAGACGCAATACCCTGTGCTGGGTTGCCTAACCTATCTATAGCCCAAAGTTCATAGAAGTATCTAAAGAGGTCAAGGAAGGGACACACTCCTAAAAATATTTCACACAGATGTACGAAGATGCTTAGTAATGTGATGGAGTTCGGGTTGTGGTGGAGAATGCGGATGCCGTAATGGTTCAGAACCAAAGAGAGGAACTCGGAAGATGTACAAAAACCCCATTATACACAAATGAATAGAAAACTATCATCCTACCCGGGTGAGGGTGGGGTTCGGTACCTCCTCTATGGGCGCCCATCAAGATTCCCAGGGACGGCGCCCTCGACCTGGATCTCGAGGGTCTCATTTTTGTATCGCATATACTCTTCTTCTCTATGTTTGTCAGTGGAAGGTGGACCAGGTTGAAGTCCATGGTCATGCCCCAGAAATTCACCGAATTTCTAAGCTAATTTGTCCAGTAAATCCTCGTCCAGGAGAATCAACCGAGGTACACAAAATTGACAATTTTAATAAACATAACCAAAACGAAATAACGATAAATACTTACAAAAGAGGTACTTAGTCTTCACACAGAAGAAAACCAGCAGCGGAACGGCAACCTAGCGAAGCTTCAACGCCAAGTCATAGGCAGTTTAACTAGGGTATAAGCCAAACTGCACCAAAACTTTCTCCGTTCTCGTAAATCTAGACTCTAATGATAGTAATATTGGCTAAGACTGAGTACACCCACCGTACTCAACAAGCCAATATAAGAAATGCAAAAATAATGCAACAGGCCATTCTAAAGAAAAAGGCATAGTAGGGATCTATTTGCCATGAAAACATTTAAAATAATTGCACTTAAATCATTGAAAAACAGTTATAGTTTTAATTAATATCAACATTGACCAATCACATGAACAACACTTCAATGCAGTTCAGGCCCAAAACCATAACCCTCTAAACTAGAGTTATCAAGTTCCATCAATTATTATCATTAATGAGTAGTGTGGGACTAATCACAAAAAACATTGCTGGGCCTGCCCATAACCGCGGGCACTCTGGCCAGAGGTGTACAAATTTACTCATAAGACACAATCCTCAACATCATGTCAGCTATGCGTCGCGATACCCAAAAGTACTCTGAATAGAGATTTTGACAAGACCCTTCGCATAACACGTCAACAGAATGGTCACTGCAAGTCTCTAGCAGAGGTGGCCTAACCTCCAGGCTAGAGAAACTCTTGGCTCCTAAATATGGACTTATTGGCACTGCCACTGTATATTTATTGACACATGACCTAAACAATCAACAACCAGCATAAGATAACACTATGTGTCTCCTATTGGACATGCTACACTACAACCAGTCCACTTCGTTGTCGAGGCTTCGTTGCCTTCTCTTTGTCATTCTGGCTTGTGGTTAGTACAAGTATTGCTTCGCAACAAGTAGTCTGTGAATCGGTCCTTAATTATCATGAGCACCACTAACAACATCATCATTCCATGTACTCACAACGCACCATTCAGTCAAGTTTTAGTTGGCAAGATTAATTAACCAGTCACGACCAACTGTCGTGAAACAATAACCATTAATCATTAATTAATCAGGAGTGAATGAATAGTTTTTCTCCACATAAAATGACACTACAGTTTCTAGGCACGGCTAAGTAGAACCTAAATAATCTAGCTAAATCATTAATTAGACATCCAGCTAGTCAATATTAATTACCCAGGTATCAAGGTACATATAACAATAACAAAATGGCCATAATAATCAAGGAATATTGGAATAATTATAAACACCCGTAAAATGACATTCCAAAACATTGCATGCAATAACGTTAAAATAAAATAATTTTCATAAATGGGATCATCATGCTCAAGGGGATCAACAAAATCGGAGGTCGAACGGAAAAGTTACGGCTTTCGGAAGATTGAATTCAGAGAAAATTCGAAAAGAATTGGAAAAGAATATTTTCTGGAATATTCCCTTGAAAAATAATTATTAAAGGAATTATTTTTGAATAGGAAAAGGAGGTGGGGCCCACTGGTCAGTGGCTGGCTCACATGCACTAGGTCCATGGACTGAGGGAGCAAAGGGGATGGTGGATTGCTAGTAAGGTGGATGCCATGTGGCCGAGGAGCTGAGGTGGCGGCCGAGGTGGATCGATGATGTGGCTTTAGGGCAGACGTGGCACCAGATTGAGGGTTATGGTAATCCGATGTTGGAGATTTGATCCAATTGATCGGACAGCTCTGGACGGTTGAGATCAGATCAGATATCCATCCACATGGACCACATGGTAGGGCCGATGGGGACCACATGTCATACGGATAGGGGGGTTACACTAATGGGCCTGCCTGTCGGTCACTAGAGGGCATAATTGCCGACATGGGCCCACTGTCAGCGTGTCCTAGGGGAGTTCGGGAGCCCGTGCCATGGCATGATGCCGGCACTGGTGCGGCGAGGCAGAGTGATGACTGACGATCGACGGCGATGACGGACGGGGGCGACAGACGACGGCGAGCCGGCAGAGTGGAGAGAGAAGTCAGGGTGCCAGTGTCCGGGGTAGACGACGAAGATGACGTTGAGCAGAGAAGGGGGGAAAAGTGGGGCGCCGGCGGACGATGCTCACCAGTAGCCGGCGGCGACGGGCACAGAGGGTGAAGACGATGACGCCGATGACAATGGCGACTTCTCCAACAGCGGCGGCGGAGGGAAAACAGAGGCGAGGTGGCTCGGTTTGGGGCGGCGCGCTCAAATTCGGTGAGGATGGCGGCGGCTAGGGCACAGGGAAAGGTGGAGTGGCGCAATTTATAGAGGGAAGGGGTAGAGCTAGGGCTCGGGCGGCTATAGCGGCGGCTGTTGCGCGTGCATGCGGCACGGAGGTGGCGGCGGCTCGGGTTGGGCCAGGGCGAGGAGGTGGCAACGTGCACGGGTCGATAGGCCGAGGACGGTGGTGGAGCGGGCTGAGGCCGGGCTGGGGTGGCTCGGCCCCTGGGTAGGAGCCGAAGGAGAGAGAGAGCAGGAGGAAGGAAGGAGGAGGAAGAAGAAGGGATAAGAAGGAAAGGGGGAAAAAGAAAGAAAAAGAAAGAGGAGAAAAAAGGGAAAGAAAAAATAAGGATAAAGAGGAAAAGAATTAGAGGAATATTTTAGGATTTGGAAACTAAAGGAGTGTTAATGTTTTGTATCGGCAATAATAATATGAGGCTACTCGTGTGACCTAAAATTGATGGATTGCAAAGGAACACGGAACGATTATATCCTGGTTCAGACCCTCAAGGTGAGGTAATATCTTACTTCCAGCTGTTGTGTATTGTCTTTGAGATTTCTCTAGTGAGATTGTATGTCTTGCCCCGGGGGCTCCCTACCCCTCCTTATATATTGGAGGGGAGAGGTTACATAATAGGAATCCCAGTCGGACTCTGACCAAGGATCTCCTTCTAGGAATACAACGTACCCGACTAGGACTATATTCCTTTCCTTATCATACAAGGTAATATGTACCGAGTCCTGTTGTATGCCTAATTACAGGATTAGGCCCATCCTCTATCTGAGTGGCTACAAAGCTTCTCATGAGGTATCCGGGGCCATGGCCTCCACAAGGAGTCCGAAGAATTTTTGGAACATTTGGATTATTCGAATCATAATAAAAATGGAGAGCATTTTATGGAAATTGGAAAATTGGAATATTAGAATTTTGAAAAATTTTTGGGATTCGGAAAATATTTGGAGGGAATTAGAAAATAGTATATATTTTGTGGGGTTTGGTAAATGGAGGATATTTTTTCGATGGCGAGAAATTGGAGTATTTTGAGGAATAATTAAACATCCCAAAATTTAGGAATATTTGGGGAATAGAATATCAGAATATTTTGGGAATTGGAAAATTGCAAGATATTTTGCAGAGGTCGAGAAATTGGAATATTTAGGATTTTTGGAGGATAATTGAACCTCCAAAACATCGGGAATATTTTGGGATTCAAAAAGGGGAACACTTTAGGGAATATTTGATTGCTCAAATTATCGGAATATTTTGAGAATCGAGAAATCGAGAGTAGTTTATGGATGTCAGAATATTAGAAATATAGAGGTATTGATGGGAATATTTTATGGAGACTGAAATGGGGCAAATCTGGGAATTTCTGAGGATTTAGATTTATACCGAAAAGGAAATGGATATTTCAGACATCGAGAATCTTAGATTGGGAGTTCAAAGGAGTTTTAGGGTTTTATGAACGACACCAGATGTTAATAAAGGAGGGAATACGAGTCCGAGTCAAAAAGAATTGGACTAGAGCGACCCGAGATTGAGGAAAAGAAAAGGATTTGGTTTTTATTTAATTAATTATTGAAATGATCTTTGTTACCTTAAAATTAATTCTAGAGCTCTGAAAAAATTCGAGAAAATTTCAGAGAGTTCATTAAACCATGGGAAATTTACCAGAAGTAAATACCACCATGAAACAAAAGGTAAATTTACTATTATAAATACTTAAATGCTTAAAATATTTCGACAAAACCCCAGGGAATATAAAAGCATCCAATCATTAATTAAAATTTCAACTTGGGATTTTTAATATTGGAAATTTCAAGATTTTATTCAAACACTTTCACAAACAACTCTAGTGTATTCTTGTGTTTCCATTTACCCAAAATAATTTTTAATTAGGCCTATTTTCAGGGTGTGACAAATCCACCCCCTTACAGAAATCTCGTCCCGAGATTTGGAGCGGCTAGAAAGAAACGTGTTTGGTTGATCTCCAACTCTTTCCTTCAAGAAACTTTCTTCTAGTGGCAACTTCTTGGTGTCCATCCTATTGACTGTCCTGGCGGTAATTTGTCTCTCAAACCATTTACTAACAACCGGTGTCTCAAGACCTTACTGGCCTCTCATGCTTGAATCCAACTTCTGATCCTTGGGTCTAAGTGTCCCTTGTATCAAACGGCCCTTCAGACTTGCAGATTTTTCCTTCAGACAATCTTGTGTTTGATTGTTCAGTCGACTTCCAACTAGACTTGATCTCTTTAGTGATTGACCCAAATTAATTCAACTGTCCTTTTGTCACCAGTGTTCCTTATATACTTGCTTGCTGTCGACATACAAATTTGCTGACTGTGCACCAACTTATGGACGGTGCCAAGGTGTTCTTGACCACTGATCCTCCTTGGTGGAACACTTTTCTTTCGCTACTGAGTTTAATTTGTCTGGTTTCTTTATCAATCACCTTTCTGCCTAACTTTCTACTAACTGCTTCTTAGCATCCTCATAGTTCAGATTCTCCTAATAGTGTTGGAAATATTTATCTATAACTCACAGGGTTATTGTAGGTGTCTTGTCTGATAGCTGCACCAACTACTTTCGTGGTTGCTCATCCGTGGATCTGTCTTTGCTCTTTCTGTTAACTATGGTCTTTCAAGCTTCTCACTAGTTCTTTCGATAACATTAACACGGATGGCTCCATAATTCAGGTCTAACTCAACTGCAGGTACCTATCCATCCTTGCTTCAACCATGCTCATATTGATCTCTTGGTCAGATGTCTTACTGTTCCATCTGGCTCATTGCTTCTCAACTGATTGATCTATAATCGAATTTCTTAACTCCTGATGTCAGTGCCTAGATCCTGTTGAGTACCTGCTTCAACTTCTCGATTTAGGACGTACCATCTGGCTTACCAAGATTTGTAGTTAGACTTCAATGCTTGCTGTTGGGAATCCTTCATGCTTCCGCTGAACGTTAGCTCGAACACATTTCATCCATGCTCTTAGGTTGCATAAGGTTATCTCTTGTTCCCAAGTGATCACATTCTAAAGCTCTTGCTTATTACTCACATGGTCCAAGTCTTTCGTTGGGACATGAGTTAAAAGACTCCTTGTTCTCTGATATCTCGCTTGGCATTTAAATTCTTCCATCTTTGGCTTTTGTCCATGATGCTTTTGTCTTAGCATCGTGGTGACAACTGATAGTACTCCTGAAGATAATAACTTGGTCAGACTTACTTTTCCCAACATAAACTGGCTTTCACTAACTCCATTAACATAAACTGGCTTTTACTAACTCCATCAAGAGTTAGGCATGTCTTATCTTCTTCCAACTTCTGATGCTACCAATTTGTCATTCCTTTTACCGTATTGTCTTCTGTGATGACGACGTTGTGGATGCGTCTCTGTGATGGCTGGTGCTCCGACTTCGGGCAGTCTCGAGGAATGACCATGTTCACACATTACTTTTATTGTCTTGATTATGACCAGTAGGGTTGTTCTCCTGAGAATGTTGGAACGGCAGGGATGATCCATCAATCCTGGCTTGACTTGTCTCTTACTATTCTTCATCTTGTTCTTCTTACCTTCCTGACGAATTGCTTTGTCTTTTGAGATTTGGTTGTGATCCCTAAAGATGAACTGAATTGGCTGCTTATTACTTGTACCTTACCAGATCTTCTTAGGCTTAGCTCCTTCTTGCAGGCATATAACCAAACACTAGCTTCCATAGGGGAAAGTAGCTCTCACAATCCTTAGGTAGGTACTGTTTAAAATTCCACATCCAAACTGTGGCTTGTTTCCAACAAAGGGTCATCCGTCTCTTGGTGAATTGGGATTTCCGACAAAATCGAGTTTGCATATTTGAAGGTGAACCGGGGTCATGTTTGTGGTTATTACTGACCAAAGGCTAAATCTAACATAATCTCTTCCTTCAAAACACCATGTATAAAACTGACCATCTTGTGGTGAAGGGATTAAAGGGAAGAGAGGGTATAGAGCAAAAGAGAGAGACAAGAGCAACTCTTTACTAAAGATTTTAAATTATTACTTAAATGTAATGAATATAGAGTATTAATTATTACACTTGCCAAACTAGTATGGTGATATCACCACCTGACATACGCCATACGTACTACCCAAGCACACAGGCACAAAAGGAGTAAGCACCAGCACACTAACAAGCAAGCTAACGCATGGGACTAAATTAAACAAGAAGAAACTAGTCTTGAGGGTGCAGCTTAGGCTTTGGGAAGATAATCGAAGAGCCTTTTCGACTTCTTTGGTTGGCTTGACATTCCTTCCCCAGGTGCGGCACTAGTAGATCCAAGGCGAAGGCGCTTGGCTTCCATTGGCGGGTTGTTTCCTTCTGGCTGAGGGGCGTCTGTTTCTCCTTTCAGTTCCTTGAGCTCCTTTTCCAACTCTCGGATCCTCCTATGACGTAGTTCCTGGTTTTGTTGTGTCAGTTGATCTACTTATCTCTGCAGCTTATCGATCTTCATCTACTGCGCATGCATCTGGATCCTGGTTCTTCCTTTGTAATTGGAGTGAAGATCATCCAAGTAATGTAGCATAGTCCTCATGTGCACTATCACCATATTGTCTTCAAACCAGGTATTATCGCAACCATTCTGCAGACCTGACCAGCTATGGGGAGGGATGATAGTGGTACATTGTACTTGCCAGAGCAGTGTTGAAGCGATGACGAAGTTAGCACAAGGCTTCATAAGAGACTTCTTCTCAAGCAGACAGGAAATGATCAGCTTCGGCAGCGAAGGTGAGTTGAGGAAGGTTTTCTTGGTTGGAGTCAAGAGTCACCATGATCTTGCAGCAGAAGTCTATACTGTTGTTGGCAATTGTGTGGTAATACACTAGCAAAGACTCATATCCGATTTTGGCAGCCATGCGGCGAAGCTCTGTTGAGAAACCATTGTCTCCAACGTACACGCTTCCTCTGTTGGCTATCTAAACCAAAGTTGAAAATTTTAAGTTAGTAATCCTTCTTCTGTTGCCATTTGATTAGGGGTAAGGAGAGAAAAATCAAACATAGAAAAGGGAGAGCAAGAAGGTTTTCACAAATAAGTTTTCTTTCGCAAACATGTCCTTAAGGGCTTAACTGGTTGGCTTATCCTACAGTCAAGATTGACTCTGATACCAACTTGTCACGCTTAGAAATTCACCAAAATTTCCAAAGCTAATTTGTGCAGTAAATCCTCATCTAGGAATCAGCCGAGATACATAAATCGACAATTTGATAAACATAACCGAAATAAAATAACGATAAATACTTGCAAAAGAGGCACTTAGTCCTCACACAGAAGAAAACCAGTAGTGGAACGGCAACCTAGCGAAGCTTCAGCACCAAGCCACAGGCAGTTCAACTAGGGTATAAGCCAAACACCAAAACTTCTTCTCCTCGCAAATCTTCACTCTGATGATAGTAATATTGCAAGACTGAGTACCACGCACCATACTCAACAAGCCACACAAGGAATGTAAAATAATGCTATAGGATTCCAAAGGAAAGGTATAGTAGGGCTTATTTGCATAAATAACATTTAAAACATTTGCATTTAAAATCATTGAAAAACAGTATAGTTTAATTAATATCAACATTGAACCAATCACTGAATAACACTCCAATTCAGTTCAGGCCCAAAACCATAACCCTCCAAACTAGAGCTATCAAGTTCCATCAATTATTATCATTAATGAGTAATGTGGGATTAATCACGAAAAACATTGCTAGGCCCGCCCATAACCGCGGGTACGCCTATTCGAACAGTTTTACTTTGGCCAGAGGTGTACCAATTTACCCACAAGACACAATCTCAATATCATGTCAGCCATATGTTGCGATACCCGAAAGTACCTGAATAGAGATTGTGACATGACCCTTCGCATAACACACCAACAGAATGGTCACCGGGCTAAGTCCCCACTAGAGGTGGCCCAACCTCCAGGCTAGAGAAACTCTTGGCTCCCAAATATGGACTTATTGGTACTGCCACTGTGGATTTATATATATATACCTGGTATTCAGAATATTCTAAAGTCCCAAATAGTTCCATCAATTCCCAACATTACAAAATATTCCTTTGATTCCCTAAAATCCTCCAAAAATTCTAAATTTCCCAAATTGGAATATTTCCAAAAAGCCCTAGTTTCCTTTTTCCCTTTCCCCTTTTTCTCTTTTTTTATTTCTTCCCCTTCTTCCTTGGGGTTTCTCTCTTCATTCCTCCTCATCTCTTCTACCTCTGGCGCTCTCTCTCTCTCTCCGCTTTGGCGAGCTCTCCCCGGGCCCAACCCGAGCTCCCCTCGGCCTGTGCTCCTCTCGGCCCTAGCCTATCCCCGCCGACTGCGCCACAGCCCGCCTCCACCGCCACTGTAATATCCATCGGCGCCGCTACCTGCGCCTGGACTCTCTCGCTCTCTCTCCCTATAAATACCTCCGCCGCCTCGCTCTTCCGCGTGCCCTAGCCACCGCCATCTACCGCCGCCACCCAAACCGCCCTTGAAGGCTGATCTGTGTGCCGCCGCCTGGCGCCCTGCTCCCTGCCGTCACCGACGGTGTCGTCGTCGTTTGCCCGTCACCGGTGAGCCCTAGCCCATGGTCCCCACTCTCGGCATCTCGCACCGGTGCCGCCTCCATCCTTCCCATCTGGAATTGCGGTCCCGAAGTCAAGCCGCCGCCTTTTCCTTTATTCTCGCCACCAAGCCGCTGCGGCCACCACACGCGCCCGCCCATCACGCCGGGCTTCGCCGACATCCTTCCGGCTCGCCGCCCATGCATGGCACTGGCGTGCTTGCCCGGCCCCTGCTTTGCCTGGCCAGGGGCCTCTGATAGGCTAGCCCCACGGCATTCCCTCCTCCTGGCCGAGGATAGATGGGCCCCACCGGCGCATCCCCTCCCCTGGGTGACATGTGGGCCTAGGTGGTTAGAACCCCAACTAATCTCGGCCGTCCAATTCCAAAGATCAAGCCTGAGCCGTTCGATCTCCATCAAAACCTAGAATAATCTGGAGCCATCCGATCTTTTAGATCGGATTTGAACCCTTGGATCTTTATAAAATCCTGAATCGAACCTTAACCGTTGGATCTCCTCGGGTTAGATCCCAGCCATTGGATCTCTGTAATCCAATTGGCGTGTCACATCAGCCATAGGCCGCCTCGTCATCAATCCACCTCAGCCGCCACATCCTCTCCTCATCCACGTGGCAGTCCACCTCACCCGGTCCACGGGCCATCCACTCCTCTATCCCATCGACTGAGTTCACCCTGAGCCATCCCTCTGACCAGTGGGCCCCACTTCCTTTTCCCATCTAGAAATAATTCTTTTAACTAATGGTGTCAACTAAAACTTGACTAATGGTAAGTTGTGAGCACTAGGATTGTGAATGTTGCTAGTGGTGATCATGACACTTAAGGACCGGTTCACGGACTACTTGTTCCGAAGCAATACCCGTGCTAACCACAAGCCAGAATGGGTACGTGAACTAAAATGTGATCCGTTCAACCGGAGGCCCCACGGTGTGTTGTGGCTGTGTCAATAAGACCACCATGGCTGCGTTAATAAGTCCATGTTTTGGGCGTTGGATCGTCTCCCTATCAAGGAATCTGATCAACCCTACCAAAGACTAGTGGTCCAGTGGGTGGATCTCTTGTTGTGCGGGTTACATGAAGGGTCCTGTCACAATTCCTTTCCGAGTTACTATGGTGGTATTGAGGCGCACAGTGATGTGTTGTGGAGTTGTGTCTTGTGGATAAATTGGTATACCTCTGGCTAGAGTAAAACTATTCGAATAGCCATACCTGCGGTTAATGGGCGGGCCTAGCAATGTTTTTCGTGATTAGTCTCACACTACTCATTAATGATGATAAATGAATGGAAAATTTGATAGCTCCAGTTTGGAGGGTTATGGTTTTGGGTCTGAACTGCAATTGAAGTGCTGTTCAGCGATTGGGTTAATATTGATTAATGATTAAATTATACTATTTTCAATGATTATAAATGCAAGTGTTTTAAATGTTGTTTACGCAAATAAGCCATACTATGCCTTTCCTTTGGAATCCTGTTATATTATTTGCATTTCCATGTGTGGCTTGTTGAGTACGGTGGGTGGTACTCAGCCTTGCAATATTACAATCTATTAGAGTGAAGCTTTGCGAGGAGGAAAAGTTTGGTGTTTGGCTTATACCCTAGTTGAGCTGCCTGTGGCTTGGTGCGTTCCGCTGCTGTTTTCTTCTGTGTGAAGACTAAGTGCCTATTCTGTAAGTATTTATCGTTATTACATTTTAGTAATGTTTATCAAATTATTGATTTGTGCACCTCGGCTGATTCCTGGACAAGGATTTATTGCACAAATTAGCTTTAGAAATTCTGGTGAATTTTTGGGCATGACAAGTTGGTATCAAAGCCAATCTTGACTATAGAATAAGCCAAATGGTTAAGCCCTTAAGGACATGTTTATGAAAAGGAGACTGTATTTGCGAAAACCTTCTTGTTCTCCCTCTTCTATGTTTGATTTCTCTCTCCTTACCCCTAATCAAAGGCAACAGAAGACGGATCACTAATTTAAAACTTTTTAACTTTATGTTAGATGGCCAACAGAGAAAGCGTGTACCTTGGAGACAGTGGTTTTTAGTCAAAGCTTCGCCGCATGGCTGCCGATATTGGTTACGAGTCTTTGCCAGTGTACCACCACACAGTTGCCAACAATGGTACGGACTTTTGCTGCAGATCACGGTGACTCTTGACTCCAACCGAGAGGACCTTCCTCGACTCACCTTCGCCGCCGAAGCTGATGATTTCCTATCTGCTCGAGAAGAAGTTTCTTATGAAGCCTTGTGCCAGCTCCATCATTGCTTCAACACTGCTTTGGCAAGTACGGTGTACGACTATCATCCCTCCCACAGCTGGTCAGATCTGCAGAATGGATGTGAGAATACCTGTTTTGAAGACAATATGGTGATAGTGCACATGAGGACGATGCTACATTACTTGGATGATCTTCACGCCAATTATAAAGGAAGAACCAGAATCTAGCTGCATGCATAGCAGATGAAGATCGACAAGCTACAGCAACAAGTGGACCAATTGACACAACAGAACTAGGAACTGCGTAATAAGAGGGTCCGGGAGTTGGAAAAGGAGCTCAAGGAACTGAAAGAAGAAGCAGATGCCCCTTAGATAGAAGGAGACCACCCGCCAGTGGAAGACAAGCGCCTTCGCCTTGGATCTACCAGTACCACCCCTGGGGAAGGAATGTCAAGTCGGCCGAAGAAGTCGAAGAAGCTCTCTAATTATCTTCCTAAAGCCTAAGCTGCACCCTCGAGACTAGTTCTTCCCGTTTAGTTTAGTCGTATGTGTTAGCATGCTTGTTAGTGTGCTGGTGTTTGCTCCTTTTGTGTGTGTGTGCTTGGGTAGCGTATGGCGTATGTCAGGTGGTGATATGGCCATACTAGTTTAGCAAGTGTAATAATCAACACTCTATATTCATTACAGTTCAGTAATAATTTAAATAATTAGTAAAGAGTTGTGTCTTTCTCTCTCTCGTTTGCTCTATACTCTCTTTCCCCCTTTTTATCCCTTCACCACAAATGGGCAATTTGTAACATGATGTTATGGAGGAAAGATTATGCTGGATTCAGCCTTTGGATCATGTTGACTGAATGATACCCGGTTCACTCTAACTTATGCAAAACCCGGTTTGGCTGGAAATCCTAGTTCACCAAGAGTCGGATGACCCTTTGTTAGAAACAAACCTCGGTTTCAAAGTGAAACTGCAAGCGGTATCTACCTAAAGGTTGTAAGAGCTACATTCCCTTTATGGAAACTAGTGATCGGGTGTATGACCGCAACATGGAGCTAAGCCTTAAGAAGATTTAGGAAGGCTCAAGTAATGGACAGTCAGTTCAGTTCATCTTCGAAGGTTAAAACCGAATCTCAGAAGACGAAGCAGTTCGCCAGGAAGATAAGAAGAACATGATGGAGAACAATAAGAGTCAAGTTAAGTCAGAATTGATGGATCATCCCTGCCGTTCCAACTTTCTTCAGGAGAACAGCCTTGCTAGTCACAATCAAGACCACCGAGTTAATGTTTGAATGTGGATCATTCCTCGAGACGGTGTCCGAAACGGAAGCACCAGCCATCCTACAAACGCATCAACAATGCTGTCATCACAAAGTCACTATAGTAAAGAAAAGACAAGACAGTAGCATCAGAAGTTGGAAGAAGAGAAGACATGCCTAACTTTCGATGGAGTTGGTGAAAGCTAGTTTATGTCAATAGAGTTAGTGAAAGCCAATTTATGTTGGACAAAGTAAGCCTAACCAAGTTATTAACTTCAGGAGTAATATCATTTGTCACCACGGTGCTAAGCCTATCCACACGAATGGATGGTACCTAAGACAAAAGCATCAGGGACAAAAGACAAAGATGGAAGAAGTTAAATGCCAAACGAAATATCAAGAGGACGAAGAGTCTTTTAACTCATATCCCAAAGATGGAAGAAATTATTGCACAAATTAGCTTTAGAAATTCTGGTGAATTTCTGGGCATGATAAGCACCACTAACAACATCATCATTCCATGTGCTCATTCAGTCAAGTTTTAGTTGGCAAGATTAATTAACCAACCACTACCAACTGTCGTGAAACAATAACCATTAATCATTAATTAATTAGGGTGAATGAATAGTTCCCCACATAAAATAACACAACAGTTTCTAGGCATAGCTAAGCAGAACCTAAATAATCTAGCCAGATCATTAATTAGACATCCAGCTAGTCAATATTAATTACCCAGGTATCAAGGTACATATAACAATGACAAAATGGCCATAATAATCAAGGAATATTGGAATAATTGTAAACATTCGTATATTGACATTCCTAAACATTGCATGCAATAACGTTAAAATAAAATAATTTTTACAAATAGGATCAACATGCTCAAGGGGATTGTCGTGTGATTTGCTTTGCAAAAGAAAAGTCTTCAGATGATCTTCCGAACCCTTCCGTGAACTTCGCTTCCTTCTAAAACGGTGAGAATACGCGACTACATGCAAAACAAGAAAAAACACTAAGAAACTCCAAATAAATAGTACATAAACAAGTAGATCATAATTTTAGATGAATTTAGAAAGAAGAACGGGTCGATTCAGAGTTCGAATAGAAAAGTTACGGCTTCCGGAAAATTGAATTCAGAGAAAATCCGAAAAGAATTGAAAAAAAATATTTGCTGGAATATTCCCTCGGAAAATAATTACTAAAGGAATTGTTTTTGAATAGGCAAAGGAGGTAGGACCCACTGGTCAGTGGCTGTTGACACTGAAAACCCGCCGGGGGCCGTCCGGCGTCTGGGTGACACACGAAGGCCTGGGAGATTTGCTTCACTCCAGTGCAGGTCCTAAAGTCTTGAGGTTCGTAGGCGTGCCAGTCAATTTGACCCTGTAATTGACAAGGAGAAAGGAATGTTAAATTCGCGAGCCAATCGGCTGGAAGCCGGCTTAGACTCATCTCATCGGCCGATGGCCGATATGCACTGTAGCACTTATACGTCGGCTTAAAGCCGATGATGGCAGGAACAATAGCATAATAATAAACAAGTATCGCGCTAGCCGATCATCGAAGGAATATACTCAAAACCGGCTATAATCTTGATAAAATAAGTAGGCATAATGCATAAGTAAATAGATCAAATAAACTCTAGCCGATCATAGTTTTAGTGTTACTAGTTTTGCCGTGAAAATGTGCCGTGCCAGACCCTTGCTCATATCGGCTCCGAGGTCTTCACCCGTGTCCGGCCCGTGCCCGGGTCCTTACCTAAGCTCGTGCCGGGTCCTCACCTGGGGTCGTGCCCGGGAACCTGCTTGTACTTGTACTTGGATCGGCAGAATAAACCGATGCGGCTAGCCTTAGCCGATCGTAACAGTAATAACAGACCAGAATATATGATTAAAGTATACAATACAGCATAAATGATAGACAATTGATGAGTCAACCGACTATCGAACCAGAACATATGGATAAAGGGCTAGAAGCTAATAAAGTTAAAACAATGAATAGATGTAGTCGGTTCTCAACAGATAACTTATCGGCTACGCAGCTCGATAACAACATCGCATAACAACCATTCGGCTCATCAAGAGTAAAAGCTATTATCGTCAGTCTAGTAAGATCGGACCCACCGTTGCAGCACAGACCCAATGATGATAGCGATACAGTCAATAGGCCGATAGATCTGATGCGATCGTGATGAAGATAACTTATTGGCTATACACTCTGATAAGACGCCTGCGTGTAAAGCATCGACTTAGCGGGATCGGTTTATCGCTAGCAGTTTGGTAGGTCGGACCTAACCGATGCAGCACAAACTGATGATAAACCGCTCCCAGTAAGCCGATACGATCTAGCGCACAACGTGAATGTGATATACCTAATCAATCTATGAGATCAAACTGAACTGATGCAGCATAGACAAAGTAAATATATCGTGGTAAGCGACTACCATAAACGACTAGAATATCGGACTTAACGAGGAAGTCCTAGCCGATAGGTAGCCGGGGTGACGAGACTTACCCTCTCGCAGGAGTTCGGACCTAACCGATGCCAGCCCCGGCTCGAGAAGCAGGAAATCTCGTCGAAGGGTGGCGATGCGCCGAATTTTGTATTGATCGGTGATAATTTACAAGGTGCCGGGCGTACGTATTTATAACCCGAGTTACACAAAATGAGTCCCCCTTTATAGGACACGATATATGATTTCTATCCATAACAGAAAAATGCTAACTAATCCTGACCGACACGAGGTCAGGTTTCTAAAGATAAACACCTGCCTAATTAATAGGTACAGTAAATAACTGCCAAGTAACGGTCTTCACGGCTCCTTCCCGATTCCGGCCTCTTCTTCGTCAGTTGACTGCAATCTCTCCTTTGACCGAATCTGACACAGGGCCTTACCAAATTTTGGCGTTAACAGTGGCCGGGCTCACATGGACTAGGTCCGTGGACCGAGGGAACAAAGGGGATGGTAGACTGCTGGTGAGATGGATGCCACGTGGCCGAGGAGCTGAGGTGGCAGCCGAGGTGGATCGATGATGTGGCTTTAGGGTTGACGTGGCACCGGATCGAGGGTTATGGAAATTCGATGGTGGAGATTTGATCCAATTGATCGGACGGCTTTGGACGGTTGAGATTGGATCAGTATCCATCCACATAGACCACATGTCAGTGCGATGGGGACCAATGTCATACGGATAGAGGGTACACCATAGGGCTGCCTATCGGTCACAGGAGGGGATAATTGCCGACGAGGGCCTACTGTCAGCGTGTCCTAGGGGGTTCGGGCGCCTGTGCCACGGCGTGACGCTGGCGCTGGTGGGGCGAGGCAGAGTGATGACTGACGATCGACGGTGACGCGTCGATGACGATGAACGACGGCGAGCCAGCGGATTGGAGAGAGGAATCGGGGTGTCGGTGTCCGAGGTAGACGACGAAGACGACGTCGAGCAGAGGAAGGGGAAAAAGTGGGCGCTGGCAGGTGATGCTCAACAGTAGCTGGCGGTGACGGGCACAAAGGGTGAAGACGATGACGCTGATGGCGGTGGTGGCTTCTCCAACGGTGGCGATGGAGGGGAAACAAAGGCGAGGTGGCTTGGGTTTGGGCGGCGTGCTCGAATTTGGCGGGGATGGCGGCAGCTAGGGCATGGGAAAGGTGGAGGGTGGCAATTTATAGAGGGGAGGGGAGGGGCTAGGGCTCGGGCTCGGCGGCTATAGCGGCGTGAGGCCAAGATCGATGGTGGCTGTTGCGCGTGGATGCGGCGCGGAGGCGGTGACGGCTCGGGTTGGGCTAGGGTGAGGAAGCGGCGGCACACACGCGTCGATGGGCCGAGGCCAGGCCGGGGTGGTTCGGCCCTCGAGTAGGAGCCGAAGAAGAGAGAGAGAGCAGGAGGAATAAGAAGGGAGAAGAAGGAAAGGAGGAAAAAAGAAAGAAAAAGAAAGAGGAGGATGAAGAAGGTCTAGGGCTTGGCTCGGGCGCTAAGGAGTTGGGGAGGACGAGCAGTGGATTGGATGCGAAAAGGTGCGGAACTAAAATGAATCTCGCTACTGGAATTCAAAGTCCAGGGCGGCGGTTCACATTTCGAGGAAGTTTGTGACATTCTAGGTGATATTACTGTTCATTTTTAAAAGGAGATTTAATGTTGAACTTTATCCAAATTTCATGAACTGACTTTCCTTGTGCCTTCTTCTAAAAAGGGACTAGGTAGTCAGATTTCATGTATTCAGGTGGTTACACGATAACATTATATGTCTCGACTGCTCAGCTCCTAGAGCAGGAAAATAAACGTAGTCGGTTCATGCATTTGAATAAAGGTCGGGGGCTATGTCAGTGTAGTAGATATTGCATACCCTACGTATATGGACATAGGACACTAGGAATACCATATAGCTATTATGATATGGAAGGTGAAGACTAGTGTGGATAAAGTTACGGTTCAGGAAGAAAACGTACTCTGGATACGGGAGGACTTTGCCGTCCAACTCAGGAATGACAAGAATTTGTTTGTCCGTATCCAATCCATGATCTCCGAGTTCTACTTAGGGAAGGCGTCATCTACCAGTATAAATACATTCCCCCTCAGGAGGGGAGGGCATCGAATTACAAGCCTACAGAGCCAGAAACACCAAGACAGAGCCAAGGAGAAGCATTTTTGCTAGTCGCCGACTACAAGATCTCACTGAGACTAGTTGGTAGCTAGGTTAGACAGTTCATACACATCTTTATACTTTGTGCATATTCCATCAATAAATATATATAAATAGGAGTAGGGTTATTACCCATCTTGAGAGCCTGAACCTGTATAAAAATTCCACGTCCCGCTCTTCTTTTGTAGATCGATGAATAACTTGGTATCAGTCGACCTCTAATTCCCAAATACTATAGTCGAAATCTAGTCCATCGATAGTCTTGGCCATGTTTTTCTTTTCTTTCTTTTTTAATAGCAAAGACAGGAGCTTGGCGATCAATTAAGAGGGGCCAAGATCCATAAGAAATCCAAGCTAGGAAAAGTCAAAAAAAAAAAGAAATCCAAGTTAGGAAGACTTCGGGTTTAAGAATGACTCCACGAGGGCATGGGGGATGCAATCGTACCAATTATTTTGCGACTTAAATAGTTACAGAAAATGTGACAAAATTTTGGTAAAATTCATTAGGGTGACATAAATCTATACACAAATATGCAAGGCTAAAATCTAGAGAAATAGAAATTAATAAAATCAGGTAGCGAATAGTACATGTGCAGCGTAAATAGAATTTGTTGTTTTTTTTATATAGAGATTAAATTTAGACTTGTATATTCATATAGTGGTTTACATCGTTATAATCTATCTTATAATGTTTACTGGATTATTTAGGTCACATGCATTCATCTAGGTGCAGTCGCACCTGGGTGTAAAAAAACACTTTGGCCTTTTGTTCTCTCCAACCATTTCTCCGCAATTTGTCTCATTCAACTTCGCTTGGATGATTGAATATGCCTCTGTTCTATACAGATCTCCTGAACTTGTCTTCCTCGTAAAACTTGTATACAAAACTCGGTTGTAACATCTCTAATTCTACTGAAATCTACCATCGATGTATTGCAATGTGCCACATTTGCCAAACTGTTTGGTGCTAAGCACAACTAGCCATGAGCATCTTCTACTAGCTCGCCGTCGCCGCCTCGACTTCCGTGGGCCGCCACATCGTCTTCTCGAGGCAGAGCAGCCCTTCCCCCTGCTTGGACACCATCATCCTCACCTCCCATTGCAACGACCTCGCGATGCTCTCCACCTCCTTCGCCGTCTCGTGGTCGTCCCGCACGATCAGCTTCCCCTCCGGCCGCAGGATCCGGTCCACCTCCACCATCACTGGCAGCAGCTTGCACCTGCATACAGAGATCGACAGAGACGCCATGGCGAGCTCAGCTCAGCTCAGCTCTCAAAATCCTCTGAATCGGACATGGTCGATGCAATCATGGCGAAAGAATCTAAGCACCTGTTCTTGAGCTTTGATAAGAGATGGTCGGCGTGGAGGAGGTCGTACGACCTAGGGTAGGTGCTGAAGGACTCGCACCAGTCGTGGTACATGCCGAACAGCCCGCGCTCGTAGATGATCGGCA
Organism: Oryza meyeriana var. granulata; assembly: GCA_003991445.1. Classification (NCBI taxonomy): domain Eukaryota; kingdom Viridiplantae; phylum Streptophyta; class Magnoliopsida; order Poales; family Poaceae; genus Oryza; species Oryza meyeriana. The sequence continues at coordinate 316,590 of RYFJ01000197.1, forward strand.
GCGTGTCCGGCGAGTCCACCGGCACCACGTTCATCACCCACACCTTCATGTCCTTCAGCGCCGCCGCGAATCTGACGACGAAGAAGATGATGCAAGGTGCAAGAATGGGGTAGTGATATGGTGTTTGGATCATAGCGTCGTACCCTCCATAGACGGCTCTCATGTCCATGACGTTCCTGACGTTGCGCCAGTCGATGCCCACGCCGGCGAGGTACGAGTTGTTGACGACGTTGCTCCAGTGCTCGTTGTCCGCCGCGAAGTCGTCCGTCGCCGGCTTGCCGTAGACGCCGACCTGGCTGTTCGACAGCCAGTAGGGCGCCGTTGACAGCCTCTCCGGCCACTGCTCCGGCCACCGCGTGCCGCGGGCGGACGTGTCGGTGGGCAACGAGTGCATGCACGACTGCAGCGTTATGTTCCACGCGGCGTTGGGGTCGTCGGAGGAGTCGCAGAGCGGCGGCTCCGGCTGCTTCCTCTCGCTGTAGCAGTCGTTGCTCGCCGGCTTCTTGAAGATGACCATGGCAGTCTCGTCGACGGTGTCCCTCGTCTTCCTCACCATCTCCCAGCATATGGACTTGGTGAGCGAGGCCATGTCTGCGCGCGGCGACACGAGCAAGAAGAAGAGGCATGAGATGTGTGTGCTAGGTGATGCCATGGGAGGAGGAGTTGGAGGGGGAGCTCAGCCCACCGTGCCAGATCTCGACGTCCTCCGGGGTCTTCCGGTAGATGGGCGTGGCAGACCAGATGAAGAGGCCGCCGGGGCGGAGGAGGCGGTTCACCTCGAGGAGGAGCTTGCCGCCCTCGATGTGCCACGGCACGCGGCAGCGCGCGCAGTGGACGGCGTCGAAGGCGCCGCCGGGGAAGGGGAGGCGCTTGGTGCCCATGACGGCGGAGATGGCCGGGATGCCGCGCTCGAGCGCGAACTGCACCTGCGCCTCGTGCTCGTCCTTGGGCGCCAGCGACATGGTGAGCGCGTCGTGGTCGAACAGGAAGCCGCCGAAGCTGGCCACGCCGCAGCCGACGTCGAGCACGACGCGGCTGCGCCGCCCCCACGCCACCTCCGGGAGAGCCTCCTCGATCACGTCGATGTAGTGCGCCGCGCCGTTCTTGAACTGCGTGCCGCCGCCGGGGAAGGTGAGGTGCTCGCCGGAGACCTTCACCCAGTTCTGGTGCCTCTTGTACGACGCCAGCTTGGTGTGGGGCACGTTGTGGTACCAGATCTTGTCGCGGCTGTACGGCCACGGGATCGGCCGCCGGTAGCCCGCCGGGAGCGGGACGAGGCACGTCGGCGCGGCGGCGGGGCAGTGCCGCTCACGGTGCTCGTAGTGCTTGGTGCTCTTGAGCTTCTTGATGGCCGCCTCGTTGTCCAGGCACGGGATGTAGTCCGCGCCGGCGATCACGTTGCAGAGCTTCCACTCGTGCGTCTCCTCCTCCGCCGCCGCCGCCGTCTCGCCGCCGGCGACCTTGTCCTTGTCCGTCCTGCTCTCGCGGGCCTTCTTCTCAGCACTCGACTCCGACGCCTGCGTCGGGAACGAGCCGTCCTGCGCCACCGCTGACGCCGTCTCGTTCAGCAGCTCAGCTTGGCCACTCGGGAGGAGCTCCGCCGGTTTGGTCTCTTCAGTGGCGGCGGTGCTGTTCTCCACCGCGGCCTCCTCTGTTCTTTGAGAGATCGTGCCATTGATGCCATCCTCGATTACCAATGTCGTCGTCGTCGTCGTCTTTGGCGTGTCGTTCTGCTCTCTGATAGTTTGGTTCTTCGATGCGGCGCCGGCGGTCGTGTCGTCGTCGGTGGCTTGGACCTCGCCGCCGTCCGCACCATTGCTGGAAACTTGTTCGGAGCTCTTTCCTGTGACCTTGCCGTCTTCTGTCACCGTCTCCACGCCGTCCATCTTCCCGTTCTCGTCGTCGAAGGCCGTCTGGTTCTTCGACGACGTGCCGCCGTCGCCGATCGCCTTCGCGTCGGTCGGCGCATCGTCCGTGGCGGTGCTGTTGTCAGTCTTAGTCTCGGCGGACACCTCATAGGCGTTCTGGCCGGTCTGGCCGCCGGTGCCCTTGGCATCCCTCGGCTCCTCCTCTGTGCTCTGCTCAGTGTTCTTGTCGGCTTGGCCGGCGTTCTCCTTCGAGTCCGTCGACGGCGCCTCGTCGGTGCTGTTGCTGGCTAGGCCGCCGGTGTCCTTGCCGTCGGTCGGCGCCTCCTCGGCTCTCTGCTTGTCGGGATCTTCCGGCCTCACCACTTCCCCTCCCTCCGTCCTGCCGTTCTCGTCGGAGAAGGTCTGGTTCTTGGGCGCCGTCGTCTCGCCCTCGGCTACCGTGTCGCCGGCGGGCTTGCCGGACTCTGCCGCCTCCGTGCCTTCTGTGGTGGTGTTGGTAACGGCGTCAGTCATCACCGCGGCAGCCTCACTCCGGCTGGCGTCCGTCGTCGTTTGCGTGGCGGCGCCGTCGCCGTCGTCCTTCACGCCGGTGTCCCCGACGTCGTCCGTGGTCTTCGTCGCGTCGCCGGCATCTTGGTCTTTCTTGTCAGCGTCGCCCGTCGCCTCCTCTGACGTCTGCGGCGTGTTGCCACCATTGCCTCCGCCACCTCCCTTGACGCTGTCGGTGACGTCGATGGACGCGTCCTCCTCCTTGGCCGCCGCCGACTTGTTCTCCGGCGACACGCTCATCGGAACGTTGCCGGTCGACGCCATCATCCACGCGCCGACGAGGCAGAGCGCCACGAACAGTACAATGGTCGCCGTCGAGCAGGACGACGGCGAACGGCGTCCTCCTCCTCCGCCGCCGCCGCTGCCATCCAGCCGCTGGTACCGATCCCGATCAAACAGCGGCATCTTCTGACAGGCTCACAGCTAGCTCATGCAGTAGGCACTTCACTGAAATTTGAAACATAAAATTAACTAGTTTTTTCTTCCGACTTCCACATCAGTATCAATCTAATCACATTGCTCAATAATTCAATATAGAATATGATTTAGTCAGTTCATCGCGTTCGCGAAAAAATTTTTTAGTCAGTCCATTATTTGTGCCATATGGGCGGACACTGTCTGCAATGTTGCAAATGCTAATGACAAGAAACAAGAATGGAATTCCTATTTCCAAATCAGATTGTTTGTGTTAGTGCTACCTACAATATGGGAAAAAGCGATAAATTTAGTGATTTTCTAGAAATCTGGTCAGAGAAACATGCTAGCTGGCCAAAATTTCACAAAATTAAGCACAGAATGCAAATGAACAATGAACATCCTAGCAATCAGAACAACTAACAAAATGCATAAACATCAACCAAGACACAGCAACAAAACAAGAACCAATCCAATTGAAACTGACCTGATCAGTGGATTGAAATCAATCCCCCAATCGACCAATCCGCAAACCGATCGATCGAATGCAAAAGCGAGCGAGATCGAATACATACCACCATATATATATATATATGCAACTAGCAGCCTCAGTAGATCGATCTCGAGCTGTTGCTTGCTTGGAGAAGAGAAGAGGGTGGAGTAGAGAGAGAAAGTGAGATTAGAGAGAGAAAGTCAAAATGTAATCTACACAGTTTCTATTTCCCAACAAGAAGCAATCGGACATGGATGCATGGAGGCATGCGTCGTCTCCTTGTTCCTCTCGCAGCTAATCTTTTATTAGCGTGGGGAGTTTGTGTTGAGGGAGGATTATGCGGGAAGCGAGGAGAAAATGGGGTGACCACGAACACCACTCTCTCCGGCATTCTGGCGCCATCACCATGCGTGGATGCAAACTAAGAAGAATTGGATCAAATTAATGGGAAACTACTGAGGAAATTCCATTCTTGCTCATTGAATTTCAAGGACAGAGGATCAATTATATTTCTCAAATTTTGGCCCTGGATCTCTGTGAGCTGCTTGCATTTGTATAGAATCTCTTGCGTTCGTGAAGATTTGCGTAGTAGATTACGAGCCAGCTCAGCTCGTTGACACTAGCTCGTTCTGACTCTTATCTTAACAAGCTAGCTGTAATGATCAAAATTTTCTTTTGTGCAAAACTAATTTAATAAAAAGCTAAGTTCAAAAATTTGGCTCTTTAATCGACTTAGAATTTTTGTGCCATGTGTGATCTCAAGAAATCCTCAAAATATTCAAAACAGCCCTAGAACCTCTGTAGAAGCCACCTAAATTTTTGCAAAATTTTTAAACCCCATTTGAGCTAGTTTCAAAATCAAAACCTTCAAAAGTCTATTCAATTTTCTCTGGAAAAGATCAACTTCTACTGTTCGAGTTCGGGCCCCCTTCTCTCATCTGCGGCCTACTCCTGTTTTCCTCTCTATCGGCCTGCTCGGCCGCTGGCGCGTGCGCGGGGACTTAATCCTCACGGGCCCCGGCGTGTCAGCGCCCTCGCCCCGCTCGCTGTCTCAGGCCGACCCGATGCAGCTGCCATGGAACCGGCCGAGATTCACGCTGCCGCCGATCCCCGCCTGTCCAAGCCCCGTCGTCGACTCACCTTGCTTCCTCCTCCAGCCGATCGCGCTTGCCTCTGGAAATCTCCGAACGGCCGCTCCCCTGTGCTCTCTCCTGTTCACGAGCCTTACCAGCCCGGTCGGCCTTTAAACACCGCGCGGACAACCTCATTCACCACGCCGCCCGCCGCTCAGCGCGAAACACCTCAGCCATCGCGCTGCAAGCTCGCGTCCAAAACAGCTAGCCGCCGCCGCTTCCTCTCCCTCCCCTCTCTCGTGCCGAACGCTTGGAGAACGATGCGGACGCCCGGGTGTCGTCTAGCCCTTCATCATCTTGTCCCCGTCGCCCATCTTTGCAGCCGCCGCCCCATGACGCGAGCCACAGTGGGCCGGCGCCATTGATGCGCCGCCAAATTCGA
>RYFJ01001830.1:0-79735 GCA_003991445.1 Oryza meyeriana var. granulata
AAGAAATGATGATAAATAATGGTACTGTTTCTTATCTTACAAACAGAATATCTGCAAATAAATGAGGTGACAAAAAATTGATCGAGGAAAAGATGCGATTGCCTTGCTCCGGTTCTTTTTCTTTGTCCCGATATTTTTTTTTCTTCTTTCTTCTTTCGCGCTTTTCTTTTCCTTGTTCGGCGAATTCCGCACGACTTCATTAGTAAAACTGGGAGTCCACGGTGTCGGTTTTCTTATAGCAAACAAACGCACAAATACTTAAAAAACAGTACATGGTGACACTGAAACTGTAACATACCAGAATTTCGACTTTCAAATGCCTAACCAAACAAATAACAAAAAAGACTCGAAAAGTAAAAAATCCCTATGGTTTCCAAACTAGGGAGTAACGATAAGAGGTTTTTGACCAATAAAATACCTTCGGAGAGCATAAGGATTTTAGGAGTTAACTCACAAGAAACAGAAAATGTAAATGACTAACTATGTATAGATAAAGTTTGACTTAAAATATGGAGATAAAATTAAATATTACCCTTCAGGTGCATACTTTTATTTGGATTGCTTTTGGATCTTAAAGCTGCATTTCCATAATAGGATGCATATACATTGTAAGCCTAAATAACTTTCCTAAGGAGGAAGAGGGTCTAACATAAAATCATAGAAAATTTCTGTAAATACTATCCCACATAATTAATTCCACCTGCTAAATTTTACATGATTTATCACTTCAATTAAATTACTCAATGAAATCCCTCAAATCGGCAAAACTAGAAGCTAGCTAAAAATAATAGTGTATACTTCCTAAAAATCCACCAAAAATGAAGATTAAGTGCAAGTGAAACTATACCAAAAGGAGTGTCAACAAGATCCTAACCACCAGGAATTTTGGTTTGATTTATCTCCAAATAAAACCATAAAATGATAAGATCAAGGCACTGGAGAAATAAATGAAACTGCAGAAAAACTGGATCAACAACCCATTTTTGCAAATTCACCAAAAAAACCAGAATCACTTCTAGCAACAAATTTGGTCAGCAAGTTAATCACATCTTCTCTCTATCTCCAGTATTTTACGCAGATGTTGTCATTCAATAAGTGTCTCAATATAATACTCTTAATTCACAATACCAGAAAAACTTCACCTGCAGACAGCCTGCCTGACATTCTTGCCAGAATTAATCCATCAAACAACTTCCACCAAAATTTACCAAAAGAACTGGTTTGATTGTGAACTAATTACAGATTGTAAACATTTCAGTACATCTTTTTTTTTCCCCAAAAAACAAAGTTTGCACATAAAATATAGGCCCAAGCTCACTGCTCAGACTAGTGCCTACAGAAAACTGTGTTACTAAGCCTATTTCATCTTTTTGACACAATAAAATAATATAAATCCCCTAGCCTTGGGACTTGGTAGGGTAGTAGAATATATATCCATTTCTTACACATGTGAATTTTACCAACCCTAGGAACCCTTTCTAACTCGGCAAAATCATCAGTGCAAGACAGGCTGTTCATGCAGCCTCCCACACTTGTCTCTAGAGGATTCCTCTCCCCTAATCACTACAAGTGGGCCCCACAGACTCCTGGACCCACCAGCCAGCAGAGACGCGCTTAAGCTCAGCACCACACCTAGGAACACGCCACGGTAGCCTCCACGCCGTCGACACTCGCCAAAGCCACCACGGCCGACCTGCTCCATGTCAAGCTTCCCCATTTGCAGTGAAAATCGCCATGGACATCTCTCCTCGACCACTCGTGTTCTCCAGAGAAAACCTACAGACTTCACCTCGGAAAGCCGGCCACAGCTTCATTCTTCCCCGACGCCGGCAGCCGTTCGATCCAAAACCATCCTCAACCCCAGTGAGCCTTGCTCGTTCTCGACCGCAGGAATGTCATCACCATCCCCTAACCGATCCATTTTTGTATCACTTTACCCTAGGACGCCGGCCGAAGTCGTCGCGTTCCTCACTTTTGGTCCAGAGAGCACCGCCGCGATGTCTTCGTTGTTCGGCGAATTCCGGCGATTCCCAGCCCGAGCCACCTCGCCGCCGAGCTGTGATCTCCACTTGCTGCAGAATGCCCCAAGAACCTTGACCGGAGGTAGAGCCACAGAGGAGATCGGCGTCGTCGTCCCCAAGTCCGCCGCAAGCCGCCGCCGTGCAATTGCCTGTCTCTGGTGAGTTGTGGTCCAATTCCTCGCGCGTATACCATCCTTAAGAGGTATCTAACCCGTTCCTGTCTCAAATCTTGGGATTATCGGCTAGATTGAGCTCTCCCCGTGGAACCCGAAGCTTTCGTCGCCGCCGCGCCATTCCTCCGTCACCGTTGCTTCACCAGAGCCTCTCTGCCACGGGAAACAGCTCGGTGAGGGCTCTACAAGCTCTTAGATGCACATGCATGCATATAGTCTATCGAATCGAGCTCGAGACAACACATCGCCACTACACCGAAGTACTCCCGCCGCCTGTGCGCTTTCGCTGTTGATTCCGGGCACCGCCGACGACGAGAAGACCACCCTTAGCTTCGCCGTGAACTCCTCTATCCTTTCTCTTTTGGCCCCGACTGCAGCCAAGCTCGTTCGCCGCTGGCACACGCCAGTTGAACCTCGTCGGGTGCCGCTGCTCCGCTCTGCCATCGCCTCGCTCTGCTTTGCCTGACTAACACGCGGACCATCCTCTCCTAAACCGGACGGTCCGTTCCATTGTCTCTTCGCCCTGCTCTGCATCGCTAAGCACGGATCCCACTCGCCAGAAAGAGATTGCGGGTTGATTCCCAGGACCTCCAGGAACCTTTCTGCTTATTTACACTCACTGACCGGTGGACCCCATTGATTTAAAATCCTAGAAAAAATAAAAGAAATGAATAAATGCTTTCTGTTACACTGAAAATTGAGTTAACTTTGAAATTTTATAGAAAATCCATCCTAACTCCAAATTGAGTGAAACTAGTTTTGTTGGTTTCTGGTAATTTTATTCTCTACAATCCGGTAAATTAAACGTAGCACATTCTGTACAGAAAATCTGCCAAAAAAATTTATAAGAGTAAATAAAGGGTGAAAATGGACTTTACTAGAAAAATTCATAAGAAATAGAAATCCATTATAACTCAGAAAATTGTCAACCAATTTGTATTCTCATAAAAAATGTATACTTTCCATTTATGAACTCAGATTACACAAAATTAGGCCACACAAATCAGTACATTTTATACTACTAAAAGGAACATAAAAATCGTTAAAAATCATATCTCACAAATGGCAAGCCAAAGATAAAAATAAGTTCACCAGAGAGTATATAAAACCAGTACCTAGTCACTGTATAAATCTCACCACATATCAGAATAACTTCAACTTTGACCTTAAATCGTATTCGGACGTATTTTCGTATAGAACTCGTAAAATTCATAACTCTCAAACAGAACGTGATAAAAAGTAGAAAATTCCTTCACCTAAATTCACTTTAGACCCAGTAGCAACCTTAAGGCATAAATATCATGCATATTAGAGCATTTTCATATTTTCTGCATTATTGCTATTTATTCGATCGTACGTTATTTTCTCTCTAGAGAACGAATTCGATATCGGTGAAGGAGTGAAAATAGTTGGAGTCCGAGTACTCGAGAGTAAGGCAAGTTTTCTCCCCTCCTCCTTGAACAACGTTGAATCCTAATGTTTTTGGGGAATGAAATGTGTTGATTGCAAAATTGCATGCGTATTTGTAACTATCGGTATTTAAATTATGGAAATGGGTAGTTATAACCAATTTGTTGCATAACCAACCTTGAGAACTTGTATCCCTTGCTGATTGTAACCTTAGAAATCATTAGAGCATTTTAATTGTGCTTATTTGGGGCTATATATGCTTATACATATATAAATTGCTTAGCCATGCTTAGAGATATGCTAGAATAGATTGTGATCACTTTATAAATGAGATTTTGGGAATTTTATAACTTCTGGACAGAGGAGAAACCTCTGGTTATTTGTGAACTAAAATGATGAAAAATCTGATTTAGACTTGAGCGGCAAGTGGTGTGCATATGGAGTAGTTGCACAACGATAGGGGGAGTGTTTGCCTGGGTTGATTAAGGACCGAACTCAGTGTCATATTCTCATGTTAAACAGTACAACCACATGTGCTAGTTATGGGATAGCCATAGCGGATTAAGTTATTTAATGTTTAGCCTTGCACTATGGTAGGCTGAGTAGTAGGGGCAGTGCCTACGAATGTACGGTAGGACTGTCTAGAGGAGCTACCTATGTGAACCATGAGGGACTGTGATCACCTCATGGCGTAGGCGTCTAAGTTTGTCCAATACAACGTTGTGTGCCTTGTGGGGAGCCGAGTAGGCAGATTCCCACGGCGCTGGGTTTAAGGCGTGAGCCCGCCACCCACGGCATCGGGTTTGCACCCCGATGTGGAGTAACACACCTCGTGCTGGTGCAAGGCTAAATGTTAGGTAATGTAAAAGCTGTGTTGTGACCTCTAGACCGCATTCAATGTGCAGAGTGTGGTGGTACCGACGAGTACCGGACAAACTAGAGTGTAGCCGTTGGGCTTCTATCACATCATGTGGGTAACGATGTACAAACTCTGCAGAGTCAAAACTAATCGGTTAGCCGTGCTCACGGTCATGAGCGGCATGGTTGTGTCCATTGAGTATAGATTTATGTTTCTAAAATGCTTTATGAAATTGGGATGAGGATTGGTGATTTATGAGAACTACTATGATTATTACAATGTTTATGATGACTTGTTGCCATGGAGGGCATTATATTGGAAAAGTATTATGTTGATCACTTCGCTACTTATTATATATGTTTCTAATGTTTTATTAAATACCGTTGCAAATGATTGTGAACTAAAATTAGCTTTATGCAAAACTAAACCCACAAATAGCCTTTCCTTGATTTAGAACTTGCATGTATGGTAGGATTGACATTGCCAGTACATTATTTCGGTAATGTACTGACTCTTGCTTGTACTTCTGTTGATTACCTTGTTGTAGGTTGAGTGCTACGGGATTCCGTTGCTTCTTCAGGATTGATTCTTTAGGGGGTGTACCCCTAGTCGGATTGGCTGTGGTATGGGTAGACAAGCTTCCGCTGAATCATATTATTTAGCCTTTTGGCCTATGTAATCTTAGTTGTATCTAAGTTTATTTCACTTATAATTGTATATCCTATGTTTGTGTACCATTGCTAGAGATGAAAGTGTGAACTAGCAATTTTCCTAGGGCTAGTCTGCATGAGTATAGACTTAGAACAGTTGAGATGCATGAAGAATAGTTCAACCGTAGACCATGTCCTCAGAGATATGTATCGTGTTTGGTCGCCACCTTCGTGTGGTTTGACGGGCATATCTCGCCGTGTGGACTGGTGTAACTATTCTTCCAAATATCTCTTGTGTTCTTAGCCTGGTGTTCGGTTGTTTTGTATTATATTTGGTGATTTGTATGACAAGGCTGCGATGAGGTTGGATGGTTACAGTTTTATTTGGCTTTCTCTTGAGATCCCATCCAACTAGATATTTCGCGTTGTCGTACTAATTACCTCTTATAGTGCAGAATAATCGGGTGCCCACAGAAACAGGGGCTGAAAGTATTTTTAATGGATTGATGGTATTTTTTTAGATTTAATGAAATTTAGATGGGATTAATTGGAGCTCATATGAATTAGTTATGAATTTTAAAAGTTTTACTATGATTTTACTATACAGATTAATTATTAATCGATTTTTTGTGCAATTAAAAAGGATTATTGTGCCAGCGGACCACGGGGAACCGGCGCCAACAAGCAGGGCCCATGGGTCAGTGGCGTGGGGAGGACGGTGCACGGTGGACGCAGTCCACGCGCGTGTGACCGCGGACACAGGCGCACGAGCAGTCCTGATCTACCGAGGCAGATCGGACGGCTCAGATCAAGCCGGGACCGAGCCCTACCGGCGTGCGCAGTGCAGCAACGGTGCGCACGGCCCGATGGTCGCCGCCAGCCACCATCCGGCGCGGCAGAGGGCAGCGGCGAGTAGCAAAGAAGGTGAGGAGTGCGACCGAGTGCTCACCAAGGTGCGGTGACAAACGGAGAGCAGCGAATGATGGCGATCAGAGCGGTTCGGCGGCGGTGAGGTTCGGGAAAACGACGGCGGTGGCGTTCCGGCGGCTCGAGGCAATGACGGAGGCGCAAACGAGGTGCGGGAGGACCTGGCGAAGGTGTAGAACATGTTAGGAGAGAAAAAGACCAAGTTGGTCGACAGAAATCCACGGCCAACGGCCAGCGAAGAGGCTTACCGAAAGGGATGATGGAGAAAATAGAGTTTCGGCGGGAATCTGAGGTGGCCAGCGGCTAAACAGGACGTAGCGGGGTGCAGCGAAGCTAGCGAGCGCGGTAGTCGGCGACGGCTGTAGCGACGGCGACGTGCAGCTAGAGTCGACGGAGCGCGGCGGCGGTTCGGGAAGTCAGCGCGGAGGGGGTTAGGGTACTCGGCAGATGGGGCAACTGAGGAGAAAGTGAGAGCGGAGCACGGGGAGGGTATATATGTACTCGGCTGCCGGAGTTCGTGGCCGGGTTGGCCGAATTTCACGAGAAAGTGGGGCAGCGGTGATGGCGGGATCGGCGAAATTCGTCCGCGGGCGTGCGCGAAGAAAGCGGAGGAGTGGGGGAACGGATAGGCGACCGCGTCCACGTCGTTTGAACCACATGCGAGGACGGGAGATCATGGGCCGAGGTGGAATTGCACGGCGGGGGTGAGTGGATCCCCTCCGGCTGATTCGGCCGGAGGTTGACGACAGGTCCGACATGTGGGCCCCGGTCCCACATGTCGGCGGGAGGGAGAGAGATGCTGGCGAGCGGGTCCCGGCTGTCAGCAGTGCGGGGCAAAAGAAAGGCGTGGGCACTAGAGCTGATGGGTGGGGCCCATGCGGCAGAGAGAGAGGAGAGGCGCGCGTGCATCGCGGCTGATAGGTGGGGTCCATGGGGAGGCGCACGAGGCACGGACCGCGGCCGGCTGAGGAACAGGACTAAGCCGGCGGCCCGACGGGAAGAAAAAGAGAAAGGGAGAGAAAAAAAAGAAATGGAAAGAGATTCCAGTAGGATTTTAATTTCGATAATTTATTTTGATTTATTAAAAATGCTTCCAGTGCTCTAAAATTTTCAGTAAAATTCTTGTTAGTGTATTTTGGCAAGGAGAATATAGGAAAAATATTCTTAGCCATGTTAATTTATTATTTCGCATTTTAATTTTTTAGTTAATTCCCTTGGCCTTTTAAAATTATTTCTTCGAGGCTTTTTCTTTAATATATTTTGTGTGGCTCTATTTAAGGGGAAGTTCAGGGTGTGACAGCGGCGGCGGCTATGGTAGGCACGGCACCACGCGGCTGATGGTGTGCGTGGCGGAGAGTCAGCAGGCCAGCGCGCAGATGGGAAGGCGCGGAGGCGTCGGCGCCGGGCCGGACGAGGCGCGGGAGGCGGGGAGGCACGCGGGCACACAGCTGCAGGAAACCAGGTAGAGTTAGTGATGTGGGTCCCACACAAATGGCCAGCCCAAAACAAATCGATTTGGCTATCAATTTGGCCAGCCGAATGACTTGCTTTTGGAGCTTCATTTTTTTTACGAAATTATCATATTATGGCTTGGCAAACGAGATAGAAAGACTTTTGAAGTTGCTCTTATCATACTTAAAATTCGATGCGGCAAACTTCTGCCGTTAAACAGTCACAGACCGTGCTTGTACACAGCCTGCCAATATGGCAATATCCACAGGTAGAGATGTGGGTAACATGGAGTCAATCGAGATTAACTGAATCGTGTTCTTGTAGCAGTTAGCCACTAAAAACACAGGCGGTCTCTGCACAGCTGAGAGCTGCAGCCCATCATCACATAACATGCGAGGAAAATGTCTAAAAACTCCATACATTGTAAGGGCGTTGCATATGAAGTTTAATCGAATGTAGGAGTATATAACTATCACTGAGCACTCCCAGTAGCGCACCCAGCAGGTTGGCGTGCAGAATCTGAAGTAGCCCTTTTGTACATTGAAATGAGCCGGCACATCCACCGAAACGGAGCATCCTTCTTCAAGAATTTCCCTATACAAATACTAGCGTAAAAGAAGCCAGCTCGGTCCACCTGCTGTCAATTATGTCCGCCAGTAAGTGCCGATGAAGGCTATCTTTCTGTGGTGTCTGTGTTAAGTAGTATCATCTCGTGTCTATACTGTAGCTGGTCCTGAAGCTGAATATGATCAGGCCAAGCCCGATATCGCTTGCTCCTCTTCTTTAACTTTGTCGGGAACTGTTGTTTCTTCGGTGAGTTCTGAGGCAACTTCACTGGGTTCGGGTACAGGGTTGATAGGGCCCTGAGGAATGCCGAACAGGGTGGAGAATATCTGCCTGTGGCACTCGTCGCAGAAACAGAAGTATGAGAAGTGGCCTTCGTCAAGAAGTTTGTGCACTGTGGCTCCTGGAACCACCCGCCTGACATATTCAGTAACTGATGGTGGCACCACCCGGTCATCCATCCCCTGTTAAGACAAATGGCAGTTTAATGTTTCAGGAAGACTTCGGTAACATGAAAGCAAGATATATATGATCTGGGGCAAGGATGGTGGGGCAAACAATATACTGGACAATTGTAGTTCACGAATAAGTGATAACACATAGTGGTAACTTGGTTTAATTAACAGTGCCTGTTCATTTAATTCTCATGCCAGTTCAGGATTAACTTTTAGCACATACAAATCAAAATCTCAATGATATGCCTCAGTATGGTAAATTTTTCCATTACTAAATGATGCAACCTGAGCTACTGTAATTTGTTTTCTAACAGGTATTACTAAAGCAATTAGGCAGTCCAGATTAAAGTTGTTTAAAAATAGTAATCATCACATGAATTGCGCACCTCGACTAATGATGATAATGAACAAAATGTTCATGTTTTATGAAATCACATGCTCGACAACTAGAGACCACCCCCTAAACAATGTAAAATCAATTCTGTAAGATACCAAGCTATGATTTGAGTAACTATAACCTGTTTATTTTGTCTTCTACGAGCAATTGCTATCAATATGCCAAACTGATTACAAATCACCAAATCATTTTTAGAACAGACTACAAACCTGCCATATGTGTATTGGGCCCAGAAATCCCACCCACTCCCGTTCAGCCTGACTGAATAGACATTTGATCAATTCAAAAAAGCTCAGATCCTCTCTCTTCTGCATTTGAATGCCTGACAAGCTGAAACCCCAGTCTGATACTTGCAGTACAGCTTCCTCTACAAATGGTCGTGCATCTCCTTGGCGCACAGACTCTGCAACATCCTTTTCCCAAAATGCATTGAACATAGGACCTTCCAGTAAAGTTTTGTCCTGAATAATGCACATAAGATTAGTATCTGGCATGATAAAGGGCCAATGCTTTGTAAATCACCATATGCTTCAAGCTTCATCAACGGGAGAGTGCTAGGCAAAAGGGTTCTAAAATTAGCATCAAGCAGACATGCACAGATGAATTAATAGCACAAAATTGTTGAAGGTATTGCTGTCCTTTGTGGAACTGATGCTGCAACTATGGTAGTACGTGAACCAAATAACAGGTGTTTAGGGTGAATCTGGGAGCGCTTGGCAATACAGGCATAAAATTGCAATAGCCCAAGCATACGAAGTTGTGTTTATATGATAACAATAGCCAAACTAGTTTACTGCCATTTCAATTTGGCTGATATCGGGCGAGCAAAATCATTGGAGAGTGGAAACACAAAATCATTAGAAACAGGTGGTCATAAGTTCTCCATCTTCCTAACCACAATCCAACACCAACTCTACTGTACCATCTTCTGAGGTAGAAATAATGCATATGCTACATGCCCTTCCTCCCTACCTATGGATAATGAGGGAGATAGTACAGCAAATATTTATAGGACAGTTCCATGTCATTTCAAAGTGGTATTGTAAGTTCACATTGGCACCTTAAGGTGTAGCATTGATATCAGCATACCTTCTTTCCCAATGAAAGTGACAGCCAACTCTCAGGCTGCCCTTGCTTTCCAGAAAGGAAGCTTCGGTGATAAAAGAGAGGTAATAGGGCCGGAAACCTCCGAGCTAAAATGTGCATTAGTTTCCGTTTGGTTGACCACCTCTCCCATGTTTTGCGTCTTTCTTCCTTGGTCATCTTAGAGTCGTATGGATTTGCCATAGGCGCGAACATTGCTGCACCTGGATTCAGAACAGTATGTCATCTATAAGCATTCAATCAAAAATGCAAATTATCAACACGAAGTATTCAGAAAACATGTAGGGTTTGTGTTATTCTAATGCACGCCCAAAAAGGTTTTAACTTTTAACTGAGAAAATACAGATTGAAGAAATAAGATGAAATTGAGATGAAATAGAACTTGTCTTGATCAAATAAAAGGTGGTGCTCTGTTTAGAAGTTGTCTCCAAATGAACCCATGCTTGAAAAAAAAATCCCTATACAACTATTAATGTTTCTAATCTGATTCAATAGAACATTTCTGTTCTTATCAAGCCAGCAAGATGATAATTTGCATTTGGATTACTGAAATATACCTAACCATCATAAGTAGTACAGATCACAAGCTTACTAGCATGTATACTTTGTCTGGAATTATTGTAATAAGTCGCAACTATTTCTAGAATTAAGTGTTTAAAATAATTGGCACACATAATGTATGACTTTGACACCACATATTCGCAGAAAGAAAGATGACCTGCCTACTGTGATAGTGTGAAATCACTGTCATTGTCAATTCATGAAATCAAGGAGCATCTAATATAACAACAGGACAAGCCTACAGATAGAGTAAACCAAATAAAGACAGTGAAAATATCTGAGGCAGGCTACCTGCAACTCGGTCAGGAATGTGGCGAAGAGCACTCCATGCATGCATGCTACCTGCAGAATATCCCACAACCCAGAACTTGTCGACAATCCCAAGGGCACCAGCCAAATGAAGCATGTCATGTGCAGAGGAATTCAGATTCCGGCCTGGGTGAGGATCACTTTCACCAAAACCAGGAAGATCATAGGTCACAAGTCGTGCCCCAAATTCCTCTAGGAGGGATGGGTTGATTCCTGGGATTCCTGTATATGAAGAAACCATGTAGATCAAATATGCAATGTAGTGATAACACGATAACCCAAATAGTACAACACTTGTTCTTACCTGCTAACCTCGATGAAAGAAAAGAATGAGGAGCAATCAGTGAAAATCTTGCCCTGTCAGCTGTGACTCCTTGTTCTTTGTAAGCCATATGCCTTCCATCAGGAAGTTGAATTGTTTTAGCACTTGGGGGACCTATGTAGAGTTTCTTTGGCTGCTCTACTGGGGTATCATCAACACTCCCTACACCTAAAACTGCATAGAAAATATTCCCGTTAATCAAGCGATAAAAAATTGATCCCTACATTGAGAAACTGTTTACTTGATTCCACGAACCACTTAAAAGTCATAGTGCATTGAAAAAATGATAGTACAAAGTGTAACAAGTATATCAGGTACGACAGTGAGGCAGCACTTCTCGATAAAAATTCTACATGCATTATGCTCGCATATAAGCAACCAAAGGCCCATAAACTCAAAAATTAGAGGGTAACAAGAATCCACTTGGCAAGCAATAAGCTTTCTGTTGGCACCAAAATAGTAACTTCAATACAGCCAAAAAAGCAGCTAGCTTGACTCAATAGTAAAAAAATTGACTGACCAGTGACCACAATATTACTAGACATTAGGTTTGACCCGTCATGAATTTGAAAATGCCCGTAGTCTACTGTGCATTGTACCCCCATGGAAGCATGAACACAAGTGCAGTAGGCACGGTATGGGCATGGATCCCACATTCCAAAAAAATTCTCCTTGCAATAATTACAGGCTTTAACCAATCAAGAAGCAACATTCACAACAACAACGCCGGATAAAGAGACTGATTCTAATCCAAAACAAAAATCTCAGGAAAAAAGGAGCACCACACGGTCAGTTAGATCCATCCCCTCTGATGACCAAATATTAAGCGTACACGCACATGATGCAGACGGCATAAACCAAACTGTACGCTGAGCCGAAGGCAGAGCCTCACTCGCACGCAAGGCGCAGAAGATCGTGGGGATGAGAGATCAGCGGCGATTACCGATGAGTGTGACGAACGCGACGGCGGCAACGACGACCCAGCACCTGACGGGGTCGCGGTCCTCGGGGAGGTACTCGTTCATGAAGCTGAGGCGCTTCCCCGCGGCCGCGGCGGGGCCCCTGAGCCGCCGCGCGAGCTCGCTGTCCTCGGCGCCGGCGAGGCTCTGCGCGGCGATGTCCCACAGCCCGCACCCCAGCACCCGCAGCATCTCCGCCGTCGACTCTACAAACCCCCTAGCCTGCTGCGCCCACCCTTCATCCTCCGCCCTCCCCTCCCCCTCCCCCTCCTCCTCCTCCCCCTCCCCCCTGTACCACCCGCCCCCTACCGCCGCCACATTCGCCGCCGATTCCCCGCCCACGCCGGGGAATCGCACGCCCGTGTCCCCCACCAGCGTGGCCAGCTCCTCGTGCCACGTCATCGTCGCCGCCGCCGCCATCTCGCCGCCACGGCGCCGATCACTTCGGCGCGTACGTGCCCTGCCCCCCTGTGTGGCTGTGTGTGTGCTCGCGTTTGGTGGGTGTAAGGGAGAAGTTTCCGTGGGCGAAGTGGCGAGACGGGGAAGAGGAAGGGTTGAAACGGAGGCGAACTGGAAAATAAATGGGTGGCTGCTGAGTGGGCCCCACTGGGGCTACCGGTATCGATTTTCGTGGGCTTCTCTGGAGTGGCTTTGGCTGTTCCGGGGTTGCTTTCACCCTCCATTGGCGTCCACACAGATGTATGCCGTAGGATGTGAGGGTTGAACGGCCATTGCCGTTAATGGACGGTCAGATTGAGGTCCATGGGATGGGTACCCTTGCATTTGTACCAACAAAGTTCTAATGCTGCTTATCAAAATCGGTGTTCTACTGTAGCACCATTAAACTGTATATAGACAATTTAAGGTACAATAGATATTGCTTTGTAGCCTAGGAGACTGTGAACCATTAATAACGAGAAATCTTATCATAATTAATGGACATATTGTTTAGATAAATTCGTGTGTTTTGGTTTTCCTCTCGCTAGAAGATAACAAAAGGTTGACAGTTTTGTAAATATTGTAACGATCAAGTTCACCCTATGAAAAAGATGCACAAACTTTACAGGAATTTGTTTATCTACTCCTTAATTTTTTTCTTGCCGTATTTCTCTTACTTACAATTGATTAGGGTACTGAGATTTATAGAAGATTAAGAAAACAAAGTACTTTGTTGGTAGTTGAAAGAAATACTATGATATTGCAGAAGTAATCCCTATATCAAGTAAAATAAACATGCTATTTTTGTCCCAAAAAATAAAGAATTTTGTCTATGTATCTGAACGGAGGTAGTATGTTTAATTTCGGTTGATAAATAGATTTACATAAAATGTTTTGAGCTACGAGTGATGGAATTGTATAATGAGACAAATAAAAGTGGTGTAATTATAGCAGGAAGTCTAATCGGCAGAAATTATAGGATCGAATACAAGAACTAAGCCTACCGAAGGGAGGTGAATGGTAGAAGCACTAAAAACCAAAATTTTTTACGAAATAAAAGAAACCCTCAAACTTAGATGGAGTGTACCGGTCAAACCATCTCTGTTGCGCCGGTCTGACAGCCGTATGTCCGTCGGTAGAAGCGCCGCCTCGCTAACGCGTACTTATCAGATGAACCGTCGAAATTCAGAAAGATATATACCGAAGATGCTCTTCAAATTATATTAACTTTATTACATCAAAATGTATTTACAAAGTGTATACAAAGTACTCATCTATCTCAAAACTAAACTCTAACTTTTCTCTCTTTCAAAAGTTATTACACCAGGGCTTCAACCCCTCATCTATTTATATCTAATACCTCCTACACAAACTAGGAGTAGAACTCCTAGTCCCACTTGGACTCAAACATTTAATTACCAAATCTAATTACAATTTACCAAATTAAATTCTTCTTTCCATAGCCTTAGCAGCAATTAGAGTACTGTAGCAGTAGTCTGAGTACTGTAGCAAACTATTTCTTCTAATTTCCTTATCCGATTTTACTCTAAATTTATTCATGCTTTTTTCGCCGCTTGTGCATGTAACCCTTGAAGCCTGTTGCGAAAACCCCCACACGGTGTGCATCCACCATGTGTCACCTTGTGTTCAACCTGGTTGCCTAGTATCCTTGACCGTTCTGGACATCAACTTCTCCCTAAGTTTTGTCCAACCACAAGTCACATGCACACTCATAGACAAAACAAACCGTTTCTAGGCACAAATATTACAACCTGACCTACATTAGTCACACACACTCACATCAATATTGACAGTTATTTTTAAACTAATTTCGATTAAATAAATCATTTGTAAAACCAATTATTCATCATAAAATATAAAATAAATCAAGACTGAGATAAAAGTAACAAAGGAAAATTCGTTTTCTTAAGCGTGTAGCTTTCAGCTAGAATCATCTAGAATTTTGAATTTCTGCACAGTATTTGGTGAGTTGTGAGAGACTGACGGTGCTGTTTGCTTCCACCTTCTAAGTAACTGTGTAAAAGGAGCGTGTTGGTCTAGCAGAATCGGAGACGGCGCCGCAAGCCGACGCGCGGAGCAGACAGTCGCAACGGGTGGACCGGGCTAGCGGAGACCGACCCGACCCCGGTCACACCGTCTCTTCCTCGGGGTTCCCGTGGTCCCCACCTGAGCAACAGCGCGGGCCACAGGTGCTCCTACCGTACAAAGGATCCCGAGCCACACCACGCGCGCGTACCGGTTACGCTTCGGGCAGGTGGTGTGGGCCTGTGCGAGGGAAGTGGGCGCCCACCAACTACTGGCCGTTCGCCCGTTCCGCGGTGGGGATCCCGTGCGCCCGCCGCGCACAACGAGCGTCCATGTGGCACGTGGCGCCTCACCGCGCCGTCTGCGCTCCTCCTGTGGATCTTGGACGCTGGACGGCGTGGGCGGCGGCGGCCATTTTCCCCATTTCTGCGTAAGGTTTATTCCGTTTCCGTACTTTACTCGCACTAGCTGCTGCTGATTTGGCACTTCAGCGGCTACAGATTTCTCGTGCCAATGGGATCGTGCCACGTCGCAGGGGGTACAGCGGTTACCGCTTGGTTCGTGCTGCTTGGCCCAACGTGGCACTGCAACCACAATATGGCTCTGATTGGGGAGCCTAACATTTTCAGAAACACCTCATAAAAAGCCAGCTGATAAGAATTTGGATTTCTCAGTTTCTAGCTTTTGGTTTATTCTTTAGATTCTACAACTAAAGTTTTTTAAAATTTAGATAAGAATCTATAATATTTAAAGGAACTTCTATAATGTTTGAAAAAACTTCTACTAGCTGAAGATTTTAAGAGAAGCTGTAACTGATAAAAGCTCTCTAAATAAAGTCTACGAGACAGTCGTGAGAACCTAATGTAGGGGTGTAGGACGAGAGTGCTTGTTATCGGCTCTTGCTAATCTTTTTTATTCTTTTTTAAAATATTGAAAACTTGAAATCATGTTAGTACTAACTGGATAGTCTTATCCGTGTATGACCACGATGCTTTACAAAACAGATGACGTGACTGTTGATCCTACAGACTTTTTGCTTGCGATTTAACATGGAGAGTATATCGGATCCCCTATAATATTCTGTACATAAAGTTTTTCTTAGCTAGGAAAAAGAAGAATAAATGCACCCAAGGGTAAAAACAAAACAAAGGAAGAATCATTCACTGTCAGACGTGTGCGACACATGAGAGCCTGGAGCCCTGGATGCGATGAGGGATTTGGATCAGGTGTATGACTGCACACCTTAAAAGCAACTCTAACAAACTATCCATCTAGCTTACCAAACTAAAATCTAACAATTTTAAAAAAAACAAGACTCTAAAAGACTCAAGATTCGGCTTGCCAAGCCATCTTACTGGTCAGATGGGTTCTTTGGCTGACCAAATCTAATCAGCCACAAGGACTGGTCATTTGTATAGGACCCACGTCGCTTCTCCCCTCTGCATTGGTTCTCCCCTCATCTCCCCCAATGCCTCCACGCCCGCCGCCAAGCCGAGCGGCCACGCCTTCCTAACGCCTCCATGCCTGCCGCCGCACCTCCCCGACACCTCCACGCCCGCCGCCGCGCCTTCCCGACGCCTCCCACACGGCGGAGCCGAAGCCGCCGGCACACATGCGGCCTAGTTGGCCTCGGCGGGGTGCAGGCCACATGTAGCACTCTCTCCCCCTGCCGCTGCGCGCTACTCTAGCCGTGTGGCGCCGTGCCTGCCGCCGTGACCACCTGCCATTGGCAGAGAAGGAGAGGAAGAGGAAGAGAAGAAAATGAGCCTAACATGTGAGATCCAGTAAATTTGGAGAATAAGATATGAAAAGACTATTAGAGTATACAAGAAATTTAGAGAGGGATTTTTTTAACTAGATAACCATATGACTATTTAGAGAGCCGATTTTAGCTCTTTTGGAGATACTCTAACGACTGCACACCGTTTTGGCCATTCATTTTTGTGATCAACAGTTCAGATCCATCGCTATAGTAACGACGTGAACAGTGTACAGTGCTACAGAAAATTAGCTACAGTATTACGAACTGTGGCCAGACGCCGACGAGCTGAACGCCTGCAGATGGCAATCCCCTGGTGCCTCCTCCCAACCTGGATCAACAGAGACTTTGTCCATCTTGACCATCGTCGAGCAGTCTCGTTCGTTGCTCCAGGTGTAGCGACGACCAAAAAGGTATAACTCTATTAGCTCAAGAGAGTTCATCATAGACCGGAAGGCAGAGGGAAGCCTCTGATTGACATGTCCTCTGCTGTCACAATCATGTTCAAATCCCCCGTGATCGACACCTGCCACTAACCATGGATCAGATTGCTTGCACCTCCGCCAAGAACAGCAGTTTGTTGGTGTTAGATTGGGGCCGTAGACGGAGGTGAGGCACCATTTTTGTCTCAAAGCCACCGTGATGAACTTAATCGAAATTGACCACCAGCCTTGATGGAGGAGGCAACCCGTCATGCGATCGCACTGCTAGGCCACTAGGATACCGCCCCGGGTGCCGTCGACCGGCAAGAACACAAAATCATCAAAAGGAAACCCACGGATTTGCAGAAACAGGAGGTCATCAATGGCGGACAACTTGGTTTCTTAAAAGGAAACTACAGAACATTTAGAATCTTCTACAACACGACACACAAGGCCTTACATAGCAACATTATTTAGGCTGTGAACATTCCAAGCCAAGGCTGAATTTCGACATGAAAACTATGGGGCCACCGTGGAGACACAGCCCGCCGCAGGCTCAGGCGACAGCCGAGTTGTCAGGCAGCCCGATGTTGCAGAGGGCCACGAGAGCCTGGATGTGCATCGGCATCAGGGGCAACTGGAAGAGCTCGATGTAGCGAAGGACATCGGCTTTGCCCACGCGGTTCCCATCTGTGATGACGCCCAGCTTCTTCATGACCACACGCTGGGCCTTGGTGACTGAATGAGTGTAGATGCCACCACACTTCTTGGCTATGCGGCCACTCCGGCGAAAGGGAGAGGTCACCCCTAGGATGTGATGACGATGTCGCGCCGGTGTCATTGCTAGGAGCTAGGCCGACTAGGATTGGCAGCGAGACCTGCTCAGCGAACAAAGCCAGAGACTGTGGAGGATCTGGTAGCGAACCTGTGACCCCCTGTGATAAGTGGGGAGTGGGACGGGCCGGTAGGCTCCCGTGCCAACCCTCCCCCCTCTCTCCGCGCGTCTGCAAGGACCTAGGCCGCATCCAACAGGAGCTGGTAGTCGTCCTTCAGCACCTAGGCCATGCTGCCCATCGCGCCTTCCTACTTGATGTCACCACTGCGTCTAAGTTACAGTCATAATAGTGACTACAGCTGATCTAGATCCACGATCGAGATAGCAGCATATTCGACAAGATAATAGCAATGCATTTTTTCACCTTCGCTCTCATAATTGGGCGTGGCTGATTCTTGTGCTAAAGCTGGAATTCGAGCGAAAAGGATTGGAATTCGGGTATGAATAGAAGAAATTCTAATCGATCTCTTCTGATGGCACGTTTTTTTTCCTACATATACAGTACTCGATCAACAGTAGCCCTGATCGATTTATGGAACAAAAAACGTTCTTAGATTCTCGACAACCCCTCACGACCACTCCTTTTATCATGCAACCACCTTCTATAAGCAAAAGCTGAGCTGTACCGGACAAAACCAAAGAGGAAAAATGTCTAAAGCACCCTAAATCGCTTTTGAGGTTAACTGCAATCAAGACCTAGCAGCTGGGTCAGCTTGTCGAGCATGGGCCATGGGGTCACCGGTGATCTGGTGATGAGTCATAATCCGGCCAGGAGCCCATCATAATCGTCCACTACTCCTTAGGGCTTGTTCGATTCATAAGATTTGCAAAGTATAGGAATAGAAAAGGTAAAGGATTAGGATGTCGTATGTACTCCAATCCTTAGGAATTTTTCCAAGAGCTCTCACCTTATATTAAGAATCCTATAGAATATGATCATAAGAATACAATCTTTAGGAATTGGGTAGAGTCTATTCCTACGAAACAAATTATGTATTAGGAAAAAAATCCTAAGGTTTCAATTCCTACAAAAAAAATCCTTTAAACCCAATGAGCCCTTAATCCGGAGAAAAGGATGACGGGTAGATAGATGTATGTACATGTCACCTACTAATGAAGCCTTCGATCTATTTGGGATAAGATAACATATATAACGATAGATCCAATTAGTTACTTTCTCTGTCTCAAAATAAAAAAATAGTATTGTATGTGACATATCTTAGTATTACAAATTTAGTAGTATGGTTTATTACGATGTGTCATATTTAATATTATGTTTTTTTATTTTGAAACGAAGAGAATAGACTGTCTAGATTTATAGTACTAATATGTGTCATATCACATGCTAGGTTTTGTATTTTAAGACAAAAAGAGTGTAAAGAATGTTACAACTTACAACCTTCCTCGGCGGCCCAACCGACAGGCGCAGAACGTGGCCGTGCGTTGTGTGGTTGACAAAAAAGCTAGTACTACCACTAGCCTACTGCTTGGGGCATAGTATGATATGAAGAGTATATATGATATGATGGGTGGAACATGCGTATGGCCGGCCATGTGTTGGGTAGCTAAAGCCTCGGACGATCGATGATTCTGATCCCCATCATCTTCTGGATCGATCCTACATTCGTACTAGCTTTGGAGTTGGCTGGAGGTGGATAGCTAGAGATAGAGTACTTTATTAACTAACAGGGACATGCGCTTTATGTGTGACCAGTGCTGTACTACTGCTGGGAAGATGGTCATGTGGATCTGATTCTGCCATTCTGGTGAAAGTGGAAGTTGCGTAGGTATATATATATAACTATATATGCGAATTATTCGATCAGCCGTGTAAGCACATGCATGCTAGATGATATATCATCACCAAACATTTGTATCATGATATGTGTGGTACTGAATCTAGGTGTACATCGTTGGTAGTATAGTACTTCATTAGTGGGATGTGGGAGTCGTGGGTACACCCTTGCTGAATTCGCTGGCGCACAATAGCATAGTAATGAGTACTTGAGTAGTATTTCTGTGTTTGCACCGTATGCGGCTTTCCTCCTTGTTAGCTTCGCAATCTTATTATACTGCCTTAGTCTCTAAGACATGCATGTGAGCAGTAAAAAAGATGTTAGTACTGTTTTTTTAGACCGAAGATCGATCCGATTGATATATTGATCCAGCTTTATAACAGAGACAAAGATAACCAACTGCAGTTTACAGGTTCATACAACGCCATTGCTGGGGATTCCAGCTAACAAAAGGTGCACATGCAGCTCAAAATAGCTATCAAACAGTAAGAACGATATTAGTGTTTGGGGTTCAGAGTTTTTTTTTAAAAAAATTGGTAGTAGAAAAATATGGGCGCTAGGCCCCAGCTGAGCAGGCAACCGACGGGTTTACAGTGGCCGACGAAAGGGAGAATATGCCCCTGCACTGCAGACCTGCAGTGATTCGTCGCTGGCGGCGGAGCATTATTCTCGCTTTCAGTGAAGCGTCGCCGACCAAGCTAGCTGCTGCAGATGCACGTAGCCGCGGCCCGCTTCTCGTGAAGCAACAGCACCTGGTTTAAAATTGGGCCTGGTCTGCTTGGACTGAAGACATCACGACTTCAGTTGACAGCAGCGTATTGGCATTCTCCTAGTCACACCATTTGTGATGCATCTGTATGCGCCTACTTTACATTCTCCTAGCCCCTTAGTTACCGTTCGATTCAGCTTAAGGGCTGAGCTACTTTCTTTTTTTAAGCACATTTCCTAATCTATTAAAAGGTGTATTTTTCTAAAATATTTTCTACATAGTATTTTTCAAATAAATTTATTTTTAAGTTTGTAATAATTAATAATTAATTAATTATGTGCTAATAATCCATCTCGTTTCGTGTGAGGCTAATCAGGTCAGGCAACCAGCTGTAGTGAACTTGCCCTTAATCTTGGTATAATATAGTACAGCACACAACCGGATTTATTGGGGAACTCTTTTAATCCCTCGATAGTCCCCTCGCCCTTTCAAACACAATATAAATAGCAATGAAAAAACTAAAAAAATCGACAACATTCATATAGCATACATATATTACTACACAAAATGTTAAGTCTAAGCTCAACTCAGACACTGACAAATAAAAAAACAAATCCAACGTATGAACAATGCTGGTATTTGTTTTTTTAAGTAATAGATGTTAGTGTACTCTACATTGTCATTTTTTATAGAATTTTTCACAACCACCTATCTATTATATTATTAAGATAGCTCGAAAAGTAGACATCACGTTCGCTCTATAGGATATAAATTCCCACTCGAAAAAAACAAAAAGATTTGGACCATTAGATTGTGGTGAGTTCAGATTATAACAGTGTAGATTAATCGATAGTTATAAACAAAATACAATTGTATCTATGGAATCCCTAGTTTAAAAATCTATTGGGTAGAAAATACATTTGCATATATGGAAATAGAATTTAAGAGCTATATATTGAATATAATTCTACTTATAAATATAGCACCGTGCAATCCACATTGGACAATCCCCTAGTTTGCATTAAATTTAAAAGGAAAATGTATACGAGCGGACATCTAATTGAGGAATTAGAATCCATCTCCAGATTTCTCCTTTTTTTTCTTTATATATGGGCTAAATTTGGGTTTGAAATTTTAGAGATGTTACATAGACGCAATCGTGCTCTATGTTAGCACTTTTTTGGATAGCACATCCCTCAGAGACTGTTTAAGTCACACAGAGACACATATAAACAAATATAGCAGCTCTTGAACCTGAACCTGCAAGCTTAGATACATGCATGGTTTGATATGATACAGATATGATCACACCCACCCACCCACACATCAGTAACTATACCAGACAGTTTCATGAGTAACATACACAAGGACAGCAACAGAAGATAGATCACACTGCACATGCATGATGCATATGACAGAGCCAAGATGGGCTCCTTTATTATTCATCACACGCACGGACAAACACAGTCACACAGATGATAGGCAGATGACACGCGCACACGGATGACAGCCAGATGGCTGCTTAACAGTTGCAAGGGTTGCACTTGCAGTTGGAGCCGCAGCTGCAGCCATGGGCGGTCTCGCCGGACTCGGCGGCCGCCTCAAACTGCGCCCTCTCCGGCGCCACGCCGAGCACGACGGTGGCCTGGGCGCTGCTGCTCTTCTCTTCCAGGTCAGGGTACATTTTTCTGCAACCGGCCACAAAATCAAATCAATTAGCGCAAGACATTCTTCAGCACGCATGTAAATCAAATCGTGTATCACATAAATGAACATGTTTCATGTAGAAAAAGAATGACAAAGAAGTGAAAAAGAAAGGAGAATATAGTTGCTGCTCATGTGCATGCTATTTGAAAGAGACAATTAAGCTAAGCATACCCGCACTTGCAGTTCGAGCCGCAGCCACAGCTTGATCCACAGCTGCAAGACATCTTGTGGCAGTCTGAAAGCTCAAGAAACTTAAGATGACAAGAAAATGAAGATCTTTGAGATGATGAGCACAATGCATAACCTCGACCTTGCCTCCACCATTTATAGGACTGGATCGAGGCAAAAAAGCGTGCATTCCCAAGTTTCTGCGTGCCACGATGCTATAGGCTGTCTGGAATTAGTCGTTGCAGATTATTGCTCCTGATCCTATGGCCACTTGTGGTGATGAAATCATCTTTTGACAGAGTAATTTTCTTTACAGCTTTTGATTTTGATAATATTATCATTGGTCACATAAATGCTACTTAATCCCAACTGATGGTGAGTGTTTTGGGTTACCATGGCAAATATTTTTCTTAGTTTAGCTCAAAGGTTCGAACAATTGGAACTGACAATAACATAATGGCCAAAACTTCTACCTGCAGTGAATAAATCTCTAGTATATAAACTTTGCGTGGTGAATTGAGGCCTAATAATAATAGATTACACTCCTAAAACTCCTTTACTGAAGAACTTTCTGAACAGAGTTCTGCACGTCAGTGTATAAACGCAGTTGCTTTCTGCTAATGTACCAATGCGTAGTTGACTTCTCTTCCATTGTTCTCAGTACATCGGCAGCCTTAATTAAGATAGAAGATCTAGCAAGGGAACGTATTTTACGTCATTTTATATCTATGACTTCCGCAACTGCCTACCGGCAAGAAATAGGCCTTCTTTGTTCCTTCTCACAATTTCTTTTGCCTTAAAAGCAGCTAGCTTCAGGTAGCACCTAAGAAACTAGCTTTCAGATAAATAATCACTTTATCCAATATCTATTGGCATACTTTAGAATGTGCAATCTGTACAGATCGAATAACTCAAATGACATCTAGTTGTTCCTATTTTATTTCTGTAAGAAAGTATTATGAACAAAAGTACTTTTTTAGAAAAAGGATAGGACTAATTTAATTGTGTCGTCTTAGTTTCATCTGTAACCTAAAGGACTACCAACAAATGTTAATTACTGAGACTGCTTACAAAAAACCTTTCTTGCAACATTCAACACTAGGCCTGATGCAACAATGCCAGTTCGTCAGTTTTAGTTGACCTGACTGAGATAACAATAAAACATCACACCCAGTACAACAATAATATAGAAAGATATCTCCTTTATATACATACATCCATAGAAAACGTTATCACAATATATTAACAAAGATTGCACCAATAATCTAGCAACTAAGAAACCATAATAGGACAAAATCCAAAAATACATAGTAAGCATAGTTGATCTGCAACGAGACTTACCATTGCTACAAGTGCAAGGAAACCAATTACCTATACTGTCGAGATCATCAGCATCCTCTCTCTCTCTCTCTGCACTTCTTCAGCACGAACTGCAACTGACGATGAAGACGGACAGTAGCGACGAGCACGAACTGACGAAGTTGGCAGCGGCGGGGAGGAGGGAGAAAAGGGGACCTCGCCGGATTGATGCGCTGGGGCGGATCATACTCATTAAGGCGGTGAGGAGAGAGAGGTCGGAGGCCGGCGGCGACGGAGACGACGCGACGGCCGGCCGGTGAGGGCGCTGCGACGGGCCGCACGTCAACCTCAATCTACGTTCCGGCCGATCAATATGGGCCGCATGTATCCGAACCAACAAATATGGGACTCGCTACCCCGTAATCCCGTTGCAGGCCCAACTAATATGGGCCTCACGTACACCATAATCCCCTCCCGGACCAACTTATATGGGCCTCACGTACACTGTAATCCTTTCCCGGGCCGAGTAATATGGCCCGTACCTTACCCGTAATCCCGTTCCGGGCCAACTCAGAACGGCCCGGCCCAAGTAGAACAACTACTACATCGACAGACGGGACCCACCCCCACACACCCCACGCGTCCCCCTCTCTCCTCGTCGTCGTCTCCGCCGCCTCGCCGTCCGCCATTGGAGCCATGGATCTGGCTCTCGGCCGCCGCGCGCGCCTCCTGGTGGCGCTGGCCCTCGTCGTCCTCGCCTCCCTCGCCGCGCGATCCGGAGCCGAGGTCATCACCCTCACCGAGGAGACCTTCTCCGACAAGGTACTCCTCTCTCCGCCTCGTCGCTCTCCCGTCTCGCACCTTCCCCCATCGAGACGGTGTTGCTTTGTGCTATAGAGCACTGGGGTCGAACTAAGAGAGTCCAGGTCACTATGGGCTTGCTTTGTTGTAGATTCTGGAGAGCACTATGGCTTACTTTGTTGATGATGCTTAGTTTTCGGACCCGTAGCTGTTGTGTGGCAGATTCATTGACGATTCAAGCTTGATGGGCGCGTCGTGTTACAATGTTACTTCGCCACTCGGACGGGATTATTGAACTGATGGATTATATAAGTGTCGGGGTTTTAATTATCCAGTTTTAAGCATGGCTTTGGGAATTTAGATTCGGCACACAGTGTTAAACTATTGTCTTGTTAGTTTGTGGAGAATAGATACCATTGCTTTCCAGGATGCATGTTTAATACTAGTAAAAGAAGTTCATAGAAGGCTACTGTTCGTGATTCTTTGCTAATTCAGGTCGCTCGTGATGATTGTATTTGTTCCAATTAAGCCAGTTTCATAGTAGGGAAGTGGTTGAATGCATGTCAAATTGCACAAGAGACGAAGAGAATCGAAACAACTTGGGCCTCTCCAGCTTCAGTAGCGGTATCTTAATTACGTTCCTATGCATTTAGCGATGCACGACGTTCTCTGAAAGTAGCCAAGTGTTGATAAATTGAGAATTTGCCATTTTACAGGAGTAATTCGATGACTTATGATTTCCATTGTATGTTAATCTGTTCATTTGCAGTCTGTAGCAATCTTTCGCTTTTAGAGACACGGAATCGATCAAAAGCTCTGTTTTCTCTGGAGAGAAGCACTGAAGGCACTGAAATACTGAGCAGAACAATGAACAGTTCAGCAGTGTGAGAACTGATACTTAAGCCCGTGAAAAGTTTAGCAACGTGAGAAATAATTGAGCTCACATATGTGCACTCGACTTTGAAAGTTAATAAAACAAGGGGAATAGTAGCATGAAGAGCTGATCGAAGTGGGAACCAAACAAGAGTCATAGTGAGTCACAGTAACATATTTCATCATGTGGTTTCACCCAGAATTTTCAGAGAATATATGACGAGAGATTATGACGATTTATTCAGGTTCACTGTCCCCTGCAGCGATTGGACTACAGACACTTGGAAAAAGAAGAGTTTACCATTGAAAAATACGCTGGTAAACGAGAGACGAATTGAATCTTTCTTGTTACAGATTTTGATGGGCGTGCACCCCCATGGGCGCACGAGTTAGAGCGAATTAAACGAATCGAATAGGCAGCCTAGTTCCTGACAACCGGACGAACCCTTCATGTGCAGCTTGTTAATCGCCAGAGCACCTTTGGCCTCCTCTTAATTCCTCGCCCTGTCGCCGTGCTCTTCAACTGCATCCCGTCACCTGCTCCACTGCAGTACATGTACGTCACAAAAACGTGCAGGCAGCAGCTAGTTAGATCAGTAGATCTCGCAACAATGTTGCATCATGTGTAGCTAGCTGGCTAGCTGCAAGCTTTGTGCGGCAAAAGACAATGCACATGCAAAAGCTGTACTACTGATGGTAGTTAAGGTGCGATTACTAGTAGCCTCGTAGCTGTCTCTCGCTGATTAAAGCTGAAGTTCAGATTCAGAAAGTTTTGTCACGGCTAATGAGTTTCCTTCCTGTGCAAGTACTGACTGAAAATGTAGCTACATTGCAGAATGCATGCATGCATGGATCCTCTAGTGCAATTGTTCATCGCAATGTTCCCACTCTTATCCTAGCAGCAATGTGTTGTGTGCCATTATTTACCTTTGGGAGGGGCCATGACGGTGGGCTTGGAGATGATGGCGGGCACGGTGGTGACGGCTGCGGCGGAGACCGGCGGGAAGAAGTGGGCGGCGGGGACGCCCAGCCCCTGCGCGCCATGGTAGTGGTACTGGTAGTACGGGTACACGGGCATCATCCCGTTCGCCGCGAGCATGCCTCCCTGCGCCGCCGCCGCCGCCGGGTACGAGAAGTGCCCCTGCAGGTAGGCCCCGCCCGTGCCATGCGCCGCCGCCGCCTGGCCTAGCTTCTGCTCAAAACAATCACCCGATAATTAAGTTCATGAACCATTGCTGCAATGCAACATTTTTGTGCATCAGAGAGAGAAGAATCGGAGAGATCAGATGGCTTACCGCGTTGTAGCTCAGGTCAGCGACGTAGTTCGGGGAGTACCTGATCGAGCACAAGGCGTTTCATGCCCAAACCAAACCAATCAATCAGTACAAATTATCACCAGCACCATATTGTAAAACTAGTTATAAATAAGGCAATGAAAGTCAGATCGCGTAATCGATTGACAACTATGGCGCTGCTTTAACTGCATGCGCAGCTGTTACTATTTTTTTTCTGTTCTTTTGCGTTCTTTCCCTGCATCCCGTGCAGGCCGGCACGTGGGCACGTGAGAGCACGACAAGGCAGCTGGCCGGGGGCACGGTCCGGTCCATGTCCAGCCTGTGCCTGCGCGCTGCTTGTCGCGTCGCGTGCCCCCCGCCACTGCCACGCATGTGCCCCATCCCCATGCACGGGTCCCCGCCCGCCCCCGCGCGCGCGCGCACCGCACCTCTCCCGCCGCACGGCGGCCGTGCCAGCCAGGTCCCGACACGTGGGCAGCCTCCCGGCCGGCCGCGCACCGGACATGGATCCTCGTACGCGCGCGCCATGGCGGCGCAAATTATCGTCCGGATTTTTGAGCCGTTTGGGTTCGAAACGTGGTCGCGCGAAGAGATCGAGTAGAAGGAGAGAGTACTTACCCGTAGGTGGTGGCGGCAGGGTAGAATGGGAGCACGCCGTGGTACTGCTGGTGGTGGCTGCCGTGGGCGGCGTAGTGCGCGGCCGGCGGCGGCGTCGTGGAGGGGTGGTAGTACCACGGCACCGGCGACACACCCCTGGACCCCACCGCGATGGCTGCTCGATCGATCGTAGTAGTAAATTCCCGCGCGCGACGCGCCAAAGGCATGTGATCTCACTCGTCAGTACGACCGTCGCATGTTAACAAACAGCTGTAACTAGCGTGGTTAAAACCGCATGCGTGCGTACCTGGCGCGGGCTGGTGGTGAGGGGAGGGAAGCGCGGGGCCGTGCGGCGCCGGGGTGGCCGGCGGCGAGGGGCGGAGGAGGTGCGGCGGCTGGGCCCGCGGCTTGGCGCCGAGGGACGCGAGGTTGCAGTTGGCGCGGCGGCCGTTGATGACCGGGGTGGCGTCCTCACACGCCTTCTTGGCCGCGTCCGCCTCCTTGAACGTCACCTGCGTCACAGTAGTCGCAACCCGTGTCAGACTCCAACAACGCCATGCATCCCTCGCGTACGTCGCGACACGAGAGCAGGCAGCTAAGCTAGATGGGGGAGAGGGGAGTGGACCGACGAATCCGTAGCCCTTGGAGCGGCCGGTGAGCTTGTCGGAGATGATGACGGCCTCGAGGATGTCGCCAAAGCGCTCGAAGTGCTCGCGGAGCGTGTCCTTGTGCGTCTCCCACGCCAGCCCGCCGACGAACACCTTCGTCAGCGTCGTGTCCCCGAACGCCGCCGGCGGCTGCTGCTGCTGCACCACCTGCGGCGGTGGCTGCTGCGGCTGCCCGCTCATCATCGTCATCTCTTCTTGGGCTGCTCGGCGCGAGCCGACCACCTCAACGACCAACGGCCGGCGCGCGCTGAGCTGAGCCGCTGCGACGTGCGTACGTTTCGTGCGCGGTGATGCGAGGAGGCGAGCGAGCTATGGTGCGCTACTGCGCTGCTTATATAGACCGGAGTTCATAAATTCTTGGGAGGAGAGATGGAGGGAGACTGGTGGTTGGGTGGGCTGGATAGCGGATACAGGAGAGGAGCTACTACTAGCCTGTCGGACTGCTCCTCTAGCCTGGCAGCTCTGTCCTCTGCGTCACTTGGCCTCTCTCTCTTCTCCGACGAGTGTAACTAACAGAAAATTCCCGCAACACACATTGTCTCTCCAGCTAGATCTCTACTACCCCCCACACCACTCTGTAATAGTACTCGTGTAGCAGTAGCCAAAATTAATCTCGCTGAAAAAGAGTTGTCTCTGCGGTGGTTTAATTAATTTGACAGTTCAAATTAGAGACTCTAGTGGCGTGATTCCGTACAATGTATTAGGCTATGACATGATTCGATCATAAGTTTACCTGGCTGGAGACAATGTGATGGACGAGTGGCCATCTCACCCATTTGGGGAGGGGGCAAGAGCTGTACGAGAAGATGGAACCAACTGGCTCTGCATGCAGTCTCGCCTTTACCACACAACGTGCTCGCACCTTTGATTTGCTTAGCTAGCTCGCTCGATCAGCTGCGTGATCCTCTTGCATTATATTACTGTAATCTTTAGCTGTTTTCAATTAAGAACCGTGTTAATTTGAGGGCGACTGTGATTCTCCGAAAAGAAGTTCTTTCCGTTTCCTTTCCTCGTATTGTATATATACTGTGTTTAGCTAGGCTGCCAATCAGGCACCTGGAGAATGCACAGTTGCTGCATGCAAGTGTATTTTAAGGGGACAAAATACAGTCATACGCTACACCTGAAGAACATCTATAGCTACTAGTTAGCACGTGAGGGGATCCGGTAGGATCGTTAATTTTGTGACAGGAAAACATAACTCTCAGATCCCAAAAGCATATACACTGAGCATGTATACTAGTAGTAAAACCAGCTGCTACTTAGAGCCTGTTTGGTAGAGCTCTAGAGTTTATAATTCTGATCTTGTGATTCTGATTCTTCCTGAATCAGATACTGATTTTGTGGGGATTTTTAATTTTCGTTCGTTGGATTCTCACGAGAAGCCGTCTTTTGCCTGATTCTCTATTTGTGTGTAAAATTGAGAATCACAACGGATCGATTCGGCTAAGAATCGATGGGATTTTTTGCCCGTTTGGCTCAGCTCTAATTGATCCGATTGAGAATCACCCTCGAGAATCCCTATCAAATGCGTCCTTAGTAATTGATCAAATATTTTTAAAAAGTAAATCTATCAAATAATTTTTTCTGCATCCAAAAATCAACACCGTTAGATGCAGTTGTACATATTTATAATTGAGTTACATAAATCAATAATGACAACTACAACAAGTTAAAAGTGCAACTTAAAACTCGCTTCCCTCATCCTGAATCTCAAAATTCTATTCAATAGCCAGCGTTATTATTTAACGAAATCCAAAAAATCAAATATTTGATCAATAACAAATTTGATAACAAAAACAATGTCCCTGCTCGCCCTTGCAAGGTCGCACGTAAAATCTACCCTAAGAATCTAAGATGAAGCAGGCCCTTTAGATCGATTACACACGTAAACATGTCACCTTTAGATCGATTGATAGACTAAGGGTATCGCACACTTAAACCCTACGAATGACATCACATACACATCATTGTGTTCCATAAAGAGCAGCACCACGACATGGGCAACTAAAACTGACCCCAATCCAAATGGACGCTGCATTTGCACGGAGGGGATCGGACAGATCTCGCGTTCATTCGATCGCACACATCCATGGCATGCATTGCGAAACTAAAAGCATACCGATGCACCGATCGAGAGCTAGCTAGGTAGGTAGCAGTATTTCCGGTGACGCCACCGCAGGACCGGCCTATGCGTACGACGCGCACGCTGCAGCGGTCCCGGCCGGATCCCTCTCTCACGTGAGGAGGGGCCGCCCCTGTGCCGGGCGACTGCCCCGCGATCGCGCAATTCCGATGGGTTGGCGTTGTTGGTGATGAGTGGACGCACTGCTAAAGAACAATAGATAGGTGACGTCTCATATATATATATATATATATATATATATATATATATATATATATATATATATATATATATATATATACCCGGCGTATATTTGTAACGATTTTTAAACCGACACATGTTAGTGCTGTTTTTTTGATGCTGGTCACGAATTCGATAATTATAAGGGGTTTAGAACCAGAGTGTCTTCTAACATAAAAAAAGCCTCGGCGCTAGCATTTGCGGTAAAAATAAAAAAAGAGACGTCCTTGTAGAGGCGAAACGACTTTTTGAGATTATCCCTTAATTTGACTTGTATAGCTTTTGTTTTTCTTTTTCTTTAAATACTTGTACAGTTTTTACTCCTGCTTTATTCAATGAAATGGGTACGCATCGCCGGGTTGGCCACTTGCGTCCCGGCCGGCCCGCGAGCCCGCGACCGATCGATCGGGATGGGACGGGAGACTCTCCTTTTTTTCCTCGTGAAACACCGTGATTTCACCGCGGACTCGCGTAGCGCATGCAGTCGCCCGCGAGCACCACCGGCTGCGCGCCTTGCTGGATCGATCGATCGGCAGATCTTGGTGTGCAGTCGCCTGCATGCCTCGATCGGGTAGAACTGGCCTGCGGTTCGGAAATACTAGGAGGCATGCATGGATATGGTGCGCAGGCCTTGACGATGACTATCGAGATGCGTACGTGAGGAGAAGGTAGCAAAGAGCGACTTGAAACCTGGCAAGCACTCCTCACGTGAGCGCACAGCTAGATATACAAGGACATGCATGTAAGTGCTTGTTTTACGTACTATACCGTTCCCGCGAGCAATGTATTGTTCATCAGGTTAGGATGCCTTTTACGGTTCGAGAGGTGCTTCGAACATCACGTCCACCGATACTCGAAAGCGAAAGGCACAAATAGATGTACGGATGCATATTCTATACTCGTGGACAGAGAGATTCTATTCGATCGACACCCGGCCTGTATATTCTCGTCTGCTAGCTGATCTGCTGATCCAAACAAAAAGTCTAGCAAGCATTTTCCATCATCTGCGTCAGCTATATCACATTATTCAAACCATCCCATACAGAGTAGTCGCGACCAACCCAAACACAGTCCAGAAGTGTGTCAGTCTAGCCAGCGTACGTCCTCAAAATAGCAAGTCCCTCGTTAAGTCGTCAGCTAATCATGCAGCTGCATGCATCATACCGAGTAGCACAGTACGCGCGTGTACCGTCACACATGCCCGTCGAGCCCACACGCAGTACGTACTACCATCGACCAGCGCAGCGATTACCGGAGCTACACTGTACACTTCCGCCGTCCTCGGTGGCCGGCGCGCCGGCCCAGCGTGCAGCCACGGCCAGATCGCTGTACGACCCTGACACGCCCGCCGCCCGACGACGAGGCGTCGAGGCCGTTCACTGCTCGCGCGCGCAGTGCACCAGGATGCACTCGTACTGTCATACTACTCACCGAGCCACCGGTGAAGCGAGCGGTGCATACGAGTTGATGGGGCCGGCCGGCCACACACCGCATGTAGTCACATGCGTCCACGTCAGAACAGCGAGAATCTCCTCCTCCTCCTCTCCTCACCCACTGCACCAGCTGCTGCCTTGCTGCGTGCCGGTAACGTGGACAACTGTAACTCCTGTCTACATGCCCGGATGCCACACACATTACAGGCTTACAGCATTGCACTGCCACAGTATGAGAGAGAGAGAAACGAGGGTCTTGGTTTGACTGGACCGAGAGGAGAGGGAGAATAGCAAGTAGTAGTAGCAAGGGACAAGAGTGGGCTGGGAGTTCGCTGTAAGACCAGAGGAGTGAGCTGGCTGCCTCTCAAAGGGGCAGAGGGGGGCAAAAGGATGGAGTAAACAACCGCGGTGTAATCATCATCAGATGCAATATGGGGTTAGAAAGGCTGTCTGGGTTTCGCAGAGATGGGGGCCGGAGAGAGCCAGCAGGTGGGCATATTGGCAGCGCTGGATTGGGGTTGGCTTTGTTTTCTAGATCGGATTAGATTAGACGGACAGTTGATGGCCCACGCATGTTGTCATCGGGGCAGCTTTTCTAATCTTTATTTTTATTTCTCCTTTTCATCAAACCGAGCTCGGCTAACTGCTAAGCCAGCTTCTGGATGTCAGCTGCTCCACACAGACAAAAAAAATGACATTTGTAAAT
Source organism: Oryza meyeriana var. granulata (assembly GCA_003991445.1). Lineage (NCBI taxonomy): Eukaryota > Viridiplantae > Streptophyta > Magnoliopsida > Poales > Poaceae > Oryza > Oryza meyeriana. The sequence continues at coordinate 32,081 of RYFJ01001830.1, forward strand.
TGCAAACATGTATAGCTCCGAACTGAACGTCATGTTTTGAGCCTCCAGACTGCACGCATCTCTCACTCATCAGTATATACTTTTTTTTTCTGAGTCTCGCGAATACATGTACAGAGCAGCTAGCTTGACGAGCAAGGGTGGACGGATGTGTGTCACCCACCCGAATGTGTTAAATATGATGATCCCATGGCCATGGGCACCGCACACGACGCGATGTTATGTCCTCCTTTTTAATCCCCCATAATCAGGTGGTGCACATGTGTAGGCATAATTAATGGGAGGGGAGGGAGCGATTGGCGATTTCAGCGTCGACGACCTGTCACCGCTTAATCTTCGATTCCCTCCTCCTCTTTCATCTCCGCATGTCGCGCATGTCTGCGAGACCCTGCGTCTGCGTGTGTGTTGAATGAAATCATGGACTCATGCAGGCAGCCATGTTGGATTTGAGCGTCGTTTTGAGGCCGCCCACCTAGGTTAGTACCCGCTGCCACGTTCGCCCCCGTACTTGCTGCACGCTCCTGCCCCGAGAAAAAAACTAGAGGAATAATAAACAAGTAGTAGTACGACATGTCTGCGTGCACGTTCATGGCAGAGAGCTTAGAACGACAGCTTGAGAGAGAAGATAAGTAGAGAACAGCTAGTGCCTGGCAGCACTCTGTGTGTTTGCGTTATTTTCTCGCCACTTGTTCGCGTCAATTTGTTCACCTGCGTGCACGCCGGCTTTTCGTGGGTGAAATGATGAACATTGGCGTAGATTGATCCAGAGTGAGATTTATCCTAATCTGTTAAAAACTTCGAGCTGATCGATGCGTCTGAATTGTCGAAGTATGTACCTGTATGTACCAACAGTGTGTGCTTGTGTCAGTTCGAGCGGAGCAAGGCCGGTGGGCGAACACGACCAAAAGGCGCAGGCAAGGCCTCGGCCTGTCTGCCTGATCTGTGGCTCACTCCCTACTGCGTGCTAATAATTGGGCTAGATCGACCGATCGATCAGAGACACCCCGGCCGGCCGCTCCCGTCAGCAATAGCATGCATGATATGCAACAGTGCAATGCACGGCTGTAAAAAGAGGCTGCGTGCGTGCGCGACGCGATGGACAGGGAAGAGCTAGAGGGATCAGCAGTAGTTAGTATCGTATATGCCACCGTCTCCTCCAAGATCACGGCGTGGCTAGCGGCTGGAAATTGGCTGGAAGGTCAGGTTTGCTAGCTAGCTCATCAGGCCGGGGATTCCAAGCATGCATGGATCATGGACGGGATCGACGGGTGGCGGCGAGCTCGATCGCGAGCGCGCGCCAGAGATGCGTGATCTGGTGCTCTCGACTAGGACAGGCTGTTCAACCGATTCGTCGCGTGGATGGATGGAGCCATGGAAGGAGGAACAAAATCTTTATCTAAAGAACAGATATTTGCTAAGCAAATGGCTATTTCAACTTGTGGAGAAGGACTTTAATAAAGACCTTGCAAAAGAAATACCTAAAGGGTAAACCTCTCACGTCTATCACTACCATAAAACCGAGATTTCGTACGGTGTTGAATTTTCGTGAGAGGATTAGATACACTCTCACGAAAATCACAATTTTCGTGAAGGTACAGCAAAGTCCGCCACGAAAACATATTTTCGTGACGACCCACCGGTGATGTAAGCATTTCAGATGCGATTATACCAGCACCAAAGCACCGGATCCCATCAAAACTCCGAAGTTAAACGTGCTTAGGCGAGAGGATGGGTGACCTCCTGGGAGAGCACCCACCGTCACGAAATACAGACCGGGTGGCCTCGTAATTTTCGTGGCGGTCTGTGGCCTCGTAATTTTCGTGGAGGTGAGAACCGCCACGAAAATAATTCGTGACGGTTAACCGCCTCAAAAATGACATTTTCCTGGCTTTTGATTCGTGAGGGTGGACCGTCACGAAATTTTTTTTGTGGTGGTATTCTGATTTTCGTGACGGTATTTTAACCCTCACGAAATCTCGGTTTTCTGGTAGTGTATGTCTCACAAGTCAGGGATATCTCAATTTTGGGCCGCCCTAATGAGAGTGAAAGACCAATTTTTTCGATATGGATATTTCTAATGTGCCAATGGAATAGAGATTAGATGTTGGAAAGATATGTGGGTAGGATCACATCCTCTCAAAGATCAATACCTTTCTCTATATAATGTGGCTTGAAAAAACATTGCACTGTAGCGGATGTTATGAGTATAACGCTGCTTAATATATCGTTTAGGCGAGCGATTGTTGGATCTAAATTACTTGATTAGAATAATTTGGTCCAACAACTAGCGATGGTTACACTTTCAAATGAAAAGGATTGCTTTGTATGGTCGTTAAATAGAAGTGGTAGTTTTTCGGTTTTCTCTATGTACACAGCAGTAATAAACTCTAATGTGAGGATTCGCAGGAGGATCATGTGGGAATTAAAGAATTCACTTAAAATCAAAGTTTTTATGTGGTTTCTTCATAGAGAAGTAATCTTAACAAAAGATATGTAATGCCCCTCTCCCGTTAACTAATATAGGCCAACAGAAGAGTAACGCCTTTACCTGTAATACCTGTATCGGTTCTAAGAGACTAGCTAGTACATACAGGACATCGATGGATCATTGTCAAACCTGCTTTATTTATTCTGACATAGTCCTTACATAAGTTGTAGCCTTGGACAGAACCTAAGACATACAATGACACATTACAAAAGATGGCAACAGAAAACACGGATAGACCTACTACCCACAAGCAAAAGCTTGGCACCTAGACCGAAACCCTAAAACTCTTTATACTAGGCTTTCTCTTGAAAATATCCACTGAGAGTAGGGTCTTCGTTTTCGTAGACTTTTGAAGGAATAATAGCAAGGGTGAGTACGCGAGGTACTTGGCAAGTCACGGAAGTAAAGTGGTATGCAGGGTTTAGCAAAGGGGCTAGGGTTTATTTTGCAAATGTGCCTTTTTAACAATCTTTGGGTTTTGGAAAAATTCTAAGTGTGCTCTTTAAGTTGTCAGAAAGAAGCTCACGCTCCAATCCATTCCGTGAGTTGCTTTGCAACAACCCACCACAATTAAATTATTCGAAAAAGACTTGCATCTCAACCCATTCCACAAGTCAGAGACTTGTCACATTTTTCGATTTGGAGCATACTCTCCATTAGTACCTCCATTTAGGGGTATTCTCATTTTTATTCTCAAAACCTCTCTTACTTAAGTGAACAACTTGACTATGGTGCTATTCAACACCCCGAGTTACACAGGCCCGTTTCAGGCCACTCAGGCCTTCCATAAGTCACACAGACCGATTTTGGTAATGATTCCTAACCCGCAAAACAATTGCATAAACTTTTGCAAACAAAACTACGCTAGAGGAATCACTTCATATCCGCCTTGTAACCGTGGGCGCGACTGTTTGAACGGTTTATAACCTTTGCAAAGGGTGCACGCTTTACCCACACGACGCGAGCTTACTTCCACACTGGCCATGTGGGGAGGTTTGTAACAAAGTCTTTTCAAAGCCTTCCCAGGATAGCACGTTGTCCTATAAATGGGTTCTCAAACCAAGTACCAAAAACTAATTTCCTGTACTCAGGGACGGGGGTATATCGCCCTTATGGTCCCCAGCCGATCCCACAATTATTAGCAACCGAATGATCCTAGGAACACTAATTACTTGGCCAGGGGCATCCTATTCCACCCGTGTGGTCGCACTATATTATGCTCAATGCAATTCCCTAAGGAAACAGTCTTATATGCCACGTGAAGTCGGGGCCACATAGGCGACGACAACCCATGACCAGGTTTTACAAAATAGTTTTAGTTCTCAAACTTCTCGACCACGGGTGCTGAGGTTTAAATCGTTTTTCACAACCTTAAGTTTTTCCCATCGTCAAGTTGTATTTAAAGTAAAAAAGGGTTGTCGATACTTGTACTCAAGTACAAGTACCAAGACGACATGGGATACAAAGGACATGGTAAACAATTTAATCAAGGGAGGGTACTACGCAACAAGTAGGTTAGGCCTGGCAAATTCGACTGGCAAACCGCGACTGAAATATCATGTTCCTAAGTATGCGCATTTCATAAATCAAAATAATTTTCAAAACATGGGTCCAATATGGTCAAGGGTGACTTGTCTTGCTCCTGTTCCTGAGGTTCCTCGATGAAATTCTCGGTCGGCGGCTCCTCGGTACCAGTCTTTATGCGTCGCAAAAACAAACAAGCAAAAAAAATACCCCATAATCAGAGCCTATCTTATATAACTTATAGTACCAGTATGTAGATATCATTTTTAGAAAAAATTTGAGAGTTGAATGGGCTCAAATGGAGTTATGGTTTAAAAGTTATGAATTTTCAAAGTTTAAATCATTTTCTATAAATAGAAAGGAATTAAAGTTATTCGGGAAAATAAAAGAAAAAGGGTACAGAGGCTGACGGGTGGGACCATGCTATCAGTGGAAAAGAGAGATAAGGCTGAGGGGGACAAGAGGCTGACAGTTGGGGTTGGGCTGTCAGTGAGGTGAGAGAGAAAATAGAGACTAAGAGGTGGTGTTGGGATGTTAGTGAGGTGAGAGAGAAAACAGAGACTGACCGGTGGGGTCGGGTTGTTAGTGAGGAGGGAGAGAAGGGAGGCCGAGGTGGCACCGGGGTGGGCCACGTCGGTGCATATAACACCCTCGCCCTGGCATCACCTACAGTGACATCAGAGAGGGCGCGCCGCAGGAGATTAGCATGAACCAACTCCTACGGAACCGTGTTGCTGGTACCAGTCCCAGGAAACTTTGCTGGTACCCACAGTCAACCGAGATGTACCATAGCAACTAAATAAATAAATAGTATACCTTTATAAGTTGCAACTTCGGGCAAGCCTTGAGCAGCAACCTTCAAACAAAATAGCAGCAGCAGATCGACAGCGCAACGAGAACCCAATCCACAACAACGGCTTGGGATTAGGAAAGAAACTTTAATCTTCATTTCAACTTCACTCTTCCTGAAGGAGGAAAAAGATAATGGATTGAGTACATATGTACTCAGCAAGTCACGGGAAAAGTGTGAATATGCAGGCCACTAAGAAGGGCTGGGGTTTATTTCGCAACCATTTTATCTTAAGACATTTTTCAAAACTCTAGGTGTGGGTTGATCCATGTGTAACTGGAAAGAGGCTCTTGCCTCGATCCTGTCCACGAATTGCTTTGCAACAACTCAAGTGGAAGAACAAACTTTAATTGATTAAAGTTTCTAGTCTAGTCTACCGCCTGTCAGATCATGACAGCGGATTTGTGTATATCATCTATTAATTTATTTTCACTTTCATCCACCTCAGGACAAAATCTCATCTCATATTTTCTTAATTATTTTCCTTTCACTTTCGTCCTTTCTAGGACCTCATTCATCTCATCATCTTGTTTTCGCCTCCCAGAGCCATCATATCTCTAGCACACTGCTTCCACTCGGGAAGCCTAATCTATGATGCCATCTGACATCCCGATCCACACAGGACCGTTTTAGACCACGTACTAGTTATCCATCAGCCGACCTGGCCGATTCTGGTAATGATTCCCAATCACAAACATGCTTTGCAAACCTTTTATAAAAATAAAGCTACGCTAGAGGAATCACTTCACATCGTCCATGACCGTGGGCATGACTGTTTGAATAGTTTAAATCTTTGCAGAGGAGCACGCTTTCCCCACACGACGTGAGCTTACTCCCTCACTGGCCAAGCAGGGGAGGTTCATGACAAGGCTTTTTAGGAGCCATCCTAGGGTACCTCATGCCCAATAGATGGGCCAAACTCAATCAAGCATTTGGCTTGCAATTTACCCCAAACTCCTAGATCAAGTACTGGGCAAGCTTCCCTTCCTTGCTCTACTCAGGAACCCGGAGATACCCTCAATCACCTTATCTCGGCGTTCCACATCTACTGGCATACGAGGTAACCCTGTTTCGGCTGAATACTTAGCCAGGGGCGTCCCATACCGTCCATGTGGTCGCACTGTATTATGATTAGTATAATTCCCCAAGAAATCGGTCCTTATATGCGAATACAAAGCATTCCTGCCCAGGTGATCACTTTGTATCGCGAGTTTTCGCAAAACATTCTTTATTTCACAAACATACCTATACCGCGTGTCGGATTAAAAGATTTTATAAACCTATATTTTCCTATCTCGACAACACATGTCGTTTGAGTGGAACCGTCAATACACATGCTCATAGAGCACGGATGCCGAGGTAACACTGAGGTGGAGCGACAAGGAATAGGGTTTTTCAAGCCTACATGTTGTTGCAACTATTAGGTAGGTCCGTTGGTTTGTCATGTGAACCGAGGCCGAATCAATTTAACGTGCGCACTAAAATGCAGTTTGGTAAACAATAATATTTTGTAAACTGAGAGTAATATGTTCAAAGAGTGACTTGCCTCTGCCTTCGTCTTCAAAATCCTCGAAATTCGACGTCCGAAAGTATTTCCGTTGTCGTCGACTACGCGTAACGAGAGAAAAACAGAAAAAACCCTAAAAATAAAGTACTATTATTAATAACCAATAGTGCAATGAGGTAGATCTTAATTTTAGAAAAATTTTAAGACTTGAATGGGGTCGATCGGATTTACGATTGAAAAGATATGAATTTGTGAAGTTTATAGATTTTTCTGAAAATAAAAAGAATTTATTTGAATTGGAAAAGAATATGCCAAGGGAATATTCCTCTTGGCTGACAGGTGGGGCCCATGGTGAGAGAGAAAGAGAAGCTGAGGTATAGGGCGGGCCCACATGACAGAGAGAAAAAGAGGGTAGGGACCACATGTCATCCATAGGGGGAGTAAAAGGGATGGGCCCACTTGTAAGTGGCACAGAGAAAACAGGACCACATGTCAGAGAGAGAAAAAGGAGGGGCCCCATGTCAGTGGGGCCCACATGTCACTGGCTTGAATTTGAAATGGGGAGATGTTATTTGCTGTGTGGGCCCACATGTAAGTGATTCGGGGTGGGCTCACAGGACAAAGGAATGAGAGAGTAGGGGTCCATGCGTCAATGTGTGATGATGGGCTGGCCCACATGGCAGGGACTTGTGACTAGGTGGCCCACTGGATAAAGAGAGAGGGAGGATGAGAGAAAAAGAGAGAGAGAGCGGCCGGGGGAGGATCAACGGCACACGGCGCTCGACGGCGATCGGCCGAATGACGACGAGGGGCGGTGGGCGGAGCACGACATCAAGGAACGGAGGCGACAGGAAGCTAATGGGCGGCTTGGATTGGCGAGGGATTGCGTGACGGTGGCCAGCGATGACATCCCGAGGGCGGCGGTGAGGGGATTTTGATGTGCGGCGGTGGCGGAGAGTGGACGCTGGCGGTGGGGTTCGGCAAGGCTTCGGGTGTGGGTCGGGAAGGAGAGAAGGAGAGGGGAAGAGAGAAGATAGGGGGAAAGGGCTCAACAAAAGGGGCAAAGAATCGTGGCGGCAGCGACTTGCGAGCTCGGCTTGAGCTCGGGCTTGCGAGGCAGCGCGGCCACGGTGAGGGACGAGGGGAAGAGCTACGGTGAGGGAACAAGGGGGAGGCGGCCGGAATTTATAGGTAAGGGCCAGCGCTAGAGGACGAGGGAGAGAGGCGCTGCGCGAGGTCTGAGTTCGGCCATGGCGGTGGCGCGATGAGTGAGGCGCAGGCGGCTGCTGCGGTGGCTTCCCGAGGCGGCAGAGCACGTGAAGGGGCGGGAGAGGTGATGCGGCGGCCGAGGCTGTTGGGTGGCACCGAGCGGGGAGAGCCGTGCACGCTCACGGCACTTGGCTGGCCACGTGCGCAATCCGTCAAGCACATGGCGTGCAAGAGAGAGAACAGAGAGGAGGATGACGGTCCTGTTACGCGGACTCGGCTGGCAGGTGGGGTCCGCGTGTCGGGGACATTGCGTCCGCTAGAGGGGCTGACGGGCGGGGCTCCGTTGTCAGTAGAGTGCGGGGAGGGAGACCGAGGGGTTTGTGGGCCGGGTGAGGGGAGATGGGCTGGCTGAGGAGAGAGAAAGGCGGCCCAGTATGAATAGTGAAGTTTATCAATTTCCACGGATTTTTCAGGGATTGGTTTTGGAGAGAATTTTTGAGGATTTTTAATAGGTATTTGATTCAAAATTTCATATTTGATCTTGCAAAATTCTTGGGAGTTCAGAGCAGGGCTTCACTACTATGGTTAGGGATTTTTTGAAATAGATTTGAATTATTTGGAGGGAGGATAGGAAGGCAAAAAGGGAGCAAAATTCAAGGGAATTTTGAATTCAAAATTTTATTTCATTTTTGGAATTTTCTTGAACCAGAGATTTAAGAGGGATATTTCCAAGGGATATTTGAACAAGGGGTTTTGAATTGAAATTTGAATTTTTGATGGAGGGCTTCTGAGGGAAATTCGAATCACAAAATTCAAACTTGAGATTTTTAATTTTGTCTGGGGAATTTGGGATTTCAAGGAGGGATGAATTGAGATCCGAGGCACTTAGTCCTAGTCACACACAGGAACATCGAATTTTTGGAATTAGGGTTTTATTAAAATTGGTTTTCAACGGCCCGAAAAATCGAGGAGTTATAGCTTAACCCGGGGAGGTGAGATCGACCACGTATGGTGGCTGTGACCGATCTCGGTGAGTGGGCGGCAGCGGCGGAATGTGGAAGGGATGGTGAGTCTCGTGAATGGCTCGGATGGGTAGCTAGGCAGCGGAGGAGGGTGGCTGATGGCGACCAGTAGCGGCGGTGGCGGAAGGGGACAAATGGTCGCCGCCGATGACCATATAGGCGACAGAGGGCTTGGATTTGGGACAGTTCGGGTGTGGTGCGTTGAGGGGGAAGAGAATGGAGGAAGCAATTAGGCTCTACCTTCGATGACGAGGTGAAACCGAGGCGGCAACAATGGCGTACGGCGGCGGTGGGAATTAGGATTTTGGGATGCGGCGGTGATTGGCAACGGTGAGGAGCGGAGGGGAGTCACAGGACTGCGAGGAACACAGTGGTAGCATCGACTTGATCGATTGAAGTTGGGAACGGCGGTGGTGGCTTGGGTTAGTGGTGGCTATGGCGGCGGCGGAGAGAGACTGTGGCACGACGAGCTGGCTTGAGTGTGATTTGCGGTGATAGAGGAGGCAGAACTCGGCGCAATTCATAAAGGAGGCCCTGTGCATGGCGACGGCGAACTAATGTGGTGGCTATAGCGGCGGAGAGCTTGAGCTGGCCGACGGGACGCAACAATGGCGTGGCACTGTGACTGGCGTCATCGACGTGGCAGAGAAGAAAAATGGAGCGCACAGATGATGGCGAAGCGACGGGACAGCGAGTTCATGCGTGCGCATTGACACTTGGGGCTCGGCGGTGAGGGAAAAAGCTGTGGTGGCTAGCTTTTGACTCCGGAGCTTGCGACGGCAATGGCAGTGCGGATTTCTCGCCGGTGTTGCCGGATGAATGGGATGGCGATGGTTGAAAACAGAACTCCGCGCTTAAAATGTGGTGAGACAGGGAGGTATGGGGGAGGTTCAAAGAAGAACCAACAGAGATCGGGAGAGAAGAGAGAGAAAGAGAGTGAGCGGCGGGAGGAAGATGATGACGTTGTCGTCTGTGACTGATAGGCAGGGCCTGCGTGGAGGAAAAACGTGGCCGTCTACACGTGGGTTGCTGGGCAGACGGATGAGTGGTCCGGTGAGACTGGCAAGTGGGGACCACAGGAAGTTTTATCCCACGCACGCGCGGAGGCGGCCATGCGTGCGAGCACGGGCGGACTAGGCCAAGCGGCCGGTTGGGCTGAGCAGGATGGGAAGAGAGGGAGGGAGCTGGAGCGGGCTGAGGAGGAAAAGTACAACTGTCGGTGAAATGGGACAGGGGGTCCAACATGCCCTGGGGACGCGTGGGTCATCGGCCACGTCAGTTCCCCGGGGGGCCATCTCTCCATCGGCCCCGGGCTCGTCCCCGGGGCGTCATCGCCATCGGCCCTGGGCTTGTCCCCGGGTGCTGACCTCCAGCGGCCCGGGCTCGTCCCCGGGGCGTCGTCACCATCGGCCCGGGCTCGTCCCCGCGGTGCTGTCTCCAGCAGCCCCGGGCTCGCCCCCGGGGCGTCGTCGTCATTGGCCTCGGGCCCGTGCTTTGCCTCTGGGCGCCATCGTCTCACTCCTTGCCCGGGGCCCACATGTCGGTCCCCGGCAGGCTCTGGACCAGCTCCTAACTACCCGCATTAATGGAGAAGCCACGGCGCACCTCCCGCCTGTCTCCCGGCTAGACAAGCGTGCGCTGTCATAATGACCCCCTGTCAGCTGGCTCCCAAGACAGCTGAGGGCTCCGGTTTTCCACGGCCTGGCAGACGACGAGACGGGCCGACCCGACAGCATCGTCACTGTCTAGCCGCCCGCAGCTGGCAAGGGATGTGGCATCTAGCCGCCCGCGGCTGACGTGGGGGGCGGCATCTAGCCGCCCGCAGCTGACGTGCGGCTGACATGGGAGGCGACGACCGTGACGCGCTAAGCCAACAGCATCTTCACGGCCTAGCCCCAGTAGCTACCGACGGCTGGGCGACGACAAGACTGCGACAAGACAAACCATACCTAGCTCTCTCACGTGTATTCGGCACTGTGGACTCCCCTTACCGATAAAAGGAGGATCCATGCCCCAACTCGAAACAGGCACTGGCTCCGGCCTTAGACAGCACACACTGAACTGAGGACCTCTAACTCTCGGCTCTCGGCTTCCGAGCTCACTCTCTAGCTACTGTTCTTCTTCCTCAGCTCCGGCAAGCGGGCTGAGCTCACCTTGTAACAGTCATACCACATTCACCTCCACATAGCATACACACAGGAGTAGGGTATTACGCTTCCGAGCGGCCCGAACCTGTATAAATCCTCCTGTCTCCTTTGTGCGCTGATCCATTCTTCCAATCATCCACCGATCACCGACCCACCGGACGCCGCGTCCGCCTGAGAACTACTCCCCTGGCCGAATCTCAAAGGGGGGTCACCTGACTTCCCGCCGTTGAGGTTTCATCCTCCGACAACAACGGTCCACATGCACAGTGCTACTTGATAATTTTCTAGGGATAGTTTTTGTAATTGTTTTGATGATTTTGAATTAGGATTTAATTTTAAATTGGAATTTTGAATTCAGGGAAAAGTGGGGATTTTTGGTGGGATGTTTTGGGGCTGATTTGAGGGAAAATTTTTGAGATCACACATGGCTCACATCTCGAGAATCTGTTCAAGAGCCAAATTTTCGCAATTAGGTCTTTATTCAAAATAAATTTTACACAAGGCAAGAACATGGGCGTTGCAAGATAACCTTGCTAAAAAGAATTGGTGGGGGGACGAGCAATGTTGTTTTTTAATGGACAAGAGACAATTTAACAGTTGTTTTTTGATTGCTGTATTTCTCGTTTTGCATGGCGATGTGTTTTCTTTGCTTTCAATATCCCCCTTCCCAAAAACGGCAAAAATATTTTTGGTAATTGGCTTAGGGAATTGCCTAGACCCATGAAAAAGCTGCTTTTATTTGATGCTAGTGCATCATGTTGGTTAATTTGGTGTTGCTGAAATAATAAAGTATTTGATAATAAAAAAATTGTCTAACCCCATACAGATTATCTTCATTTCTTCTAGCTGACTCTAATATTATACGCAATGGTGCTATACTCTTGAAATCGGTTGCCAAAGGTCTTTTATTTCATTATGTTTGACGTAACATATATATAGGTTTGCTTGTTAGAATCTTTACGGTTCTGTTAGCTTTTTAACTATTTTTTATCTAAGGATAGTTGCGGATATGTCTATCACTTTTTATTATTATTTTTTATTTTTTAAAATTTTATTGGCTGTGTGTCTTATGACATATGCCAAAGATGTAAAATATTTTTATTATCTTAAAAAAAATGGAAGGAGGAATAACCGGGTGGCGTGCTGATTTTTGATATGTTATCCGCGTGCTCGACGCGGCGCCGAGATTGCGGCTCTGGGCTGCGAATTGCTTGGGGAAGACAAAACGGGCAGGTTGAGTGGGCTGAAGCTGCGGTGCAAAACGAAACCAAAAGCGTTCAAAACCTTCACGTAATCATGCTGCTGAACGAGCACCGATGGAATTAGCCGGAAGCTGTTCGATGTTAATAGAGAATCGTAAGTACCAGCCGTTATGATTGTGCGCGCTTGCCGCTTGATTCCTCCGTCAGTTAAGGCCGAATTTGATTCCGGACCGTACAACACAAGCACCTTGTTGGGCTGAGCTTGATTTCTTAAAAGAACACAGGCCGGCAGTTTACACTAGTTTTGGCCCAAAACAAACAGGCTTCCAAGAAGGCCTACCAAAAAAATTGTAGGGCTTGTTTGGTTTCATTTCAAAATTGGGTCCCTTTACAGCGCAAAATACTAGTAATAGGGAGGTAGTAGTATAAATGAAATCCATCCGTTTATTTGAATAGATATTTTAGTAAATAACGTGTTAATTATAAAAATTATCCATATTGCCACCGAGGGTATTTTAGTCCAGAAAAATATTTCTATTCATTGATTCCGAGGTCAATGCCGACGCATGTTCGCGAGGCCGACTATGGGCATCCCGGAAATACATTATGAAGAATAATTACTATGACAATGCGAAATATCTAGATGGATGGAATCTTGAATAAAAACCAAATAAGTACATTAACCATCCATCCTTATCGCAGCCTTACCATAACATTTACCCATTCACAGTACAAAACCAAAGTACCGAATTCAGAAATAAAGAGATATTTGAAGAGTTAATTCACCAGTCCCAAACGGCGAAATGTGCCCGTCAAACCACACGAAGATGGCGACCAAACACGATACACACTTCTGGGGACATGGTCTACGGTTGAACCAACGTCCATGCATCTCATCATTTCTAAATTCATACTCATGTTCAGCTAGTCCCCAGGAAAGCGACTAGCCTCATACTTTCATCGCAAGCAATTGATAAACATCACAAGTATTCTAAATATGGATAAAAGAATAGCAGGGTTATATATTACATAGAGGGTTCACACCCTAATTCATCACAAGTGGCACAAAAGATAGCAGCGGAAAATATAAACATAAAGGATAAAAACCAGTGGTGCCAAACCCATACCACAAGACAACCAACTGGGGCAGAACTTAACTTCAACTACACATTATCCTCGCCACCCTCGGCGGAATAATAGTAGACCACCTCAATGTCGTCGATATCCTCACCTGAAAGATGCAGCGTGAGTACACAAGTACTCAGCTAGACTTATACAATAATAATAGAACAAAGGAGTAATGCTAGTCTCTACATCAAGGAGTATGGCTATGTTGATCTGGTTTTGCATAAAGCTGATTTTATTGAGTAAGTAATGCATTTAAAATATAAGCAATTGTGAAATAGCTCAATCTGAAAATTTAGGACAGCAAGCTTATAGTTCTGAAATAGAAGTAAAAATGAGCACAAACCATGCTCTAACCATCATCCATGGGCCACCATTGCCCAATTATATATGCTACACAAGCATACCATTTATCATGACTAAACCAAGTCATATTTAACATCAAAGCCTTTCATATAAACCCATCCATCCATGACTATCCTAAGTCATGGTATAACAACATAATCCTATAACCACATATCCCAAGTTGGATGCTAACATGAGTAACTAACACATCAAGCGATTGTCCTGTAACCATGGACATGGCTATTCGAATAGTTCTTACTCTGATCAGAGGTGTACATCTTTACCCACATGATGTGATAGAAGCCAAACGGCTACACTCTAGTTTGATCCGTACCCGTCGGTACCCACACTCTACACATTGAGTGCGGATTAGAGGTCACAACAGAACCTTTTGCACGCTTAGCCCCAACCACCTAAACCACGTCTGGGCCCCCGACGACTTAGTCACGTGCGTGCGTGGTAACTAAGGCGGGCTCACCGTCGCGGGAGGCACCTCCGGCCAAAACCAGGCTCGCTCGAGGCCCTCCAAGGACTCTCCGTCCTCACGACTGACGGACGAGCATAGATGGTCACAGCCTCCCATGCTACTGAGTTAAGCCGTCCCATTCCCAGCGTGTGGAAGTACGTAGGGTGCTTGAATAGATGTCAACATGTTTGGTCCTTAGCGACCCAGACGGAGCTACGTGCATCGGGGAAACACCATCCTGTCATCACCCTATCATCCGTCCAAGTCAAACATATTATTAATTATGAATCAGAAGTTATTCTTTGCAGATTTTAACCCATCCATTCGTATTAAACTAGTTTTGAACCGATAGCTCCATCTATCGGATTTTTTCTAAGTCTAGAATTAAGCATGGCTAAGCATTCGGTAAAATGAAAGTATCCCAAAGTCCTTAACCAGGGGTGATAAGGTAAAAGTATGGTATCAACAATCAAGGAAAAGAAATGTATACAATTGGGTAATATTGACTCTACCCATTTTCTTATTTTAAATAGACCGAAACATGCATATAGATATTGCTTTCGCAAACAAAACAATTTATTGAAAATATAGGATCAATATACTTAGATGCTTGCTCTAGATGCTTGCCTTGCTGCAGAGAAGGTTCACACTCAACCTCTGGATTAGTTTCCTCGTACTCCGAAACCTCCGAATCTATTGATAAAAAGCAAATATGCAAATAAGAAGCAATTAAACATGTCTATGCAGAAATGATCAATTAATTATGAGATAAAAACAGTAGGTACGGCATGTCCTAACAAGATTTTAGGAGAAAGAACCAAGTCATTTGCATCTCTGGATTGGGAGATACAAAAATAACAAGGTAGAAGGGCTGAAAATGGCAGTTTTGTAATTATTTATATTGTAACCTTAAGTTAATATATTTAACTGATATTTTCTATTAAGATTTCAAGAAGGCAAGTATTTTTATATAAAATAGCATAACCTACTGGTTCTAGTAAAATTTGGTTAACTGAAATTTGATTTAAAATGATTTAGTTGTGAATTTTATAAGTTTATCAAAAAGAAGGATTAGAAATTACATAGGCCTATTTTGGGAAGGTAGATTTGTCAAATACAAATTGTCCACAGTAAAGTTTACAATTTTCTGAGTTAAACAAAAGTGGTTTCACATTTTTAGCAATTAGGATGAATTTCCTTGAAATTTATAAACTTCTAGGTTATAAAGATGTATATAATAGATATTTCTATTTTTAGACAAAAATCCGACACAGAAGTTCTCACTTTTTATTTTACAAAATTAAAGAGAACATTTTTATGAATCCATAGAAATTTGGTTCACCCCAAAAGGAGTTATAATGAATTTTATAGAAATATTCCAAATGTCTAGGCACAAAATAAGTTACTTTTGATTTATATTATTTTATAGATATTTTCTGTACAGAAGTGGTATTATTTTATCTCATAGTTTTAAAGTTTACAAAATTACAGAACTAACAAAATTGGTTTCACCCAAAAATGAGTTAAAATGGCAAAGTTATGGATTTACAAAGTTTAACTATTTTTCTGTTGGAAAATAATTCCCTTAATTGCTTTTCTAACTTTTCTTCTTTTCTTAAATCTCTTCCAGCCCGGGCCCATCTGTCTGCGGCACAGAGCAGAGGAGGCCGAGGACTGGCTTGCCGCCGGCTCTGTTCGCCGGCGCCGACGGCGAACGGCGGCTCGGCTCGGGTGGTGGCCAACAGAATAAAGATAGAGGAAGACGAGGCGAACACATCGGTGGTGGTCTTGTGGCCGACGGTGGCCGGAATCTCGCCGGCGGCGAGCTCCAGCGGCGGATGCTCTCGGGCTGCACATGTATGCAAGCAAGCGGCGCTTATGAAGGTGCCACAGGGCGGATGGCTGCCGCTGGCGCTGTCGTTGGTGTTCGTCGCCGCCATGTACGTGTGGCACTATGGCACGCGGCGGAAGCACCTGTTCGACGTGCAGAACAAGGTGTCCCTCAAGTGGATCCACGCGCTCGGCCCCAGCCTCGGCATCGTGCGCGTCCCCAGGATCGGCCTCATCTACATCGATCTTGCCACCAGCGTGCTAGCCATCTTCTCGCACTTCGTCACCAATCTGCCGGTGTTCCACCAGGTGCTCGTCTTCATCTACGTCAAGGTCATCCCCGTGCCGCACGTCCACAACGAGGAGCGCCACCTCGTCGGGCGCATCAGCCCGGGGGAGTTCCGCACGTCCTCTCGCTAGGAGCACGCGGCTGCCGCGCCCTAGCCGTCCCTTTAGCAGGAGCACAATCCGACATCCTTACCATCGAGAGTGTCGTCATCTAGGTATGTACAGAGGATGACACCACCACTTTTGCCAAGGTGTCATCCACCGCCTTCACAGACGTTAACAAGGCAGCTGGGCGACCGACACCGGTTATAGGTGCTACAGAGGACCACCCACCTATGGAGGAGAACCCCGCTAGTACCACAGAGGGCGACACCACTGCTCCTCCCGAGGTGTCACCCACCGTCTTTGCTGATGCTGACAAGGCAGCTGGGTGACCGCTTACAGGTGTTACAGAGGAATACGTGCCTATGGTGAAGGACTCTGCCACTGCTGGAGAGGCGGCACCCACCTCCATCGTTGGTGCTACTATAGATGGAGACACCACTGCTGCGGCCGAGGTGTCATCCACTATCGTCATTGAGCCAGACGATCCTATTGCTGCTGTCGACCTTGCAGCCATGACGATTGATGATGACTAGCACTAGACTTTTGCACTACATATGTCTTCTTAATGTATTTTTGCTAAACTCCACTTGACGCTTCGGACTATGGATGTTCGTACTTTATCATGTCATGTCAGACACTTATTTACCGATCTCGTGCTTATGTATTACACATTTCATGGTAAACGTATTACTTGTTTGCTTATGTATGACATATGGTTATGACGGTCCGCTCTTCTTACCTATCAAGAACTGAAAAATTGAGGAAATTAATAAATTTTGAAAATAAATAAATGAAAAATAATAGTGGTTCAATGGACAGGACCGTGCTTCTAAAATCAACAAGAGATATAACTATTTTTTTATACAAAAAATATATTAAATTAAACAATATGGTACTGTAAATACTATAGACTCTTTAGTATTTCAAAAATTCTAAAAAATTAGACAATAGTTCACGTGGTTCAAAGGTCTGGACCGTCATGACTACTTCCGGACGGTCCGGACCTTGTTTCCCGGTACTTGCCGTGTCAACGGTCCGGACCGTCCTCACACCTTTCGGACGGTCTGCATTGTGTATTTCCCATTACTAGCTGTTTCATCGGTCCGGACCGTCCTAGCTCTGTCCGGATGGTCTAGGCCTTGTATTTCCCGTTGCTATCTGTTTGTACGGTCTGGATCGTCTTACCCTGTGCAGACGGTCCGGATAGTGTAGTTCCCATTACTTGTTGTATCTCCCGTTACTTGCTAGATTTAGCCTAATCGATCTATGAGATCAAAATAAACTGATGCAGCCATAGACGAAATAGATATACCGTGGTAAGCCGTCCACCGTGAACCGACTAGAATATTGGACTTAACCGAGGAAGTCCTAACCGATGCGGTGGCCGGGGTGACGAGACTTACCCTCTCGCAGGAGGTCGAACTTAACCGATGCAGCCCGGCTCGAGAAGCAAGAACCCGTCGAAGGGGTGGCGATGCACCGAAATTGTATTGATCTGATTGATGTAGATAGATTACCAAGCACCCGGGCATACGTATTTATATCCCGAGTTGATACGAGTCCTTATTGGACACGGTACACGATTTCCTAATTACAGAAGGAAACATTAACAGGACCCGACCAGACACGAGATCAGGTTTTCTAAAGATAAAATATTAATTTGCCTAATTAATAATTAAGATAATTAACTACCATACTATGGTCTTCACGGCTCCTTCCCGGATTCGACTTCCTTCTAGATCAACCTCCGTTAGTTAACAGCAACTTTCTCCTTAGCCGAATCTAATACAGAGCCATACCAAATTTTGGCGTTAACACCCCCCCAGTCCGCGATTTTATTTTTTTCCCCATCCTCAGCGCTAATATATTATTCTTTTAGTTGATTACAAAATGTAATCCATAGCTAACTCAGTTGGTGGAGGTGTGCTGTGGGAATATGCAGGTCGTGGGTTTGACTCTTAGAACCGGCGTATTGTTGAATTTTTATTTCCCATTACTCCTAGCACGAATCTCGGCATGATCGGATGGTCACAAAAATCACAAAAAAATCTCCGATTATTTCTCGTATCCACCTAGTACGAATCTCCGTGCGATCCGATGGTCAAAAAAAGCCAGAAATAACTAACAAATCATATATATGCTCTTTTTTATTTTTCCATAATACCCTTATACTGGTTATACTAGTGATGTATATTATATATACTACAAGTGTAAATTTTACTAGTATAGAGTGAATCTAAGCCGTTGAATCACTAGTTGATCCACTAGTATAGTATAGTATTTTGCTCTATAAAGGAACTATTAAAATTTGCCTTACCAAAAAATTGGCATCTTTAATAGTAACTTCTGTACGTTTGGATTGAAACCAATTATAAGCCAAATTATTATAAGTTGAGAAGTCTTGTCTAAGCTTTTACACTACTAATATTTTGATAAGATACCAATCCAAACGGACTATAGTTTCGGTCTTTTAGACCTGCCGGGAAGATTGGAGCGTCCAACCAAACGATCAGCAAAGCTTCTCCAATCCGCCATATAACGCCTTGGAGGTTGACGAGTTGGAACCCTCTAGTCACCCGGCTCCCCCAACGAGCAGTGTGTGACCCTTCTCTCCTCGGATTTATAGCAACCGCGCAGCAAACAATGACGTCGTACGCCATGAGAGTGACGGGGCTTGCCAGGCTTGCTAGTTGCTACAAGTCGTTGCTCGGTTCAGTACAGGGCCTGTTCGGCACTCCAGCAGACCAGCAGCTTAAATCCTCGTTTATCGCGCGCACGCTTCCCAAAACGATCAATAGTGCGTTTTTTGTAAAAATTTTCTATATGAAAGTAGCTTAAAAAAGTAAATAGATTTATTTTTTAAATTTTTAATAGTAAATACTTAATTAATTACACGCTAATGATGTTCTCCATTTTACGTATAGCTTATTTAAGCTACAAATCCAGTACCTATAGCAGCGTAACGACGACGACGACACAACCCGCCACCAGCTCCTTGTACTGGGGCCGTACCGGCACGTGACACAACCCCCTGGAACTATATGTGGCATTGCGGCGGCGGCGGCAGCCCGCAGGGGACCGGTTGCGTATTGTCAGGGCAGATCCACAGTGTGTCCACTGTGTCACCTGACCCCGACAGCTTCCAGACAACCTAAGGTAATGCTGAATATTCTGCCAGTAGTGACTCTGGCAACCAATGATAAAAATCCCATCCCAACTGCTCAGCTCCCACGGAAAAGTAACAATGTTTAGTGAAAATGTTTACTTGGTTGTTGTTACGGCCTTCATGGGCTCATCATTTATCACACTTTTCACAGCCTCCCACCAAGTCCAATGAGCCAATCCACTTCTGCTAGTAAACGACAAGCGTTCCGTTGATGTTATTTGGTCTGCTAAGCAATTAGTACTCTTTGCATTAGGAAACGAAAAACTCTCTATTCCAATTAGCGTTACAAACAAACAAATACGTTAGGTAACAAAAATACACAAACCAGATTATAAATTATATATTGTATGCATGGACTCGTATCATGCTTAAGAAATGTGTGTCTTGCATTATGTTAAGTCCTCCAAGAAGCTGACTACTTAATTAGTATCAAAGACTGATCTATCCCATCTCTTGTATACCCAGATTATAGATAGTACGATTATTAAGTTACATAAATTAAAATTATACAAAATTACAATCATTTCTCTGCCAAATGAGCATTGAGTTGTATATAACAAATAAGCACGCATTTTTAACAGCCTAAGCTCACAAATGGGTCGTCTATGCAATCAACTACATGCATTATACTCTCTCCATATATCCACGAATTAGTGTTTCTAAATTTGAAATTTGTCCATAAATATAACAGTTTCTTGATTACTACTTTCATGTTCCAACCGCCCCTCATTTAATTTCCACATTTACTCTCCATCCCAACTAATCAGGTGATGCGTGGAGGATTCAACTAGGAGCATGCAAGTAATTTCACCTTAAAATTAGGTTCTCCTAAAACTCCATGGAATGTTTATATTTATAGACGGAGAGAGTATACAAGTTTCTCGCAAAAAATGTAGTTAAATTAGCATTAGAAAAATAAGTGTCTTGCGTCCTCTTTCATGATTCCTCTTACAGAACGTGAAAGTGTTCTTGTTAGTAAAATAAACGGTAGGTTGGTGACCCTAATGGTTCGAAATCCTGGATCCATCCCTGTATATAGTACTAGTAGGACGACGCTGCCTATGGCGGAGGATGGCATCAGTGAGGAGTTGCTTCAAGAACGAGATGTATACGGTGGTTTTATAGGCGTATGTTATCACGACTTGTATATTCGACTCACGTACGGCTGCAGATTTGCTTAATTCTATTGACAAATATATAGTGCACTAGTTTGATATCCCGCACTTTGCAGTGAGAATCTTATATGAATGTAACATAGATAAATTGCCGCGTCCATAATCGGTACGTTGATTGTTGTTTACTGAGTACATTCATTATCATGGAAAACAAAACATATATGCTTTTAACATATTCAAAATTGATGTCTATCAGTGTACTAAATATGTGATATCCCAGAGGCATATATATACCTTGGTGGAGTACAACATACCAGTTTCTAGACAGAAACAAACCCCATACATATGGATAGAGTCTGGAGTAAATAACGAAGGAGTCATCGATAGGAAAAGAAACATAGAGTCCTACTAGGGCCCTACCAAGACTGCTCTGGTTTGTATCCTAATATATTTCTCTAGTTCTACTTGAACAAAGGGGTATCTGAGGGTATAAATATAAGACCCCTATGGGGATGGGCAAGCCAAGATAAGCCAACAGAACTCAAGCATAAATAACACAAGCCACTATCCAATCTCATCTAGTCAACATCGGAGGAGTCCAGCGACAACTAGCCGCTGACCACCATACACCAGCTCTACGCTGACATACTAGCAGACTAGATTAGGGTTTCTTCCCCATACTTTGTACTCATGAGATTGATACAGTGAAAAACACCGGTCTTCCGGCCAAACTGGAGTAGGGCTATGTCGGAGGGTGAAACCCCGACTACGGGAAGTCCGGAGACCCCCCTTTGAGATTCGGCCAGGGGAGTAGTTCTCAGGTGAATGCGGCGTCCGGTGTAGAAGAAAGATCGATCTGTGGGTGATGGCACACAAAGAAGACAGAAGGAAGTAGATAGGTTCGGGCCGCTCGGAAGCGTAATACCCTACTCCTGTGTGTATGCTATGTGGAGATGAATGGATGGTTTTGACTTGTTACTACAGTGTGTTCTTCCCAGGCAGCTCGGGCCCTGGGAAGCTCTCTCCGTAAGCTATCTGAGTGGTGTTCATTGGCTAGCTAAATCGCCGGAGCTGAACCTGCTGAGCCTGGGGCACGGATCCTCCTTTTATAAGTCAAGGGGAGTCCACAGTGCCAGTACACGGAGAGAGAGGCTTTCTGGTGAGTTCTCCTGTTGCCACGTCCGCCTGCGTCGCCCACGCCAGAGTTGGAGGAACGTCCAGTCACTCACGCCCGCCTGCTGAGCTCATGCCGGAGTAGGTCTGCTGCAGGCGGCCGAGTCATCGAGACGTGGGGATGTGACGGGATGTGACGGCGCACGCTGCTGTTACTGAAGTCAAAAGGCTTCTGACAGCAGTCGGGTGTCCAGGGGGGGGCCATCACGAGGCGCCCACGCATGGCAGAGCTGGTGACAGGGGCGACGCGCCCCGTCGCCTCGCCATTAATGCGAGTAGTTGGTAGTTGGTCCGCTGAGTTCTTCGAGTCAATCGGCCCCCGGGGCCGAGGCGATCGGCACCTGGGACTGAGAGGATCGGCACCCGGGCAGTCGGCAGTCGGCCTCGGGACCGGGCATCGACACCTGGGACCGGGGGATCGGCGCCCGGGACTGGGGTATCGGCACCCGGGTCCGAGGCGATATGATGGCGCCCCGGGGGCGAGGCCCGGGGCCGATGACGAGATGGCGCCCGGGAGCGAGGCCCGGGGCCGATGGCGATGCCGCCCCGGGGCCGAGGCCGATGGAGATGGCGCCCCGGGGGCGAGGCCCGGGGCCAGTGGTGCCCCGGGGCCGAGCGAGATGCCGCCTAGGTCCGGGCGGTGCTCGGCCCCGGGCACTCAGCGGGACGACGACTGTAGCTGGTCGTCTCTTGTGCAGGATGTAGACTTCGGAGTATTTGTCGCGGCCAAAGACCCTCGCGTCCCCGGGGACTGGGGGACCCCTAGTCCCATTTCACCGACAGGCTATTACCCATGTTGGGGGCCTGAACCAGTATAAAAATCACTATCTCCCTACATCTTTGTTTGCGTCTTCATAACAGTCTTACCCTACGTCCTTAAAATACACCGTATATGTACGGACACTTGTCGATGTTTTACACCGGCAATATGAATATAGGGCTACTCGTCAGATCGAAACTCGATAGACTGCAAAGGAACACGAGGAGTTTATACTGGTTCAGGCTCTCAATATGAGGTAATACCCTACGTCTAGTTGTGGTGTATTTCCTTTGAGGATGTATGGTGGTGGTTCTGATGAACTTGCCCTCAAGGGGTGCCCTGCCTTCCCTTATATACTAGGGGACAGGGTTACAAAGTAGGAGTCCCAGTCGGACTACGACTAATGGATCTACTTTTAGAGATATAACGCCCCCGACTAGGACTGTATTTTCCCTATCGTACAAGGTTAAGTCTGCTGAGTTCTATCATATCTCTAATTATAAGGTTAGGCTCATCCTCTATCCAAGTGGCCCATATGCTTGTCCTAAGGTACCCGGGGCCCATGGCCTCCACAGCAGTCCCTGAGACCTTCATAGTTGAGTCACAACTGATACCGAGTGCTCATCCTCCAAGGTGAAGTATTCCCGAGTGCATTGCTCCCGAGTACTTTTTGTCCAACTGCTTCCTCTCCCGAGTCCTGTTTCGTGTTAGCTGGCAGCGAGGCTATGAAGAGCTCTATGTAGAAATATAAATAGTGTGCACCGAATAGGCGCACCTATTAGGTGTAGCCTCCGACTTTGTGCTTAATTATGAAACAATTAAACATAAAGTCAAAGATCTTTAACCTTGTAGTCTTTCCCGAGTAGTGTGTTACTAGTATATGAGACTCTTCGGCATCATGTTAGCCGGAATATTTTTAAGTCTTTCCTGAGTAGTATATCACTCGAAAGTTAGACTCTTCAGCATCATGTCAGCTGGAATGATTTTTGCTCATGGTAATTGTTGGCCAAGCATGTAGGCCAAGTACCATTTTATGGATTTCAACCCAATACGTGCATCCCCAATTTTAATGGAAACCAGCTTGTGATCCTTATAAGGATATATCCTCAATACCTGATAAATAATGCAGATACCCGAATGTATACATCTGGCTGTAGGCTTAGCATGAAGCATATCTGATTAATTGATCGGTTTCTGTGAGTAGCACCAGCACTGTGATTTCAATATAGCCAGCGAGTGGCCCAAATAGAGCGTGCTATTGTAGAAACTCATATCTTGTGGCCCAGTGCTGAATTTGTAGGCCCAAGCCCACTTACCAGCACAGGCTCTATAAAGGCGAGGAGAGAGAGAGAAAAGATTCCATCATCTTCTCCAATCCACCAATCGCTTTGTCTTCCAACTTCTGCGCCGAAATTTCGCACCTTGCCTCACTAGGGTTCGCCATTGCTAGCTCTTCCCTCTTGAAACTCGGGCAATCCCATTCCTCCGCGTCTATTCCAAGCCCCCAATAGCATTTCCCCCAAATCTTCTCGCCCTTAGCAATGCCGAGAGCTTCGGAAATCCCGGAGGTGCCTGATGAGACCTGGCTGACTTTGGATTGCGGCTTGACTAAGTTGAAGTACTTGGAGAGACAGCTGAGATTGCAGAGCCGTGAAGTTATCCATTTGCGTCCGGTTGAGGGGGAATCGATCCCGGCACCCCAATCTGGTGAGACTGTAGTCTTCGCCTCTTTCTTTGACCAGGGTCTGTCTCTTCCTTCTTCGGATTTTTTGCGCCAACTTCTTTCCTTCTATGCACTAGAGTTGGTGAATCTGAACCCCAACTCCATCTTGCAAATCTCTATATTCACAACTCTGTGTGAATGCTTTCTGGGTGTAGAACCCTATTTCAATCTGTTCCGATACTTGTTCCACATCAAGCCTCAGCCCTCCAAAAAAAAGGTCCAAGTGATAGGGGGAGCCGGCCTCCAGCTTAGGAACGAGATGAAAAAGATCTATCTCCAGGTTCCCTTGAAATCTTCCCTTAAGGGCTGGCATAGAAAGTGGTTCTATTGTTCTGATCTCGAACCACGCCTGCCCCTCTTTACTGGTTTGCCTCGGAGGTTGTGTCCAGCTGGTCATCTGTGCCAAGCTTTGAGGAGATGGGCCAAGTATATATGTTGATTGATAAGATTGACAAGCTGAAGCGCTCTGGATTGACTGGTCCCTAGGTGGCCAGACGTTTCCTGACCCGGCATATCAGGCCATTGAAGCTAAGAAGCCACTTTGGCTGGGATTACCAAGAGAAAAATGATCCCAACCGAGAATACCCAGACCTGACTAGTAAGCACAAAGTGACTGATATTTTGCTCAGTTACTTCGCCAGCGGGGTTGTTGAAACTGAAGATGCAGAGCGCGCCACTGCGGCTTACAGCCTAAAAAGGCCTCATCCAAAGGTAATATTGAAATGCTGGCTATTGAATTGCTGTCATTCTGTGATGAATGCTTCTTGATGTGCATCCTGGATTGCTCTACAATTTATGATGTATGTTGTTTGAATCACTTGCGGGAATGTGAGGAGTTTGATGATGACTCTCAAACTTTATCGGCCGTCCAGTCGAAGAACAGGCCATTGAGTCCTTTTGCTGCCCAGCCCAGCTCCAAGAGAGTTGGAAAAAAACCTGTCGAAGACCTGGGCAAGAAGAGAGCTAGCAGGCCGAGTGCCGCAACTGGGAGCTTGAGGATAAAGGATACCACCAGTGCAGCTCCTAGGCCGCCGAGTCCAAGGCCATCGCCTCCAAGCCCGAGACCAACACCCGGCTCAACAACATCAAACCCAAGACTGGTGTCGTCGAGTACAAGATCAGCAGTGTCGAGCCAAAGAGCGGCGCCACCGAGTGCCTCGGCGCCCCAGTCGACCATACCAGAATCCGGGCCGACCAAGAGCAAAACGCCACCGTCGACTGCCACGCAGATATGCCCAACGGCCAGCAGCTCTCCACTGCCCACATCTGGAGCCCTCTCGTGGAAGTTCAAGTCCTCCAAGAGGTAAGCAATCTTGAATCTTCCAAAAATCTTGATCAGTATAATAATGTCTCGATATTTGACTCATTGTACAGGAGGCGAGTGGACATAGATCTGAAGAAGACTATGCCGACTGCTCCTGCCGCTGAGCCAGCCCTAGCCGAGCCAACACCAACAAGCTCATCTGCTGAGCCGATGACTGCTTCAGTTGTAGAAACTGAAGCTATCCCGATAGCAGGACCGCTGGTGCCAACTGACCTAGGGGCAAGTACTAAAGCCGCTGCTCCAGCCCCTGAGCGAGTCCCTGAAGCCCTAGCAGCTGCCGGGTTAGAAGCTAGGACCTTGTTGCCATCCTTGTCGTCGTCGTCTTCAGATGAAGCGGATCTCCCTAGGCTTGAAGTCCCTCCCCGCAGGTTCCTGAGAACCTTCCACTGGGTATCCCCTGAGGGAGTCGTGGAAAGCTACGAGCATGACGAGGAGGCAGCAGAGAGAGAATGCGAAGTTCTTCTTCGTGCCGCAATCGCCGCATCTCGGGGAGTCCAGGTATGACTCTCGCCATATTGAATTCTTGACAGTCCTCCTTCTATTGGTCATCTGCCTCTTGACTCTGTTTTGTTCTGTTTTTCATCCGAGCAGAAGATAGTCGATCGCTCAGCCAAAATGAACAAGGTCCTGACCTAGCTCGCCCCCTATCTCCAACGATTGGGCTAGCTCCAAGCCGCCAAAGTCGACTTGGAACGGTCTAGTCAGGAGAGGGAGACATGGCTGAAGGGAGCAGTTGACCAGCTCAGGGATGAAAATTGGGCTCTGGCCAATAGGATCAGAAGTAAGTCTCCTGTATTTGTCTTCCCAAGTAAATCCCGAGTATATTTCTCTAGCTTTGTTGTTCCTCGGCTACCCAGTTGTGTTCTGACTGTAATCTTGAGTTCTTGACTATTCTGATGTACAACCCTCGAAGCCGAGTTGAAGACCTAGACAGAGGAGAAAAAGCAACAAGAACTTAAGCTGAAGAAAGTTAAAAAGGCTAAAACTGAATTGGAGAAGGCCAAAGCCAAAGTAGGGGCCGACTATGATAGTAAGTCTTCCTTCTGACAATAACCTTAACAAATCCTCTTGTTACTCTGACTGCAGTTTTGGCTAACATACTTGTTAATGAATCTGAGCAGCTTCGAGAGCCAATGCCCAAACACAATTTCAAGCCTTTGCAGCTAAGATTAAAGTCATCAAGGAGTCACGGGAGATTCTTGCCGAATCTGTGAAAGGGCTCCTTAACGTTATGGACCCTCACTATGTCGGGACCAGCTCCAATACGATCTCCCAGGTATAGGCGCGCCTTAGCCAAGCCCCGAGTATCTTGAAGAAATACTCGGACGAGCGAGTGGATGTTGGCGTGGCCCAGACTCTTGCCATGACCAAGTTGATCTACCTAGGGTAGACCTTGAGGCCATCGGTGAGGGGTTTGCCAAAGAGACAACACCTGAGGAAGCGCTGGAGTTGATCACTGAGGCGAGGCCGACTGCAGAGGTGATCGCAAAGGACCTGGGAATATAAGAACAATCCATCATTCAATCGATGTATATAAAGCTTTTGTAAAGACATGTGTAAATATATGTACAATGCCACCGAGTTCTTGGTTTTACTTAGTTATCATTAGCTTTACCCGACTATACAGGCTGTGCCAAGTCGGTTGATAGGAACTTAATAAAAGTCGTTAACTTCAAAAAAGCTGTACTCGGGCAAACAAATTATAGTCGTTGTAAAACTTCATAACTTAGATAAATCAAGCTCGTATGTTGTTGACAAAGCACATATAATACATGTAGCCCCCCGACTCACTACTCGGTTGAATCAAGCGGCGTAGTGAGTTACAGAAAAAAACTTTATACATATATATGTGAAAAAGTACAAAACTTAGGTATAGAAAGGACGTAGCTGTTCTATATGCCATGAGTTGCTGACTAGGACACCGTCTTCAGTCTTCAGTCGGTAGGCGTCCGGCCGAGTAATCTCAACGATAATGAATGGCCCTTCCCACAGGGGGGACAGTTTATGCCTGTCTTTCGTGGTTTGTATTTTTCTCGAGACGAGATCGCCGACCAAAAAGGCGCGGCCACAGACATTTCGACTGTGATAGCAACGCAGGCCTTGAAGATACCGTGCCGACTGAATGATTGCGATGTCCCTAGCTTCCTCCAACTGATCGAGTTGAACCAGCCGGTTCTGGTTGGATATGTCTTCTGAGTAGGCCCGAACTCGCGGAGAGCAGAACTCTAACTCGGCTAGTAATACAGCCTCGGCACCATAGACTAGGAAAAAAGGGAATTGCCCTGTGGCCTGACTAACCGTGGTTCTTAGAGACCAGAGAACAGATGAGAGTTCTTGTACCCACCGCCCTGCATATGGTTATAGTCGGTCGAATATCCTGACCTTGATACCTTGTAAGACCATACCATTAGCACGCTCAACCTGTCCATTACTCCGCAGGTGTGCTACAAATGCATAATAGATCTTGATGCCGAAGTCGTCACAGAAATCTTGAAAAACGCCACCCGTAAACTGAGTACCGTTGTCCGTTATGATGCGGTTAGGAACCCCGAATCGGTATAGTATACTAATGATGAAGTTCTTTGCTCGTGCCACTGTTATGATAGCAACGGGTTTTGCCTCAATCCACTTTATGAATTTATCAACTGCGACAAACAAGTGTGTGAACCCTCCTAACGCTTTCTTGAAAGGCCCGACCATGTCAAGCCCCCATACTGCAAAGGGCTAAGAGATTGGGATTGTTTGAAGTTCTTAGGCTGAAAGATTTGTCTGTCTTGCATAGAACTGACAACCCTCACAAGTGCGAACTATGTCTTTAGCATCTGTTACTGCTGTTAGCCAGAAAAATCCCTGCCTGTAAGCCTTTCCGACTAACGTCCTTGATGCGGCATGGTTGCCACATATGTTCGAGTGGATTGATTGCAGAATCTGCTTGCCCTCGTCAGGTGTGACGCAGCACATGAGGACTCCGGATGCACTTCTTCAGTACATGTCTTCTCCGACTACTAGAAAACATTTGCTTCGACGTTTGAATTGTTCGGCTTGAATACGATTTTCTGGGAGTTCATCGTCCAAGAAGAATTTGAGAACTGGAGTCCGCCAATCTTAGGGATAGATCACTACTTTATCTGTTGCCGGGGTAGGTTCAGCCCCCGACTGTTCTGACACTGGTTTCTTCTTAATTGATGGCTCCGTTAGTTGTTCGACGAAAATCCTAGTCGGGACCACTTCCCTCTTGGATCCCATGTTAGCCAATTCATCTGCAGCATCGTTATATTGTCGTAGGACATGAGTTATCTCCAGCCCGTCAAATTTGTTTTCCAGCTTTCTGACCTCCTGACAGTACGCCACTATAGTGTCATCGAGACATGTCTAGTCTTTCGTGACTTGGTTCACCACAGTTGAGAATCCCCATGTAAATAGTCGGCGGATGCCGAGTGATATAGCAATGCAGAGCCCGTGGATGAGTGTCTCGTACTCGGCGACATTGTGGGAAGCCAGGAAGTGGATTTGGATATCGTACTTGAGTTTTTCGCCGGTGGGTGACGTCAGTACGACGCTGGCCTCAGCGCCGCCGATCCATAGAGAACCGTCGAAGTACATTGTCCATTACTCTAGCTTGTCTGTTGTTATAGTTGTCTGAACTTCTGTCCACTCGGCCACAAAGTCGGCTAGAGCTTGAGATTTGATTGCTGTCCGTGGCTGAAAGGTGATGTCGAACTGTTAACACCAAAATTTGGTAAGGCCCTGTATCAGATTCGGTCAAAAGGGAAATTGCAGGTCAACTGGCAGAAGTTGATCCAGAAGAACCGATTCCGGGGGAGCCGTGAAGACCGCTGTTTGGCAGTTATTTACTGTATCTATTAGCAAGTGTTTATCTTTAGGAAAACCTGACCTCGTGTCCGGTCAGGCCTTATTAGCGTTTTCTGTTATAATTAGGAAATCATGAACCGTGTCCAATAAGGACTCATATAACTCGGGGAAATAAATAACATACACCCAGGACCTTGTAAATTATCACTCGATCAATACAATTTCGCGCATCGCACTTCCAACGGGATCTTGCTTCGTTATAAACATGTGTTTCAGTTCATGTAAAGTGGTTGAGTAGGTTTTTTTAGCTAATGTGCGGAGTTATGCTCAGTTGTGAAGAAGTGAAAAGCTAGAGATGAAGTATTGGAAACAGGGCATGCTTTTACATCCTGTATTCCTCTTCTATTCTATATAGTAGAATCGAAAGCTGCTAAAGGAATTAACTAACCAATGAATCTAGACATCAGAAGAGCACTACTACATTCCAGAGTGCACCTAGATTCTTTGACAAACCTTTAAAGATACGGATTGCTGCAATGATGAAGACATGGCTTTGTTGGCGGGAAATGAAACGAAAGTTATTCTTAGCAAGGCTACTACTTTTATCTGTTCTTTTATTCAAAGTTATAGCTATATTGGCATCTTCTTTATGTTGGTGATTGATTCTACCTGCAGATCACTGAGGGGAGGTTATTGGATGTTGATGACAAAGTTAGGATCCAAGTTATTTCTGTAGTATGCAATTTAGCCAAATCAAATCTAAGATCGTTTCGTTCTGAGTTGATATTGCTAGCAGCAGAAAGGCTATGTGATAAAAAAAAAAGGTCGGCACAAACATGTTTTTTGTCACTTCTGCAGGTTGTGTATGGTGCCTCACTTAAAATTTTGTTCTAGGTATGCCAAAAAGACTGTAATACTTAAATTGCTGGTGCTATACCAAGATATGTAAGAAATTTTTCAAAAGGAACTGCCACAGAAATTTCTATAGTTAATTTAACAAGGTTTAAATCATTCCCAAAAATATGCAAAAATGACATTTTCTTAATTGTAACGTCTCCGCCCTGGCACTACCAACAGTGACACTAGAGAGAAAGCGTCGTAGGAGATTGGCGTGAACCAACTCTACGAACCGCATTGCCGTACCAGTCTCAGGAAACCTGCTGGGACCCACAGTCAACGGAGATGTACATAGCAACTATATAATATCTATATAGAAAATGGTTCTATAATCTTAGGAGTATGTACTCCTGCCTGTATCTATTGTCCATCTGTAGCCAATACTCGATCGATACTTTAGCTATATACCACTACCAAATAAAAAAAGTATATACCGCTACCAAATAAAAAAAGGTATATATCCCTATCAAATTAAAAAGGTATATAACGTTACCAAATAAAAAATAGGTATATACCGCTACTAAATAAAAAAGGTATATACTGTACTGCTACTAAATAAAAAAATAGTACACACTACCCCCTATAAAAAAGTGTATGCATGCAGGTGAGAGTACGTACTCCTTGGAGTAAAAAAAGGGTTCCTATATTATTTATATATATATATATATATATATATAGAGAGAGAGAGAGAGAGAGAGAGATGGGCTACTGTGCTTCGTAAAGCACGGGATCGGCCCGTGCTTCGTGACCGTTGCTACAAATTAGAAGTTTAAATGATCGATCCAAACCGTTCATCATAATCTCCATATTGAAACAAGGTTGGAGACCAAATTTTATATTTTTTGAAATTTTTTTACTATTTTTAAGGGGGGTATAAATTTATAGGTTTTGGACGGTTTGAAGTCCAAAAATGTAAAATTTTGGTCTCCAACCTTGTTTCAATATGGAGATTATGATGAACGGTTTGGATCACTCATTTAAACTTCTAATTTGTAGCAACGGTCGTGAAGCACAGGGCGATCCGTGCTTCGTGAAGCACCGTAGCCCATCTCTCTATATATATATGCAACTTCGGACAAGCCCTGAGCAGCAATCTATAAACAGAACAGTAGTAGCGGAACGATAATACAGCGGGAACCCAATCCACAAGCAACGGCTTGAGATTAGGAAAGAAATCATAATCTTCACTTTGACTTCAATCATCCTGAATGAGGGGAGAAAAGGAATAGATTGAGTACTTACGTACTTCAGCAAGTCATGGAAAAAGTGAGTTATGTAGGCTATTAAAGAAAGGCTAGGGTCTATTTCATAAATATTTTCTTTTCAAAACATTTTCCAAAACTCTAAGTGCGGGTTGATTTAGGTGTAGTTGGAAAGAGGCTCTCGCCTCGATACTGTCCGCGAATTGCTTTGCAACAACTCAAGCGGATGAGCAGATTTTAATCTGATTCAAGTTTTTAGTCAAGTCTATCGCCTGTCAAACCACGACAGCTGTTCAGAGTGTATTATCTATTAGTTTATTTTCACCTTCGTCCTCCTCAGGACAAAACCTCATCTTATATTTCCTCTATTATTTTTCTTTCACTTTCGTCCTATTCAGAACATCATTTATCTCATCATCTCAGCTTCGGCTCTTAGAGCCATCCATTATCTTAATCCTCAAGCACACACTGCTTCCACTTAGGAAGTCTAATCTATGATACCATTTGACATCCTAGTCCACACAAGCCCGTTTTAGACCACGTATTGGTTATCCATCAGCCATCCTGGCCGATTCTGGTAACGGTTCCTAATCTCACAAACCATTTTCGTAAACATTTGCAAATAAATCTACGCTAGAGGAATCACTTCATATCGCTTAGGACCGTGGGCACGACTGTTCGAATAGTTTGATACTCTGCAGAGGTGTACGCTTTACCCACACGACGCGAGCTTACTCTCTCACTGGCCAAGTGAGGGAGGTTCGCGACAGGGCCTTTCAGGAGCCATCCCAGGGTACCTCATGCCTGTACCTCATGCCCGGTAGACGGGTCAAATCAAATCTTATTTAAGCATCATGCTTTAATCAAATACCCCAAACACCTTAACCGAGTACTTGGTAAGCTTCCGTTACTTGCTCTACTCAGAAACCCGGGATATCCCTAACCACTTTATCTCGGTGTTTCACATCTACTGGCAAGCGAGGTAACCCTGTTCCGGCTAAATATTCAGCCAGGGGTGTCCCATGCCACCCGTGTGGTCGCACTGTACTATGATCAGTGAAATTCCCCAAGGAATTAGTCCTTATATGCGAATACAAAGATCCCCACCAGGCAACCACTTTGCATTGTGAGTTTTCACAAACTAGTTTTATTTCGTAATCCTGCTGACATCACGTGTCGAGTTTTTAAAACTTTCGAAACCCTATTTTTCCCAAATCGACAAACAATTGTGTTGGGGTGGAACCATCGGGATTCATGCTCAGGAAGCATGGTTTCTGAGGTACCACGAGGTGGAGCGACAAGGAAAGGGGTACCAATATCCTACAGGTTGTATGTAACTACTAGGGAGGTCCTTCAGTTCGCAAACCGAGGCCAATCAACTTAATGTGCACACACTACGATGCAATTTCTTAAACAAAACATTTTTCAATTTAAAAACAATATGGTCAAGGAGTGACTTACCTTAGTCTTCGTCTTCGAATCCTCGTGAAAATCGGATGCCCGACGACTTCCGAAACGTCGATTATGCCCGAAATGAGAGAAAACATACAAAACACTAAAAATAAAGTACTATTATTAATAATTAATAGTGCCATGAGGTAGATCTTAATTTTAGAAAAATTTTGAGGATTAAACGGGGTCAATCGGAGTTACGGATTAAAAGATATAGATTTTTGAAGTTTAAATGATTTTTTAAAATATTAAAAAAGAATTTTAATTGGATTTTGGAAGAGAATATTCTAGAAATTTGAGGCTGACAGGTGGTACCCCTTGGTCAATGGCAGAGAAGAGAGAGGCTGAGAGGATTGGTCCACATATCATAGAAAGGAGAGAGGAGGAGACAGTGGCCCACATGTCATACAAAGGAGAGAGAAACCTAAGGCCACATGGCACAGAGAGGAAGATGGACCCACATGGCAGTAGAAGGAGAGAGACTAGCGGTGATTCACATGTAAGTGACAGAGATGTGGGGCCCATATGTCATAGACTCAGGATTTTTAAATGGTGATAAAAATTTTTGAATGACCAATTGGGCCCACAGACCAGTAAGGGGAAAGGATAATTGAGTGGGGCCCATGTGTCATACAGACCGGAAAGGATTAGTGAGTGTTACTGTGTGCTAATTACGTGGGCCCACAAGTCATTGAGTAAGGGAGGGGTTAAGGTGTGGGGTCCAGGTGTAAGTGAAATATTAGTCAAAGGAGATGTTTAATTATTTTGGGGCCTACATGTCAGGAAAAAAAGGGAGTTCGGTTTCGGCTAGCGAGGGAGAAGTGAGGGCCGGCCGGGAAAATGGATCAACGGCCGACGGCGCTCGCCGTCGTTTGGCCAGTCTATGGCGGTCCACCATGGCGGAGCTCGGTGGCCGGCTGCGGAGAGGACGGGGAAGAAGAGGGGCGGCTCGGATGGGGCGCGTGATTGCCGAAGGTGGCTAGCGGCGAGCGGCGGGCGTTCTGGATGGCGGCGAGGAAGGGGCTCGGCCGCGGCGGTTGCGGAGAGCGAGCGCCGACGGCGGGGCCTAGGAGGGGTTGGACTGGAGGCGGCGGCTCAGGTTTTAGAGGAGGAAAGGAAGTCGGGCGGGGGGGGGGGGGGTGGGCGGGGGGAGGAGGGGTGTGGGGCTGGGAAGCAGCTCACCGAAGAAGAAAAATTTGCGGCGATGCCCAAAGCTTGGCTCAGGCAAGGCTTGATTGGGGGCGGCTTCGGGTACGGTGGCTTGGGACCTAGAGGGAGAAAGGAGAGCTCGACTTGACTCCTTATCGGTGATGAAAGCCCGAGCGGCGACGGGAGAAGAAATGTTCGCGGCGGCGGGACGGCATCACCGACGGGGCAGGCTTCTCCTCGGTGCGGCCGCGGCAAGTGGGAAAAGAAAAGGAGTGCTCGCTGGCTATTTATAGGCGGGAAAGGGGCGCTAGCCGACGGGCTAGTATGGCGGTGGTGAGGAGATATTTCCGGAGGCGGTGGCTCGGCCCGGATGGGACATGGCGACAGCTTTCCCGGGGTGTCAGTGGGTCGGCGGAGGCGGTGGAAGCGTCGGAGAGGAAGGGAAGCAAAGCCGTGGCCTATCGGACAATGAGAAAGACGATGGCGCACAACGCTTTCTCCTCGTCCCATTTGCCCGAACACCGGTCGAGCAGAGAGAGGCGACACAAGGAGGGAGAAGCATCCGACAGTGGGGCCCGCGCGTGGAAAGAGGAGGCCGAGCACACGTGGCTGCCGGGCGGTCGTCCGTTGCGCTGTCTGCTTGGTGGGCCCGGAACGTGTCAGTGTGTGTGTTGGGCCGTGGGTGACCGTGCCGGTGGCGACAGAGCGGACGCGACGCGGTGCACGCATAAGGCCCATGGGCCGGCTGGCCTGCGCGGGAGAGCGAACGGGGAGGAGGAAGAGAAGAGAGCAGGCCGAGTAGGGCCAGGCCGAGGAGAGGATAGGTCGGCCCATAGGAACAGTGCCCCTTAAGATTTTTCCAGGAATTCTTTTAAAGGGTATTTAGAGAGTTTGAGTTTGGTTTTAACTTCAAATTTAGGATTTGGACCTCTAGGAAATTGGAGAATTTTTTAGAGGTGTTTCTGAGGTTTGGATGTGAGCATATATGTATATTTATGAGAGAGTTTGATTTTTGGATGATATTTAGGAGAAGGAAAAGAGGAGGTTCAA
Organism: Oryza meyeriana var. granulata; assembly: GCA_003991445.1. Taxonomy (NCBI): domain Eukaryota; kingdom Viridiplantae; phylum Streptophyta; class Magnoliopsida; order Poales; family Poaceae; genus Oryza; species Oryza meyeriana. The sequence goes on from RYFJ01001830.1 coordinate 67,010, forward strand.
GCGGATTTAACTTAAATTTGCAGGGACCCAATCCGGATATTTTATTTGAGGGATATTTGAGAAATTTGGGGAGGTATTTGAACTTTAAATTTGGTCCTTGATTTCACAGGGTCTTTAAGGTTTTGGAATTTTGATATTTCTGAAGATAGTTTGGAAATTTGGATATGAATTTCGAGGAAAGGTAAGGATAGGGAATTTCAAGGGGTTTGGATTGAAATTTGGATATTTGAATTTTAGAAAATGTGGGAAACTTAGGGGAGGGACTTTTAGTGGAAATTTAATAGGAGGCCAGGGAAGGGTTTTTTTTTAAAAAAAAAAGAAATTTCAAATATTTGGAACTCAAACCGGAGTTTTATTTGAGGAATTATTTCTGGAGGGTTTAGAAAAGGTATTTAGATTTGAATTTGGATTTAATTCTTGGGATTTGAGCCCAAGAAAATTTTGGGGATTTTTGGAAAAGAGTCCTCAGTTGATATTTGAACTTTTAGAGGGATCCAAAAATAGGGGAAAATTTTTTTATTGAAGGATTTTAGAATTGAATTATTCGAGGAATTTGAGAGAGACGGTCGAATTACAAAATTAGTGTCTTGGAATTTGGAGAGATTTTGGATTCGAGGTTTCAGGATCTCATGGGAGATTTAAACTGAGATCTATGGTACTTAGTCCTTAATTATACATAAAGAGCCAAAAAATTTTTTTCAGCTCGGCTAGGATTGAAATGAAAAGATTTAAGCCCCTATTTCTTCTTGCACGATCTTTTGCAGTTCTTTTTTTCGGCACAACAACAAATAGAAGAAACCGGTCAACATTTTTCTTTTCCTTGAATTTGTGCAACTTTTTTGTTGATATTTTGCTGATATGCACAGTCTGGGATTATTGCAGCATTATAGTGAGTTGTTAACAGACCTCTTTGTGTTGCATATTTGCAATGGATCCCTACAAGCATAGAGTCTAGAGAAGTGTGAGTGTGGCATGTGGCACATCGAAGCAAGAAGAATGCAAGCTATGGGGAGCATGTGGTGATGGACAGGGCATGAAGAAGCAAGGTTGAAGCGGAATAGGGTTAACATGGTACAAAGGCATTTGTAATAGAAAAATGGGCTGGCGGCATGATGCTAAAATCCTTATTATTTCATAATATTTGTTTTTAATATTTGTTATGCACAAGTATCTTAAGGAGATGTACAAATTTTGTCACTATAACATACATATATATTAGTTTCATAAATCTTGAGTGTTTAGCTATATATATATATATATATATATATATATATATATATATATATATATATTGCAGAACATACGGTGCAGCGAAGTCGTTTCATTTTCTCTATGGATTTCCCTTTCTCTAGTTTCTTCGTACATAAATTGTTTCCAATGACGTTTTCTGTTGGCTTTACACCGTAGACTTTTATACCTTTTGCTCGCAACCGCAGATGCGTTTCAGGCAACCCAAGCAATAACTAAAGTAGAAAAACAAAGTAAAAGCATGTGATGAGATGAGGGGTCCAAATCCCAGAGACATCCTTCGAGAAAGCACAAGCTCTTCTACGCCGCTTGGGCTAAACCCCCCGGAAATCCCCTTCCTTCTCCTGCCACTCGCCACTGCACCGCTGCAGCTTTCACCATGGCCTTCGCCAGCGAGGCCGCTGTTCGCCGGTCTGCTAGATGTTTCTTCGAGGTCGGCAGGCGGGAGATCGGTTCCTCCACCCCGCGCGTCTCCTCGCGCCGAATCAGCGGCTCCGAGGTGAGGTGCCCCTTTATCAATTTTGTTTTGCCCATATGATCCTCGTGCCTGATTTCTTGGATCCTTGTAAGTGTTGATCTTCTCGAGTTTGCGAGCGGATTCGACCATTGGTTTTATTAGGGAAGTAACAAGTCGCATATTTTTGTCGTTAGGGGAGTATTGAATAGGCCGTACCCGTATTCGTGAATTGAAGTATTTGATACTACCTCCGTCCATAATACTACTACCTTTATAGTTCAAATTTAAACTATAAAGGTAGTACTTGCTTTTTAACTGTTCAGTTTGTACAGGCCTTACGGAGTTAAATGCTGTAAAATTCACATCTTACAATTTTATGAACCCGCCTGTACGAATTGAGTACTGTCGGGGTCTATCGTCTATGGAAAAGCCACAGTCAATTTTGCTTGTAGTACTGCTCATTTGTTCGTAACATGCAGAATAGTTTCGAGATGTCTCGTTGAAGTCCTGATCATACTAGTTACCTAGTTTATTTTGGTTATTATTGCTGCTGAAGATATCTATAGTTATTGTATCATGTGTGTGTATATATGATTGGAATACTTTATGGAATGATTTACTGGAATTATGTAACTGCCTTTCTGATAGTTTTCGTAATTGCTTCTTTCCATAACACTGAATATCTCACTGTCATGTTGGACTGGTTACAATTCTACTTTCCTCCAATTGTTTAGGGTCTAGTGATGCGGATGCATCAGTATGGAAAGTTGCGAGGCCATGATGGTTGTGTTAATACTGTAAGCTTCAATCCTGCTGGTAACCTCCTTGTGTCTGGTTCGGACGACATGGACATCATATTATGGGATTGGCTTGCTAAAACCAAACGACTGGTTTATCCTTCTGGCCATCACGAAAATGTTTTCCATGCTCGTGTGATGCCATTTACAGATGACAGCGCTATTGTAACTGTTGCTGCTGATGGTCAGGTTTGTATCTTTCAACATCTTAACTGTGTTCTTGCAGTAATACTAATTTAATATCACTATATCGGTTATGCACAATTATTCCCATAAGTGTTGTATGGTTGCTTTTTATGTTATCCACAAGTCATAGCAATTTATTTCCTGCTGCATGAAACTTTATAATGATTTGCTCGTTTCCTGGTACATGAACTATGTATAAAGAGACTTAGACCATTGAACTTAATGCAATTACTAAGAGAAAGACTAGGTTATATAACATAGCAAGTTTGGAAAAACAAGGGTTAAATTCTTTGGAAATTATGCTAAACTTCTACTTTAATATGTTGTATGTAAATTAACATAGCAAGGTGTAATATAGTTCATGTTTGGTGGAAACTTTCATAAAGTATGGTCAATTCGTAATCATCTGCACAGGCATGTTTATGTGCCAATGATATGAAGTTAAATCTAACAACTATTATTTTATCTCAGGCTTTTAGTAATGAGATTTCTTTTTTCTCGTTTCAAAAGGTAGCTTTTTACGGAATAAAACACCATTACTGAAATACTCCCTCCGGTAGGCCTGGGCATTCAGTCAGACCGAAAATTTCGGTCTTGGTCTTCGGTCTTGAGTGATAATTTGGTTACCAAAAACTGAAGACCGAATTACATTGTAAAATTTTCAGGACCGACCAATTCGGTCTCGTTCTTTTTGGTCTCTGTCTCGGTTATGACCGAAATATATGTCAATTTCAGCAGACAGATTTTGCAATACTACACATAACACAAGTAAATTTTGGCAGCATTTCCCCTCTTTTAGGACATTTTTGACATTAAATACCACAATATATCACAAGATAATAACAAACAATATATTACAAGATAATGGCATCATGAGGATTACGCTTGCAACAATTAAAATGTTGCCGCATGGCAGACGTACCATTGTGCACTGGATGTGTCTGGATCTCATTCTTGCAGTAGTTGCATTTGCCCTTGACCACCACACTAGCAACCTTGATTCTACTAAAGTGATCCCACATATCAGATCTTGCTGACATCTGCTTTCTCTTCTTCTCAGCATCACCATCAGCTGCATCACAATCAAAAACCTCCTTCTCCTTCTCGGACTCTGTCTTGTCCTTCTCAGTAGCAGCATCGGCATCCTCTTCTTCAAACTGAGCCCCATAGGACTCAACCCATGAATCAATCTGCTGGTCAATGTCCTCTCTTGGTCCTGCACCTCCTCAGCCTCACGTTGGGACATCTAAATCAACTAAATGCATCACCAAATCACCATTGTGCACTGGATTCAGATCAGAGGATAAGCATAGCACTTACATCGCAGGAATCCAAGGATGTAGCCGTCGTTGCGATCGCTGGAGGAGGACAGGAGGCAGCGTCCTCACCTTGACGGGGAGGATCGATGACCAGGAGGTGTGGACGCGGCGGCCGGGAGGCGGTGCGGCAGCTGGCAGGCTGGACGCGGAGGCGGCGGTGCGGCAGATGGGAGGCACTGAGGCGGAGTGCGCGTAGTACGCCGATGCTGTGTGTCGGATTGCCGGTGGCCCAGTGTTGCCTCTCCTGTCTCCTCTAGGGTTTTCTCTAGGCTATTGGGGCTTATGGGGCTATTGGCCAAATTCGGTCAATTCGGTTAACCGAGGGTACTAACCGAATTGACCTACTAAATTCAGTCTTTCACCACCTGAGACCAAATTTCTCGGCCTCAGTCTATTCGGTTTCGGTCCTGGTCTTTTCAGTTCGGTTTTTCGGTTCGGTCTTATTCTGCGCACCCCTACCCTCCGGTCATAAATATTTGATGTTTATGATAAGATTCGGTCAAACTTATGAAACTTTGATAATCAACTTTGTATTAAAGTAAGTTTATAAAATCTAATAAATTTATGATATTATAATAATACTTTTCAAGGCAAATCTACATATGCCATTTTTTTCTTTTTAAACTAAGCATTTGAGAAGATATTGATGGTCAAAGTTTCAAAAGTTTGGCCAAATGTTGTCCGAAATGTCAAATATTTACGGCTAGAGGGAGTAGTTGGTAACTACAACCAAAGAATTCCTTCCCAAAATGCTTAAATATATTGAACACTGCTACTTGGAGTTTAATTTCTATTTTGTTTGCGATGGATGTTGTTTTGAACTAAGCCTATATCTCTGTATCTACTTCTTTTTTCTGTTATTGGTTATATTGGAAATGACTTCTCTACCAATCTGCTGAAAACATTAGATAAAGTGACAAACACAGTAGCAATATTTACTTTTCTATTCTTTGCAATCGGATAGTATTTTACACTCCTTATACTCGTCAGGTTAGAGTGGGACAACTGAAGGAGGGTGATGAAGTCACAACCAAACAAATTGGGGCGCACGATGATCGTGTGCATAAGTTGGCCATTGAACCGGGAAGTCCTTACATATTTTACACTTGTGGGGAAGATGGTTTGGTACAGCATGTATGTCACGCAACCATTTTATGCAATTGTGGCCACTGTTTTTGTGATCAGGGCATGTCTACTGAACATTTATTTCTTTACAGTTCGACTTACGGAATGATTCACCAACAAAGCTTTTCACCTGCTATTCATTCTCAAATAGCAGGCGTCATGTGAGGCTTAATACCATTGCCATTGACCCGTGGAACCCTAATTATCTTTCAATTGGTGGTTCTGATGAGTATGTGCGGGTATATGATATGAGGAGAATCCAATTGGGTGCTTCAAGTAACACGAACCAACCTGTAGATACCTTCTGCCCTAAGCATCTTATTATGGGTGGGAAGGTTCACATAACTGGTATTGCATACTCCTACGCAAGAGAGATACTTGTCTCTTACAATGATGAGCATGTCTATTTATTCCAAAACAATATGGGTCTTGGTCCAAATCCTGAATCAGCACAAGCAGAGTTCTTGGACAGGCTCAAGCAGCCACAGGTATACACAGGCCATAGAAATTTCCGAACTGTTAAGGGAGTCAGTTTTTTTGGACCAAACGATGAATATGTCTTAAGTGGATCAGATTGTGGGAATGTATTTTTATGGAGAAAGAAGGGAGGTGAACTGCTGAGGATGATGCATGGCGACAAAAGTGTAGTTAATTGCATTGAACCCCATCCACATTTTCCATTCCTAACTACTAGTGGAATTGACAAAACTGTCAAAATTTGGACACCTGAAGCAAACAAAGTGATGTCGCTGCCTAAAAATGCAAAGCAAGTAAGTTGTATACTTGTATCTACATATGTAAGTAATGTTGGATTTGTAGTTATCCGTTTCCTTTCTTTGTTATGTTTTACATTATTTTTATTTTGTTCCTTAATAGATAATAGCTTCCAACGAGCGGGCAAGAGAAATTGATGCATCCCGGCCGGAGCTGACGCTTTCATCTGACCTCATCATGCATGTTTTGAGGTTGCAGAGGAGACGGTCTGAGTCGTACAGGGAGCATGAACCAGCTGCTGCAGATTTGGCAAGTGATGATGATGAGTCTTTCTTCATTGGGTTTGATGATGCCAATAGGAATCAAAGATCTAACTCTGATCCGAGGGAATGCATTGTGACGTGAGCTAAAGGAACTGAAGATTCACAGCCTGCCCATATGTTCATTTAGGAGAAACTTGGTTATTTCTTAGCCTGCAGTCTGACATACTTTGCTATGCCGCAGATGCAGGACATATCAAACAATGCAGCAGGAGGAACACGGATACTTATGATACGTGCCGGCAAGATTAAACGGTTAAGACTGTGAAGAACCTGCCGCTGTCTGTTCTGTTGTAAACCAGGAATGCTACTGGGTGTGTTTATCTCATTTCATAGTTTTAGTATTAGCAAAAATAATCGCTTTCCTGGCAAGGAAATGCACATGTAATTATAGACTAACATGCACAGAGGTTTCCCTTGCGGGCGGAAATCAGCCGTCTCAATTGTCTGCTAAATGCCAATACCCCTATAGTATGCGTTGAAGTCTGACGCCCTGAGTGCGACTTCACCTAAAAAAACCGATGTGGTACTGAATGCTTTATCGTCCTGGCTCTGTTTGTCTGGGCGTTCGATTCTGATCACTCGTCCATCTTCATGTTCCACGTGAGCATCTGCAACCGGGCATGAAAATTGCCTCAGTAATATTGTGGTAGAGAGCACCAGAACGGTATTCCTTCAATCTTAAAATATAAAAATCTAGTATTAAATATAAATTTACCTTAAAATATAAAAATCTAGTGCTAAATATGACTGTGACTTTATCTATGATAGTAAGTCTCTGGACTTCTACAATCAAGACTCAAATGCCGATATCCACAAGCTATGTTACCCTGATACGGAGATATGAATATAGATATAGATACATGATATGGTGATACCAAGATTAGGTGTTTTTCATAAAATGTGAATACGGGGATATGTCTATATATATAATAAAAATATAGAAAACTAGAAATATAGAAGTTAATAAACTCTCCTAAGGAAATAGGAATAACGTAGTACTATTTGGTATAGATTGAAATGTAGCTATCTTTTGTAAAGCACTTTTGTGGTTGATTCAAGTCGCTGCAAGCGATTAAAGACCAAACGATGAACTTTCGGACTGCCAACTTGCTGATGATTCACAGAAAAATCAATGCGTTCTCCTAGACCTCTTGTCTTCTCCAATAGCTCTTGGAGTGTAGGAGTGCTAGATGCACTGGCTCTGGAGCTTCCAATGTCAAATCCATCGGATCTAAATATATATAGCACTCGTATTAAGAAAAATAGAAAAGGGGAGCAGAAAAGTTATTGCAGATTGGTCAACAACTCAATCGTTCAATGGAACCTGCCTGGCTGGCCACGGTGGCCTCGTGCCCTGCAATTGCAGTGGCGATGGCGTTTCGTCCGTGCGTCCGGCGGTGGAGGTGGAGATGGTGCTCCGTGTTGGCTGATCGTTTCGGTTCATTGCTGAGATAAATAAGAGGATAAGAGAACTAATCATCTGGTTTTCCTCTTTCATAAGAAAATAAAAATTAGAGATAAAATAATTTTGTTTGATCGGTAACAAATACGATAAGATTTGGTTTTAGCCTCCAAGCCCCACCAGTGCCTATATAAGAGAGGGACAGGAGGAGAAATCACGTCCTGTTTTTCTCTCCCGAAAACCTAAACCCTAAGAGTCCGATCTTTAGGCGCACTGGTAGGGGTTCGTAGCGCAAAACCCTAAGCCGACAATTTCAAAGGAAAAAACAGAAGAGCAAAGAGAAGAAAGAAGAGATGACATCAAGTTCAACTGGTCACTGTTCAAATTCTGCATTAGTGTGATCATATTTGGCAAAGCAATTCAGTGTATCAGTGTTTGTAGATTCAATATTGTGGTATCAGAGCAAACTTATGCCTATATGTTCTATCATCCCGGTACTTTGATGCTATCGTTTTAAAGAAATTTTTTTGAACTCAGTGGGAGGGGATCGGATAAAACAGATTGAAATTTTGAAATCCCCACCTCATCTCAAAACTCTAAGTCCCAATGCAGTGGCATTGGCATCAACTCAGAAGAAGAACTAGGGATAAACCAGATTGAAACTCTCTAGTTCTCAAAATTCAATTCAGAAGGGGAGGATTGGAGATAAATTAGATTGAAATTCTCCAATTTTTCCTCCAAAAAAACCTAAGCACCAAAATCAGTACGAAAGCTACAGCACAAATCCCAAAGATTTGTACATACCTAGAGCTCATCGCCGCATGGGGAAGCACCGCCACGCAAAGGACGCCGGACTTCGGGTCGGGGTCGCGGTCGGGCATCAGCTTGCGTTGCTGCTTTGCAGGTCGGTGCAGCCACCGTCGTCGCTTCACCAGCTTGCCGCCGCGCGCTCTCGCTGCCGCCATCGCCGATCGCCCACACGCCGGAGTCCACACGGCAGAAGCACCGCCGTGTACGCCGCTCCGCCGCTGTCACTTGCTCCGCTGCCGCTCCTCTTGCTCACTCACCGGAGAAAGGGGATCGAGACGAAGGAGACAGGGAATTTGGGAAGGAAAGATTAGGGTTAGGGTTCGGCCGCCGGATGTTTTATTCCGACAAAGATCGATCCCAGCCATCAGTTCTTTTGATCCAATGGATTTCGTCACAACCGATTCGGGATTACATCCAACCATCCATCAGATCAAACGGCCAATGTCCCTCCGGCATCGGGCTGTTGTCGCCGTTGGACTGGGCTCCTGGGCCAAGCGGGCAAGTTGGGTTGTTGCTGCTGCTGCTGCGCTCGCACGACATGGGCCGCACATCAGGCTGTTGATTGGGCCGGCGCGCACGCGTGCCAACTGGGCCAAGCAAGCACACTGTGTTGTTGCTGTTGATCTGTTGCACAGTACTGGGCCAGCTTCATTAGTGGGCCGAATCGGTTTTTAGGCCAAATTGATTAATTTCCATCAGAGAATTCAGTGATTTTTTTGGTTCTCAAATTCAGAATTTCCTTTAAGTACCCTCCTTAGCTATTTAAAATTGCAGAAAATATTTGATGGGCTTTATTTCTGCAAAGTAAATTATTTCTGATGAATGGAACCAATGGGAAATTTATCTAGAATATTTCAGTGATATGAATTTATTTTTTGACCAACGTTAACTATAAATTCATGTCAAAATTACTATGGAAATCAGTTGTTTGATTATTACCTGCCCAACGGTGATGTAATTAAAGAAGAATTTAGAAAAATTACCAGTGTCAAAATTAGATTATTCTAAATCTTTTCTGCCCAACGGTGACTTGATTTAGGACCTCAGTTATTAGCATGTAATTAATTATGCCAACGTAAATTAATTGCATGGTGATGCTAATGGTTATTCAATTGTTTTCAGCTATTGGGCAACTCAGGGCTATTGAGCCACTCGATGGAACAAACTTCACTAAGTGGAAGAATGTGGTGTTTCTAAACTTAGGAATGCTAGACTACGATCTGGCAATCAGAGAGGAAGCTCCTGTAGAGCCCTTAGAAGACTCAGAAAATTATGAAATCTCAATGGCCTATGAAGAAAAGAAGGATGCCTGGGACAAAATCAAATCGGATGTCGCTCATGTATGTCAAAAGCAACATCTCTCCATTTATCATGGGAGGGATCAAATGAATCTCAGAATGTCAAAAAGTACTTAGATAACATCGAGGAAAATTTTAAGTCCACATCTAAGACCTATGCCAGTACTCTGATATGAAAATGGTCTCAAGTCAGTATGATGGCAAGAAAGGTGTCAGAAAGCACATTCTGGAGATGAACCACATGGCCTATCTGTTAAAATAGATGGATATGTCCATATCAGATGGTTTTCTTGTCCACTTTCTCATGAATTCTCTTAACTCGGACTTTGATCCGTTTAAAATACACTACAACACTCAGAAGGACAAGTGGACCATACAGGAGTTGATCTCCCACTCAGTTGAGGAAGAAGAGCGTCAGAAGGCTGAGAAACAAAAACATAAGGATCAGCTCAACCTGCTTAATTCCAGTAAGGGCAAGGGTAAGAAAAAGTTCTATCAGGGAGAAGGCTCAAACTCCAAGAAGGGCAAGCCAAACAACCCTCAACAGCAAGGAGGGTCTAAGGGTAGCACTTCAAAGTCTCAGGATCAGGCCACGACTAGTGCCTATGAGCCAGGAAACAACATTTGCAAATTTTGCAAAAAAGATGGATATTGGCAGAAGGACTACACTAAGTTTAAGGAATGGTTAGCCAAGCATGATATGCATGAAATCGACATTATATCAAATGTTGATGAATCTCTTTATGTTGAATTTCCCCAAGATATTTGGTGGATTGACTCAAGTGCTACTGTGCATGTTGCAAACCCATTGCAGGGTTTCAGTACCGTCTAGATGCTAAGAAGGGGGGAGCGAACCTTAAGAGTAGCTGATGGAGTGGAGATCGAAGTTAAAGCCGTTGGACAAATCATGCTCAGACTTCCAAGCGGTTTCGACTTCCTTCTATTAGATGTTTTATTTGCTTCCTCTGTTAAGAGTAACCTTATTTCCGTTAATGTATTGACAACCACTCATTATGACTGTCATTTTAGTAAAAGAACATGTTATATTCAGTTTAATAATAAGGTTATTGGTCTGGCCTTCATGCAAGACAAGCTTTTATCGATTATCTCTGGATGATTCTGTGATGAATGTTGTGAATGCATGTAATAATAAGGTAGAGACGTCATCGAAATTGTGGCATTGTCGTTTAGGCCACACTTCTAGAGGGAGAATGGAACGTCTCATTAAAGAAGATATACTCCTGCCCTTAGATTTCTCAGACTCAGATCAGTGTTTACACTGTATTAAGGAAAAATTCGCTAAGACAATTAAGAAGGGAGCCACTAGAAGTTCAGGTCCTTTAGAAATCATTCACACTAATATTTGTGGACCATTCCCAGTGACATCAGTGGACAGTTTTGACTCATTCATTACGTTCACAGATGATTTTTGTCGTTATGGTTATGTTTACCCCATAAGCGATCGTTCTAAATCACTTGAGAAATTTAAGATATTTAAGGTTGAAGTGGAAAATCAGCACAATGCAAAAATTAAGGTTGTGAGGTCAGATCATGGTAGTGAATACTATGGGAAACATGCTCATTTGGGCAAATATCTGGTCTGTTTGCCTAATATCTTCAGCAACATGGGATAGTAGCCCAATATTCCATGCCTAGAGAAACTCAGCAGAATGTAGTGGCAGAGCGACGCAACCGCACATTTATGGATATGGTGCAGAGCATGCTTAGTCACTCTACTCTGACAAATAAGTTGTGGATTGAAAGCACTTAAAACAGCTGCCCACATAATTAACAGAGTTCCTAGCAAATCAGTGCCTAAGACACCTTATGAGTTATGGACCGGCAGAAAACCAACTCTGAACTACTTACGTGTATGGGGCTGTCGTGTAGAGCCAGAATTTTCAACCCACATTTGAAGAAATTAGATCCTAATACTGTGAGCTGTCATTTCATTGGATATTCAGAAACATCAAAGGGATACCGATTTTATTGTCTAGACCGTGTCACTAAGTTTGTGGAAATAAGACACTATCTTCTTAGAAAATCAAGATCAGGGGAGCTCACAGCAAAGGAAAATTAATCTTGAGGAGATTCAGGCAAACGTTGCATTACCGGAAATCAAAGAGAATAATGTTCCTATTGTTCAAACTGTGTCTCAGAATGTAGTACCATCAAGTGGTAATTCTAGACCTGTTGGAACTGCACCCGTTGTTAAGGAAACTGATAATGAATCTCAACAAACTTCAGTAGCATAGAATGAAGAAGCTCCTCAAACGCAAGTGATCAATAATGAAACTCAGCAATTAAGAAGATCACAGCGGGAGAGGAGATCTGCCATCCCTGATTATTATGAGGTCTACATGAGTGAAGACATTGGGAAGATAGATGATCCTACCTCGTTTAAGGAAGCTATGACGAGTAAGCACTCATCCAAGTGGCTTTAAGCCATGGAAGATGAGCTCAGATCTATGAGTCATAACAGTGTCTGGGATCTAGTAGAAGTTCCTAATGAAGTCAAAACCGTAGATTCAAATGGGTCTACAAAACTAAGTTGGACTCTAAAGGGAATGTCGAACGGTTCAAGCAAGACTTGCTAGCAAAGGGTTTTTCCATAAAGAGAAAGGAATTGCATTATAATAGTACATTCTCTCCTGTCTGAAGAAAGACTCATTTAGAATTGTCATGTCTTAGTTGCACATTATGATTTAGAGCTCCATCAGATGGATGTAGAAACAACTTTCCTAAATGGTGATTTAAATGAAAATTTTTACATAACACAACCGGAAGGTTTTGTTATGGAAGGAAAGGAGCATTTAGCGTGCAAACTTAAGAAATCCATTTATGGACTTAAGCAAACGTCCAGCAACATGAATTTAAAATTGATGAAATCATCAACAAGTTTGGATTTAAGAAAACGGAGGACACTGTATTTATGTTAAGTTAAGGGTGGAACAGTTTATAATACTAGTACTCTATGTGTGACATTTTGTACTAACCATGATAAAAATCTACTGCAAGAAACTAAGAATTTTTCATCCAAATTCGAT
>RYFJ01004507.1:0-33894 GCA_003991445.1 Oryza meyeriana var. granulata
TCAACACCCCCCACACCGAGTTCGCCCAACACAAGGAAAGAACCAAACCAGAGGGAGGCCACCGACTACGAACAAAACAGGAGAAAAGCCATCCGCCCAGGCTCGCCCGCCAAATTTTGATTTATGGTTTTGCGCCCTTGGCGGACGATGTCGCCCAGAGGCAAAGATTCCGCCAAAAACCAAAAAGTCAGTGATTCTACCAAACCTCTTTTCGGGTACGCCACAAACAGAAAATTTTTTTATTGTGGGCTTTGCCGCCAACTTGCCTGGGACCCCACACTTTCCAAAGGCCTCGGGCCTGAATCACCAGGCCCCCACCCCCCAAAACCCATCGCCCAAAAGATTTCAAGGCGATGAATCACGGCTTGTTGCCTTTGCCAAACAAAAAACAAACAGTAGTCGGGCGACCAAAGTGATGACCGGGACTTAACCAGGGTCAAGGATTCTCCAGCAAGCGGGTCCCTTTCCCACATAACGCTTCGGGCTCGGCGGACGGGCTCAGTCGGCCCACGCCCGAGGAGTCTCTAGGCGGCAAAAACTTTCAACGGGGCAATTTGCAACAATGACAAAACGGCGGCATCGCAGGTATGGACGCCGGCCCCAACCAAAAGATTCTCTTGAGGTTTACGTCCTACCAACAGGACACCTCCACCATTACCATCAACCGGGCCCAGCGCCAATTTTGAACGAGAAGAGATGAGCGCCGCCGGACTAGAGGCGAAAAAAACCGAGGCGCTTCGGTTCTCCATTCACCAAAGCGTCTTTTAAGTCGCGTTGTTTGGTCGAAGGCACCGGAAAACCCTCATGAAGACGAAAGGCATATCCTTAGTTTTTTCACTGCAGGGTAGTAACAGGACGTTCGGCGGGCCCGGGGCTTTTTTTTTATAAAGCCCATAGCGGGCTCGAAAAAAAAGTTTACGACGGGTGCAAAAAAAAACCAAAATTCCCCAAGGTCCCGGGCTTCACGTTATTTATTTTTTACCCCTTAGCAGTTTTTCAAATAGCTGCTGGGGCGACAAGCCCAAAATAGCCATGCTAAACTTACCTTTTCCCAAGGTCGCAGTTTTTTGCCGGATCGATGAAGGACCATTTTGGCTTTGATTTTTTAAGAAGCTTCCCGAGGGCCTGTCGATCTGGTTCCTAGAACAGAGAAAACTCAGGGAGCGTTTTCATATAACTTTCAGGGAAACCTTTTACGAAGACCATCTTCTTGGAGCACAAATTTTATCACTTACCACCAGAAAGAAGAACGAAGTTTTATTTTGTTTTTTTGATTTTATAAGAAATTCCTCCGAGGAAGCGCAATAAGAATCCCCAATGATCAGAGACAAAGGGCCCATTTCACGCCCTTCTTTTGCAAGGATTTTAAAAGGGAACGGGCCCGGTTTCATCGCGAAAGTTGTCACTCAGAAGCCCACCACCCCTTCTGTTCGGGGCTTCCTTTTTTTGACCCCAGGGGGGCCAATAAATTTACGGCCTCGCGAAGCAGTCGCAGAGGCCCTCGACGAGAAGAAAGGGAAGGTTTTTCCCGACAGAAAAAGGACCAAAGGCGGAAAAGCGGAATACGGAGCTTTTGGCTGAAAAAAAAACCAAAGTCTTGGCAGCTGCAAAGGGGACAGGTAGGACAAACCAAGGTGGCCCAAACATGGTGCACCTTGTTGCGGGCCCCCCAGCGAAATTAAACGACTTTTACCAGGAAAAAAAAAAGCAATTGAAGCAAGCCATGCCCCTTCCACCCCAAGGGCCAAGCACCGGCCAAAAAGATTTCTACATTTGCCTTGAAAAGAAAAGTTTTGCCTCGAGCAAGATTTTTCTCCATCTTTCTGGGCGCCGAACAAGGACCAAAAGGGCAAGCCAATCTAGGGGTCCGGGCGATTGTTTCCCAAAAAGAATCCTCAGCCAAAAAAGCTCAAACCACCATTTCTTCCCAGAGGCAATTCCGGTGGTTTTACCGAGGTTCCAAAGCGCCAAAAAAACAGGAAGCTATTATCAGGGGCGCGCGGACAAGTTCAACACGGGTCTTTTCTACAGATGACCCACCCCCTAGTTTTTTTTTACTTGGCTGTCAGAAGATTTGGCATTACCTTCCAAACTTGCGCAGATTCACCCAGGATCGCGTTTCTTTCATCTAGACTATTTTTTCCAATTCTCCTGGAACCCGGTCGTCAAAAAAAATATTTTCAGGTGAAGAAAAACCCTCCTCCATCGAATGGAGGGCAGGCGCGCTTCAAAATTTCTTATTTCGGTTTTTTTGAAGGACTTTGGACGAGAATTTTGAATTTTGATTCCTCAATTTCGAAAGACGGCCAAAAAAGGTTTTTTTTGGGCCCCTTTTTCAAACGGATTTTAATTTCCCCGGCCTGTCATTTTCAACTTCCACTCGGGCAGGATTATCTTGCCCAGTTAAAACCTTCGGCACGCCCGGATTTTACTTCGGCATGGGAAAAAAAAAAAAACGGTTGGTTTTCGAGGTTCACCGACTTTTCAAAAAGGGAAACGCGTACCCCACCACAATAATTCGGACCGAACGTTGTTGCAAATTTTTATTTGTTTTTTTGGGCGGACTTGCACTTATAACTATTTTCTGTGTGAAGTTTGCTCTGGTGGCCCAATGCAAAGGAGTTTCCTTTCTCCTCCGCAGCGACATCAAGCCAAAGGGCCTTCACCTCTGTTGACAAAGGAAAGAGTTGCGAACTGGCCTTCAATCACAAAGAGCGGCCAAGGTCGGGCGCGGAACACATCCGCCAAAAGCCGGCACACTTTTTTGAAAAGTCGAGCAAGATCAATTTCGCAAAAAAGCAGCGAAGTTCAGGAAAAATTTCGGGGGGGGGACATGCTGTGCCACGAAAGAAAGAATTTTTTCCCCCTGGACCCTTCGACCCTTCCAAGGACTACACTAGTTGGATCAGAAACTTTGACCCCAAATTAGGAGACGCCCGATTCACCTTCCTCCAGCTACCAAGGATAATTTGCGTTGGGGGGAAAAAAAACGGTCGAACATTTTCGCGGGCGTATACCAAGGGAGGAGATCCGAAGACCCACGCCCTTTTTCAACGTTGAAGACCAGACGCATCTGCCAGCAAGTCAAGACCAACCGGCATTTTGCGGCGCTTTCAACTCAAGACCGGGCAAAGGATTTTTTTTTGCTATTTCGAGGAGGAGATTTAACCAAGCTCCTTCGCCAAGCCGGTGCATCAAGCAGGTTCTATCTTTCACCGGGATTGGCTTTGGCCAAAAACCAGGTTTCCTGGTCCGGGAAGAAAAAAGGTAAAAATTGGCGCATTTTGTTGCTTATTTTGGGCTTACCACCGATCTCAAACAAGGCGTTACCAAGGAACCCCAATTTGTCTTACCCAGATTAGGATTCAGGTGTAGGATTCCACGGCGGTCGACCCTTCCTCCGCTTTTCTTCGGGGACTTGCTTATTGTAGGAATACCCAGAGAGAGATCAAAATTAGCCTAAAGGGAGGAAAAGACCTTTTAAAAAAGGACATCTTTTCATCACGCCTTTGGAAGCGTTATTTTTTGCACATTTCACATGCCGTTTCGGTTTTGAAAAAATTTCTTAGGAGGCAAATTTATACGTGGGCTATTTTCAGGCGGTGTTTTCTACACACTTCAATCGGGCGGCACGTGAAAAAAGCCTTTGTTAGTCCGACGACGTGTTGATCAAAGGCAAAACTCCCCCAAAGAAAGGGAACCCTTTCATGCGCTTTTTGGGACCTGAAGAAAAAAACTTCCAAAATCTTTTTGAAGATTCCAGAATTTGAAGTTTTGAACCAGGGAAAAGTTTTGCCGCCTTCGGCGGTTTTGCCATCCCGGGGCAAGTTTTACTCGGCTTTCATCGCTCGCATCGAGGGCCATCGAGGGCTAAACCGGAGGAAAAGTCCAACGCAATAAAAGAAACCATTTTTTGGGCTCCCCGACTAACAGAAGACGGTCCCAGGGAAAGTGACAGGTTTACTATTGCGGACTCAAACGGAATTTTATTTTTTTCCACGAACTGGCGAAACAGGATTTTTGCCCTTTTTTAAAGCTTATTGAAGGAAAGCGACCGGGACTTTCCAAGTTGACTTTTTCCGAAAAGCCAGGCAAGCTTCGAAAAGATTTCCCAAGAAATTTCCTTTTTCACATCACCCCTCGTGTTGGTGTCCCATGCCCAAGAACGCTGAATGCTATTTTTATTCTAGCGGCAGCACTCAGGTTAGTTCAACATGGATTGGTGTCGAGAATCAAACAGGGTCACATCCAGAAAATTCAACGGGTAGTTTATTTTGTCAGCCGAGGTCCTTGCCGACTCAAAGACGAGATATCTGCACAGAAGTTTTATATGGCCTACTCATCATAGTCCGACTGGTGCACTATTTCCAAGCAATCAAGTCCGTGGTCACGTTGTTTCCACTCAAAGTCTTCATTATAACCGCGAGGCCACCGACGAATCGCTAAATGGGCACTTGAGTTGATTTCCGATATCACCAGGGGCCTCGTGACAGCATTTAGAAACACAAGCTCTAGCCGACTTTGGCCGAGTGGCAAAAGTTCAACAGCCTACATCAACAGCGAAGCTAGAGTACTGGACATTGTACTTCGACGGTTCTCTATGGATCGGCGGCGCCGGGGCTAGAGTCATATTGACATTCCCCACCGGCGAAAAACTCAAGTATGTTCTACAAATCCACTTCCCGGCTTCCCACAACGTCGCCGAGTACAAGGCACTCATCCACGGGCTCCGCATCGCTATATCACTTGGCATTCGTCGACTGGTTGTGCGCGGAGACTCTCAACTCATCGTGAACCAAGTCATGAAGGACTTGACATGCCTCGACGATACAATGGCGGCATACTGTCAGGAGGCCCGCAAGCTGGAGAATAAGTTCGACGGGCTGGAGATAACACATGTCCTACGACAATACAACGACGCGTCAGACGAACTGGCAAATATGGGATCCAAGTGAGAGGCAGTCCCGACAGGGATCTTTGTCAAGCAACTTATGGAGCCATCAGTCAAGAAGAAACCGGCACCGGAGCAGTTGGGAGGCAACCTACCCTGGCACAAGCGAGGTACTGCACACATGTCAAGACTGGCGAACTCTTGTCATCAAATTCCTCCTGGATGATGATCTCCTAGACGACCACAGTCAAGCCGAGCAAGTCAAACGTCGAAGGAAGAGCTTCCTGCTAGTCGGAGAAGACCTATACCGGAGAAGTGCATCCGGTGTCCTCATGCGCTGTGTCACCACCGAGGAGGGCAAGCAGATTCTGCAATCGGTCCACTCGGGCATATGTGGCAACCATGCCGCATCCAGGACATTAGTTAGAAAGGCTTACCGACAGGGATTTTTCTAGCCAACAGCAGTAACAGACGCCAAGGACATTGTTCGCAAGTGTGAGGGTTGCTAGTTCTACGCAAGACAAACAAATCTCCTAGCCCAAGAACTCCAAACTATCCCTATTTCTTGGCCATTCGCAGTATGGGGGCTCGACATGGTCGGGCCCTTCAAGAAAGCACCAGGAGGGTTCACACATCTATTCGTTGCAGTTGACAAGTTCACCAAGTGGATTGAGGCGAAACCCGTTGCAACCATAACAGTGGCACGAGCAAAGGACTTCATCATGAGTATACTATACCGATTCGGGGTCCCTAACCGCATCATCACCGACAATGGCACTCAGTTCACGGGCGGCGTATTCCAAGACTTCTGTGAAGATTTCGGCATCAAGATCTGCTATGCATTAGTGGCACACCCGCAAAGCAACGGGCAGGTCAAACGAGCCAACGGTATGGTCTTACAGGGCATCAAGGCCAGGATATTTAACCGACTACAACCATACGTGGGTCAGTGGGTACAAGAACTCCCATTCGTTCTCTGGTCTCTCAGAACCACGGTTAGTCGGGCAATAGGGAAATCCCCTTTCTTTCTGGTCTACGGTGCTGAGGCTATGCTACTGACAGAGTTACAGTTCGGCTCTCCACGAGTCCGGGCTTACTCAGAAGACGTCTCAAACGATACCCGATTGGTCGAGCTAGATCAGTTGGAAGAAGCAAGGGACATCACAACAATCCAGTCGGCAAGGTATCTTCAAGGCCTGCATCGCTACCAGAATCGCAATGTCCGTGGCCACGCCTTTTTGGTCAGGGATCTCGTCTTGAGAAAAATACAAACCACCAAAGACAGGCACAAATTATCCCCACTTTGGGAAGGGCCGTTCATTATTGCCGAGGTCAGGCGGCCAGGCGCCTACCGACTGAAGACCGAAGACGCTGTCCTCATCAGCAACTCATGGAATATAGAACAGCTACGTCCTTTCTATACCTGAGCTTTATACTTTCTCATGTGCACAGTTTCTCTGACTCACTACGCCGCTTGTATCAACCGAGTAGTGAGTCGGGGGCTGCATGTATTATATGTGTTTTGTCAATAATATACGAGCCTGTCTTACTCTAGTTATGAAGCCTTACTACGACTGTCACGTTTGCCCGAGTACACTCTCTTACAATGAACATTTTTATTAAGTTCCGACAGACTAACTCGGCGTAGACTACACATTCGAGTAAAGCTAATGACACCTGAGTAGTAATTCAAAGCTCGACGGCATTGCACATATATTTACACATGTTCTCCATAAAAGTTTATACATTTCGACTAAATGATATGCTGCTCTTACAGACCCAGGTCTCGGGTGATTATCTCAGCAGTCGGCCTCGCCTAGGTTATCAGCTCGGCAAACCCCTCCCCGATGGCTTCAATGTTTGCCCTTGGGTAGATTGATTTGGTCATTGCCAGGGTCTGGGCCACGCCGGCAATGACATGCTCATCTGAGTACCTCTTCAGGGCACTCGGTGCATCCTCAAGACGTGCCTCCACTTGAGGGATTTGGCTGCAGTTGGTTCCCACAGGTTGAGGATCCATCAGATCAAGGAGCCCTTTCACGGACCCGACGAGGGCCTCCCGTGACTCCCTGATGGCCCTTATCTCCTCTGTATAAAACCGATATTGGGCCTAGACATTTGCTCTAAAGTCTGCCTGGGTCCACCGACAAGTAAACTTGTTAGGCACGGCTGCAGATGGAATGATTAAAGGATTGGTTAAGATCATTGTCGAGACGGAGACTTACTCTCGTAATCGGCCTCCCACTTGGCCATGGTCTTCTCCAGTCTAGCTTTTTCTTTGCCAAGCTTGATGGTGGCCTCTTTTAACTCAGC
Organism: Oryza meyeriana var. granulata; assembly: GCA_003991445.1. Classification (NCBI taxonomy): domain Eukaryota; kingdom Viridiplantae; phylum Streptophyta; class Magnoliopsida; order Poales; family Poaceae; genus Oryza; species Oryza meyeriana. The sequence continues at coordinate 7,205 of RYFJ01004507.1, forward strand.
CCTTTCCCGTTCGAGCTCGGAGTTGGCCCTTGTTAGGTCGGCCTTGTCCTTTTCAAGCTCGGCCTTGGCTTCCTCGGCCTCCTTCAGCTAGACTTCCCTCTCTGTTTGGGTCTTTAACTCGGCTTCGAGGGCTGCACGACAGATTAGTCAAGAACTCAACCTTGCAGCCAAGACACAACTGGGCAGTCGGGAACAACGCAGCTGGAGAAATACATCAAGGGTTTAGTCGGGAAGATGCACTCGGGGGACTCACCTCTAATTTTCCCGGCTTGGGCCCAAGTTTCATCCCTGTGCTAGGTGACGGCATCCTTTAGCCAAGTTTCCCTCCCCGCGTGGCGCTCCTCCATCGCGGCCTTCAACGCCCGGAGCTGCTCTAATTCCGCGAGATGGGGGGCCATTTCGGTCAGGATCTCGGTCATCGCCTCATTTCGATCAACAAGCTTCTGCTCAGAGAGAGAACAAGTCAGGAGTGGAGTCAGATGTCAAAATAGGAAGCCCACCAGGACTCCACCGCAAGAATTATACCCGAACCCCTTGGGACCCGCTAATGGCGGCGCGAAGCAAGCCTTCGCGTTCCCTTTTCACCGCGACTTCATCGATCTTGAACCTCTTCGCAGCTCCATCAGGCACCGTCCAGGTGAACGTCCGGGGGAACTTACGCGGAGGAGCTTCAATCCGAGGAAGGTTCGGGATCACCGGTGGCAACGACAACGACGACGACGACGACGATGACCATGACGGCGACGAGTCCTGGCCCCCACGCCGGCGTCTTCTGCAAGCCTCGGGGGTCGACTCGGGGCTCCGGCAATGGCCTCAGTAGCGGCGTCGATCAGGGGCTGGGGCAGCAACCTCAGTAATCGCCCTTTGGTCGGGTGGCACCAGCGGCCCCGCAGTCAGGACCACCTCAGTCTCCGTGACTGGGATGGCCACCGGCTCAGCGGGTGTGCTAGCGGGCACCAGCTCGGCTGGGGCGGGTTCTTCAAGGGGAGCAGTCGGACCAGTCTCCTTGAGATCGATATCGGCGCGCTTTCTACATGGCGAAACAGCCATCAAAATACTACTGCAATAGATGAGAATCTCAGAAGATCCAGAGCAACTTACCTCTTGCAGAACTTGAGTTTCCCGCCGGGTGATCCGGGTCCCGGCGGAGCGCTACGCCCGGTTGTCGGCCTGGTCGGCGAAGCAGTAGGCGGCGGTGTGGCAACTAGAGGAGGCCCCATCGGTGGCGTGGCCGACTCGGGCACCCGTGTGCTTGGCGGTGCTTGCTCGGACGTTGTATTCGGCGGTGCTTTGGCTGGGCTCGGCAATGTCGAGCTCAGCTGTACTGGTCCCAATCTGGGACTTGATTGCGTGGGCGCCGTGGCGGCGGTGTCCTTTATCTTTAGACTCCCTGCCACGGCAAGTGGCGTCATGGCCCTCTCGCCCCGATATAAAACAGGCTTCTTCCCCGCTCTCTTGGAGTTGGGTTGGGCGGCAGGGGGGCTCCTTGGTCTCTTCTTTGATTTGACGGCTGACAATGGGCGGGAATCTTCATCGAACTCCTCACACCACTACAGAAGATTCAATAACATATATCACACAATGCTGGGCAATCATACATTCAAGTCCACAGGCATTCGTTGCAGAAGAAGGACAAAAGTAACCTTGGGACGGGGCCGAAGGAAGCTATATGCCGCTATGCGGCGCTTATCATCTTCGGTCTCGATCACCCCCTCGGAGAAGTAACCAAACAGGGTCTCGGTCACCTTCAACTTGTCGGCCGACTTGTGGCTTACTCGGTCAGGATCAAATTTGCCCTGAAAATCCCAGCCGAACGCGCTCCTCAGCTTCAGCGGCGGGATGCGCCGAGTCAGGAAACGCCGGGCCACCCAAGGCTTAGGCCAACTTCCTTAAGCTTATCCAATTTTGCCAACAATTGATGTACTTGGCCCATCTCCTCGAAGGTCGGGTCCGACGACCAATTTGAAGAAACTACCGGTGGCAAACCGGTGAATGGACGTAGGGAAGGTGTCAGATCTGCGGAATAGAACCACTCCTTGTGCCAGCCTTTCAAGGAAGATATCAAGGGGAGATTAAGATAGGTTTTCTTCCCATCACTCCTCAACTGGAGACCAGCCCCCCCAATCACATTGATATTATTCTTGGAGGGCTGGGGTTTGATGTGGAACAGATGCCTAAAGAAATTAAAGTGGGGCTCCACACCCAAAAAGCACTCGCAGAGAGTACCAAATATGGAGATTTGAAGAATCGAGTTGGGATTCAAATTCACCAGCTCCAACCCATAGAAGTCAAGGATGCGGCAGAAGAACGCAGAAGAGGGGAGGCACAAACCCTGATCGAAAAAAGAAGCAAAAACTACTGTTTCGCCAGATTGGGGATTTGGGACCGACTCACCCTTAACTGGCTGCCAATGGATTACCTCCTGGCTGGGTAACTTCAACTGACTCTCCAGTAGCTTCAGCTTCACTGAGCTGCAATCTGATGTCGGCCAGGCATTCCCCAGTGCACCCGCAAGATCCGAAGCTTTCGACATGGTTGGGGTGGAGAGATTTGAGGGAAAAGCGATTGGGGGCTTGGAACAAACGAAGGGGATTGGAATCGCCCGAGTTCGAGCGGGAAAAGTAGCAGCAACTAACCCTAGCCGAGCAGGAGGCTAAAAGTTGGGCGCGGAGGTGGAAGACGAAGCGATTGGCTGATTTGGGGAAGATGAAGGAATCTTTTTCTCTTTCCCCGCTTTTTATAGAGCCAATACCGACTAATGGGCTTGGGCCACACAGTCAGTGTTGGGCCATCAAGACATGAGTTCCTACAGTAGCATGCTCCATGTGGGCTGCCGCAGGCTGAGTTGAAATTATAGCGCTGGTGCTACCAACAAGAGCCCATGAGGTAAACAGATATGCTTTATGAGAGCCTTATTGCTGAACATATATGTTTGGGTATCTGTTTTATCCGCCAGGTCTCGAGGGTATATCTTTACATGGATCACAAGCTGGTCTTCATTAAAATTGGGGATGCAGGTATCTTTCTCGAGTACACCTGACCACGCCATGGATTTATTTTCATAAAGTGGTACTCGGCCTACATGCGTGGCCATCAGTTGCCACGAGCAACATTATTCCAGCCGACATGACGCTGGAGAGTCTAACTTTCGAGTAGTGCACTACTCGGGAGAGACTATAAATTTCTCATTCCCGCTGGCATGACGTGGAGGAGTCTAACTTATGGGTGGGACGCCACTTGGGAAAGACTATAAACCCCCCTTTCCAGCTGACATGAAGCTGAAGAGTCCCATATACGAGTAGCATCCAACTCGGCAAGACTATAAACACACATTCCGACTGACATGAAGTTAAAGAGTCCTACATACGAGTAGTCCCCTACTCGACAAGACTATTAATCATATTCCGGTTGACATGATACCGAAGAGTCTCATATACCAGTAGTAATCTACTTGGGAAAGACTTTCAGGTTAAAGATCTTTGTCTTTATGTTTAATTGTCTTTAGAATTAAGCACAAAGTCAGGGGCTACACCTAATAGGTGCGCCTATTTGGCGCACACTATTTATATATCTACATGAAGCCCTTCATAACCTCGTTGCCAGCTGACATAAAGCACGACTTGGGAGGAAGAAGCACTCAGACAAAGAGTACTCGGGAGCAATGCACTCGGGCAATCTTCGCCGTGGAGAATGAGCACTCGGCATCAGCTGTGACTCAACTATGAAGGTCTCAGGGGCTATTGTGGAGGCCATGGACCCCGGGTACCTCACCACCTACATATGGGCCACTCGGATAGAGGATGGGCCGAATCATATAATTAGAGATAAGATAGCCCCCGGCAAACTTTGCCTTGTACGATAAGGAAAACATAGTCTTAGTCGAATAAGTTTCTATCTCTAAGAAGGAAATCCCTTGGCCATATCCGGCTGGGATCCTTATCTTGTACCCCTGCCCCCAGTATATAAGGGAAGGCAGGGCGCCCCCCAAGGGGCATGAGATCATTGATCAACACAACCCATCGGAGGAATAACACCACAACTAGATGTAGGGTATTACCTCACATCGAGGGCCTGAACCAGTATAAAATCTCTTTGCGTTCCTCTGCAATCCACTGAGTTTCTCCTTGCTGAGTAGCCCTATAGTTCTATTGCCAATGTAAAACATCGACATAAAGCTAATGACAACTGAGTAATAACTCAGAGCTTGGTGGCATTGCACATATATTTACACATTTTTTCACAAAGGTTTATATGCACTAACTGCATGATAGACTGTTCTTACATACCTAGGTCCTGGGAGATAACCTCTACAGTCGGCCTCGCTTCGGCTATCAGCTTTAGCGCCTCCTCGGATGTCGTCTCCTCGGCAAACCCCTCCCCAATGGCTTCAATATCTACCCTTGGGTAGATGGACTTGGTCATCGCCAGGGTCTGGGTCACGCTGGCAACAACATGCTCATCTGAGTACCTCTTCAGGGCACTCGGTTCATCCTTAAGGCACACCTCCACTTGGAAGATCGTGCTGGAGCTGGTCCCCACATCACGAGGATCCATGATGTCAAGGAGCCCATTCATGGACTCGGCAAGGGTTTCCCGTGACTCCTTGACGACCTTTATCTCCTCTGTGAAAGCCTGAAACTAGATTTGGGCATTGGCTCTAGTAGCTACCTGGGTTCACCGACAAGCAAACTTGCAGGCAAAACTGCAGATATGGTAATTAATGGATTGGTTAAGATCAATGTCAGGGCAGAGACTTACTTTTATAGTCAGCCTCCCACTTGGCTATGGTCTTCTCCAGTTCAACTTTTTCCTTCTCAAGCTTGGCATTGGCCTTCTTCAACTCGGCCTTCTCTTGCTCAAGCTCGGCATTGGCCCTTGTTAGGTCGGCTTTGTTTTTTTCAAGACCAGCCCTGGCTCCCTCGGCCTCCTTTAGCCGGATTCCTCCCTCTGTTTGGGTCTTCAGCTCGGCTTCGAGGGCTGCATGATAGATTAGTCAAGAACTCAACGTTGCAGTCAAGACACAACTAGGCAGTCGAGAACAACACAGCTGGAGAAATATACTAAGGATTTGGTCAGGAAGTAGTATTCTGGAGGCTTACCTCTCATCTTCTTGGCTTGGTCCCAATTCTCGTTCCTGAGCTGGGTGACGGCATCCTTCAGCCAAGTTTCCCTCCCTTGATGGCGCTCCTCCAATACGGTCTTTAGGGACCAGAGCTGGTCCAATTCTTGGAGCTGGGGGGCAACCCGGGTCAGGACCTTGTGCATCTTCTCCGAGCGATCAACAAGCTTCTGCTCGGGGAAACACAAGTCAAAGCAGAGTCAAATGTCTGAACACTCGTACGAGGAAGACTACCAAGATTCCAATACAACGGAAATCATACCTGAATCCCCTGGGACGCGACGATTGTGGCACAAAGCAAGTCTTCACACTCCTTTTCCGCTGCAACCTCATCATGCTTGTAACTCCTCGTGGTTCTATCGGGCGCCGTCCAGCGGAATGTCCACGGGAACTTGCGGGGAGGAGCTTCGATCCTGGGGAGGTCCGGTCTGTCCAGAGGAGAAGACAACGATGACGATGGCGATGGGGTCCTGGCCCCCAACTCGGCAGCCTCCGGGGCCTCGGGGGCTGGCTTAGAGGCTGGAGCAGCGGCTTCAATGGCCACCCCTTCGTTGGCTGGTGTTGGTGGCCCTGCAGTCGGGACCGTCTCAGTTCCTGCAACTGGGACCGTCGCCGGCTCAGCAGGTGTGCTTGCTGGCGCTGGCTCGGCTAGGGCTGGCTCTACAACGGGAGTGGCCAGAGCGATCTCCTTGAGGTCAATATCGGCCTGCTTTTGGTGTGATATTTCCACGGCGAACAAAATTTCCAGAAGATCCAGAGCAACTTACCACTTGGAGAACTTAAGCTTCTGCCCAGGTGATCCAGACCCCGGTGGTGGGCTGCGACCGGCTGTCGGGCCAGTCAGCGTGGCAGTCGGCTGCGGCCCTTTTATCCTGGTTGGCCCCACTCCTGGTGCGGCCGGCTGGAGTGCTCAGGTACTCAGCGGCACCGTCCATGGGATCAATGTTGTTGAGCCTGGCGGCACTGGAGTCGACCTTGTACTCGGCAGCACTCGTGTTCGGCTCGATGTTGATGAGCCCAACCGCACCGGTCCTGATCTGGGACTCAATGGCCTGGGTGTTGTACCGGCAGGGTCTTTTATCTTTAAACTCCTGGCTGTGGCACTCGGCCTCATAACCTTCTTCTGGCCCTGGTCTACAACAGGTCTCTTCCCCGCTCTCTTGGAGTCGGGCTGGTCCGCAGAAGGACTTCTCGGCCTCTTCTTCGATTTCCAGGCCGACAATTTTTGGGAGTCATCATCGAATTCCTCACATGACTGCAAGCAGTTCAACAATAGAAGTTATACATTGTGGAGCCAATCTGGGCACATATCTGCAAGCATTCACCACAGATGAACTACAAGATAACATCAGCAAAGGTTACCTTCGGGCACGGCCTGTTCTTGCTGTAAGTCGCTACGGACCGATCTGTGTCTTTAGTCTCGATCACCCCGCTGGCAATGAAATCAAACAGGATGTCGGTCACCTTGTGCTTGCCGACTAGGTCAGCATATTCCCAGCTGGGATCGCCTTTCCCTTGTAGTCCCAGCCGAAGTAGCACCTCAAGTTCAGCAGCCTGATGCACCGAGTCAAGAAGCGCTTGGCCACCCAGGGACCAATCAACCCGGCTTTCTTTAGCATGCTAATCCAGCCGACTAGAGTGTTAACCTGCCCCATTTCTTCAGAGGTGGGTAGAGACGACCACTTGGCAATAATCACCGGGGGCAAACCCATAAAAGGGGGAAGGCATGGCTCTAGATCGGAACAGTAAAACTATTCCTTATGCCAGCCTTTGAGAGAAGATTTCAAAGGAATATCTAAATAGATCTTCTTCATCTCGTTCCTAAGTTGGACACCAGCCCCCCCAATCACTTGGATTTTATTTTTGGAGGGTTGGGGCTTGATATGAAACAAATACCTGAATAGACTTAGATGGGGTTCCACACCCAAGAAGCATTCACAAAGAGTCATGAAAATGGAGATTTGAAGAATCGAGTTGGGATTCAAATTCACCAACTCGAGCTCGTAAAAAGAAAGGAGCTGGCAGAAGAACTCGGAAGATGGATGAGAAAGACCCCGGTGGAAGAAAGAGGCGAAAACGACGGTCTCACCCTCCCGGGGCTCCGGAACCTATTCGCCCTCAGCTGGACGCCTGTGGATGATCTCCTGGCTCTGTAGCTTCAGCTGTGTCTCCAGAAGCTTCAACTTCGCCGACCCGCAATCTGATGTCGGCCAGACATCATCCGATGCATCCACGGAATCCGACGCCCTCGACAAGGTTAGGGTGGAGGAGATTTGGGGGAAATGCTGCTGGAGGTTTGGAATGGACAAGGAAGAGCGGAATCGCCCGAGTTCTGGTGGGGAAGAGCGAGCAATAGCGAACCCTAGCGGAGCAGCAGGCGAAATTTTGGCATGGAAGCGGAAGACGAAACGATTGGTGGATTGGAGAAGATGAAGGAATCTTTTCTCTCTCTCCCCGTCTTTATAGAGCCATTTTTGACTCATGGGCCTGGGCTCGCAAAGTCGGTATTGGGCCACCAAGATATGAGTTTCTACAGTAGCACGCTCAATATGGGCCACTCGCAGGCTAGGTTAAAATTGTAGTGCTGATGCTACCAACAGGAACCGATGAGGTAAAACAGATATGCTTCATGAAGGCCTAATTGCTAAACACATGTGTTTGGGTATCTGTCTTATCCACCAGGTATCGAGGATATATCCTTATAAGGATCACAAGCTGGTCTTCATTAAAATTGGGGATGCAGGAATCTTTCTCGAGTACACCTGACCACGCAATGGATTTAATTTTATAAAGTGGTACTCGGCCTACATGCTTGGCCAACGGTTGTCATGAGCAACATTATTCTAGCCGACATGACGCTGAAGAGTCTAACTTTCGAGTAGTGCACTACTCGAGAGAGACTATAAACCTTCTTTCCAGCTGACATGACGCTGAGGAGTTTAACTTCCGAGTGGGACGCCACTCGGGAAAGACTATAAACCCCCTTTTTCTAGCTGACATGAAGCTGAAGAGTCCCATATATGAGTGGCAGGCTACTCGGCAAGACTATAAATCATATTCCGGTTGACATGATACCGAAGGGTCTCATATACCAGTAGTATACTACTTGGGCAAGACTACAAGGTTAAAGATCTTTGACTTCATGTTTAATTGTCTTCACAACTAACCACAAAGTCGGGGGGCTACACCTAATAGGTGCGCCTATTTGGTGCACACTATTCATACATCTACATGAAGTCCTTCATAGCCTTGCTGCCAGCTGACATGAAGCAGGACTTGGGAAGAAGAAGCACTCAGACAAAGAGTACTCGGGAGCAATGCACCCGGGCAATCTTCACCGTGGAGGATGAGCACTCAGCATCAACTATGACTGAACTATGAAGGTCTCAGGGGCTATTGTGGACGCCATGGGCCCTAGGTACCTCATCACAAGCATATGGGCCACTCGGATAGAGAATGGGCCGAGACTTGTAATTAGATATATAGTAGCACCCGGCAAACTTTGCCTTGTACAATAAGGAATATTCAGTCCTAGTTGGGTAGATTGTATCTCTAAGAGGAGATCCCTTGGCCGTATCCGGCTGGGACTCCTACCTTGTACCCTTGTCCCCCAGTATATAAGGGGAGACAGGGCGCCCCCTAAGGGCAGGAGCTCATAGAAGCAGACACAAATTGTCAAGGGAATAACACCACAACTGGACGTAGGGTATTACCTCACATCGAGGGCCTGAACCAGTATAAACCTCTCCTTGTTCCTTTGCAATCCAGCAAGTTTCCATTCGCCGAGTAGCCCCATATTCATATTTCCGGTGTAAAACATCGACAGTTGGCACGCCAGGTAGGGGTTCGGCGAGTTTTTCATCTACAACCTCGATGGATCCAACAATAGGAGTCGACGGCAACAAATTCTCCCCTGGAGACACAATAACCTTTGGAAGCCTCAACTTTGTCGTCGACCAGATTGGCAATCTCACCTTGGCCGACGCAGATCCAATCCAACCGGCCGAGGAACCAGCCGACTCCGCGCTAGTCGGCTCACAAGACGCTGCAACAACCATAATCAATCTGACGCAACATTCTTCTAGTTCACCGAGCCACGGGACAACTCTCTCCTTCGTTGTCCAACTCGCGCTAGGCCTTGAGCCAGCCTGGGTTGGGCAAGGAAGGGGAGAGATCATCAATTTCCCATGTAGATTTGGTGACGTCGCAAATCTACACTTCATGCGGCAGACCCAATCCCCCACGGTTCAGTTTGGACATGGCTTAGAGCCGCTCCAGATTGGATCTAGCGAGGTCGGAGTCGTTCTTACTCTGATGAACTACTCGGACTCCGACTCCAGGTTGGACAACTGTTCGAACACCAGTTCGGACTCCAGTCTGGCGAGTTTCCTTCTGCCCCGCGAGGTCTTCATGGCTTCAACCCCTCCACTAGTGGTACGCCGACTACAGGAGGAGCAGCAAGAGGAGGCACACCGACTATGGCAACAGGAGAAAGCCGACCGTGAGGCTCGCAACGATGAGCTACGCAAGGCTAGGCGAACTGCTCGGCAATAGATCCTCCAGACCAAAGTCGGCAACCACGATGTCTTCATCACGCCACAACAGAACGTCGTGGCCGCTGCAACTCTGCTGGATACACTCCAGCTCGGGCCTGATCACCAGACCACCCCGACTATCGCTAGGATCAAGGCGATGATTATAGCTGCTGCCTGTCAGCAGCAACAGCAATCGGGCGACACACTTGTTCCGACTAACCGATCGGGTTCTTCGGTAGCAGGCTCATCTACATCAGCACGACACCAGGTGGCTGGCTCAAGTCAGCCACACGAGGAGTCGCGGCAAACATCACTCGGCAATACCAATAACAACGATCGGTGGCGTCACCAGAATGACCGCCAGTTCAACCAAGACCTCTGAGTCTGACTACAATGCGACCTTCGCCACAACATCAATGCTCGGCGCCGCGAACGCAAAGAAAATGAGCGCCGCTGAATGGAGGACAAGCATGAGCATTTCGAAAGGCGGCGATGGCGACCTCGTCCTTGATCATTGGGATTGAATTCTTCTTCTCAGAGAACCTCTTGATGAAATCATGAAGAGACTCGTTCTTCCTTTGATGCAACTGATATTGGTCATACTCGGAAGATGGCCTCTCGTATGTTCTCTGGAAGTTGGCGATGAAGCGTTCCTGGAGTTCTCCCCAGGAGCTGATTGATTTCTTGGGAAGTCCCGTTAGCCATGTCCTCGCTGAGTTAGCTAGAGTGACTGGGAGGTAGTTAGCCATGGCTTTGTGATCTCCTCCGGCTGCTCGGATTGCTAGAGTGTAGACCACGAGCCAGGACTCGGGGTTGGTCTGCCCGTCATATTTTTCAATTCTAGTTGGCTTGAAACCTGATGGCTAGTCGACTTGTTGCAGCTCGTGGGTGAAGGCCGGTACACCTTCATCTTCATGAGGACTCTGACTCCGCCTATAATGGCGAAATCGCTCGTGGTGGAGGCCGAAGCGCTCGTTCTCGTCTTTCAGTCAGTGTTCCTTGTCTTCTTTTCGTTCATGGCGCCGAGCGTTGATGTCCTGCCGGACATCACGTCATAGTCGGCCTTGGAGATCCTGGTTGTCCCAACGGTCGTCTGGATGTCGGTGCCACCAGGCATTATTGTGGTTGCCGAGTGACGTGTGGTGTGACTTCGTGTGCTGCCGACTAGAGCCGGCCGCTCGGTGTCGTGTTGAGGCAGACAAGATCACGGTTGGAGAAGCCGACCAATTGGTCGGTATGAGGGTATGGCCCGACTGTTGATACTATTGACATGCAATAGCGATGATCATGGCTTTTATCCTTGCTATCGTCGGGGTGGCCTGGTGATCAAGCCTGAACTGGAGTGTATCCAGTAGATTTGTAACAGCCATGATGTTCTGTTGAGGAGTAACGAAGACGTCGTGGTCGCCGACTCGGGTTTGGAGGATTTGTTGTTGAGCAGTCCGCCTAGCCCTGCACGGGTCATCGTTGCAGGTGTGCAGGTGTCTTGCTTCTTCCTCTTGTTGTTCTGGCAGTCGGTGGGCCTCCTCCTCTTGTTCCTTGCGTAGTCAGCGTGCCTCTTGGGTGGCGGCAGAGCCCTTGGACACCATGAAGACCTCGCGAGGTAGGAAAAAGCTTGCCAAACTGCCATCTGAACTGCTGTTCAGACTGCTGTCTGACTTGGAGTTGGAATCGGAGTAGTTGATTGGTGTGATCACGACTCCGACCTCCCTAGATCCAATCTCGAGCGGCTCTGGGCCGTATCTGAATTGAACCGTAGGGGATCGGGTCTGCCGCGTCAGATGTAGATTATAGATATCCGCGGCATCACCGAGTCTGTACAGGAGATTGACGATCTCCTCCCTTCTTAGCTCAATCTTGGCCGGCTCAAGGCCGAGTCCGAGTTGAACGCCGAAGGGAAGAGTTGTCCCGAGACCAGGGCACATAGAAGATTGCTGCAGCAAATCGACGAGGGTTGCTGCAGTGTCGAGTGGACCAACCGATGCAGAGTCGGCTGATTCCCTGGCAGATCGACTCGAATCCAAGTTAGCCAGGCTGAGGTTGCCAAACTTATCGACAACGAAGTCGAGGCTTACGAACGTGATCGTTTCTCCAGGGGAGAAGTTGACACTGTCAACTTCGGTTGTCAAATCCATCAAGTTTGTTGGGGTTGATCTCGCCGAAGCCCCTAACTGGTGCACCAACTGTCGATGTTTTACACCGGCAATAAATATATAGGGCTATTCGTGAGACCGTGTTAACGCGAAAATTTGGTAGGGTCTTTATTGGATTCGATTAAGGAAAATCACGGTTAACTGGCAGGAATTAAATCCAGAAGAAGCCGAATTCAAGAAGGAATCGTGAAGACCATGGAGAGGCAGTTAGTATCTTATCTATAAATTAGGAAGAGATAATAATTTTTAGGAAACCTGATCTTGTGCCTGATCAGGACTTGTTGTTTTTCTTTTTATAATTAGGAAACTTCTGTTTCGCATCTGATCAGGACTATATCAACTCGGGGTATAAATACGTATGCCCGAGGATCATGTAATCATCAAACAGATCAATACAAACTTCGGCGCATCGCCACCCTTTTCAACGGGTTCTTGCTTCTCGAGCCGGGCTACATTGGTTAAGTTCGACCTCCTGCGAGAGGGTAAGTCTCGTTACCCCGACTACCGTATTGGCTAGGATTTCCTCGGTTAAGTCTGATATTCTAGTCGGTCTACGGTAGTCGGCTTACCACGACATATCTGCTCTGTCTACGGCTGCATCAGTTAGGTTTGATCCCATAGGCCAAATAGATATATCACATCATGCGTGCATAGGCTTATTGGCTTACTGGGTGTAACTTTATCATCCGTTTGTGCTGCATCGGTTAGGTCCGACCTACTAGACTACGTGATAAATTATTCCTGCTAGGCTGATCGGTTTTCTGCAAGCGTTTTATCGGGATGTATAGCCGATAAGTTATCATATTTTACATCATAATGCATTAACATCTATCGGCCCATCGAGGTTCTGTTATCATCATCAGTCTGTGCTGCAATGGTTAGGTCTGATCTATTAGACTAGTGATAATAATTCTATCCTTACTGAGCCGATGGATGTTTATGCAATGTCTTATCGGAGTGTTTAGCCGATAAATTATCTTTATACCCAGTCGATCTATCATGGTAAGCACAGATTTATCTAGTTTCTATCAGTCTAGTGTAATGTTAATCCGATCCTTATACTCGTCTCAGGTTCGGTCTGATATGTCAAGGTTGACATTAACAGTACGGCCATCGGTAGCTACTAGGGTTTCGTCTCATCAGTAAACAGATTGTACTACTTTATTTGTTATTCCTTATGTTTACCTATGCTCTCATTACAATCGGCAGTATAGGGTAGCTTAATTAATTAATTTATTTTTTCCTTGTCTATGCCATCATCGGCTTATAGTCGATGTGCTAAGTGCTCGTCTATATCGGCCATCGGCCGATGGAAGCGAGTCAATTTCGGCTTTCAGCCGATTGGCTCAACAATCTAATATTTTTCTATCTCCTTGTCAATTAGTGCAGGGTCAAATTGCGACTGGCACGCCTGAATAACCTCAAATTTTAGGACCTGCACTGGAGTTAAGGCAAATCTCCTAGGCCTTCGCGTGGATGTCTCTACGTGCCCGCTAACCATACATCGCTCGTTCCCTACAACTGCCGGTGATTTTGGGCGTCAACACGTTTTTGGCACGCCCAGTGGGACACGGAATTTCAACATGGCCGGAAAAGAGGTCAAAACAGACACGTGATCCGGGTCACATGGAATTAACAGACGAGCAGAGTCGACAGCAAGATCGAGCAATACGGCCAATTTTCAAAAAGTCTGCTTTGGAGTCTTTTGCATGACGCCGACAAGGGACCGATTCAAAAAATCTCTCAGTTTCCAAAACCAGTTTTCTGGTTGGAGAATCGAGCTGTACAGCACCGAGAGTGCGCGCCAGTAAAGACCTTACAGGAGATGGTGAATGAAACAGTACTCATGCGCGGGCGTCATCGGAGAGGTGCAATCCATCGAGATCCGGGTGAAACCACGCTCCATAACCTCATCAAGAAGGCAGTGGATGGATCGTATTGTTCAAGAGCTACTCGAGGTCATTGATATCTCCGCGCCAAAGATGAGCCAAATCAAGTTACTTATGGCACCACAAGGATATACCGGAAAATAGTTTGCACACAACCAGGCTGGGCGGGCAACAAGTATATATCCCTGCTGGCATGATACCATCGAACTGCTGATTGGATTATGGAGGATGGGTGCAGCAGAATATTACCCTTAGGAGTGATTGCTGATTCAGGAAATTATCTAGAGAGAAATATCCCCAGGCAGAATCGGCTATAAACTTCACCCATACAGTATCAGCGGGAAGTCCCAAGGGCAAGAAGACTTATCGGCAAGGGTTGCGGAATAGTGAGGGAACAGTTTTGGGAAAGCAAGGAGCAAGACATTTATTGTATCGCATCCATATCTGTTAACGCCAAAATTTGGTAAGGTGAGGCCCTATGTAGATCTCCGGTCAAAGGAGAGCGGTCACAGTCAACTAACGGAGATTGATCCAGAAGGGACCGGATCCAGGGAGGAGCCGTGAAGACCGCAATATGGCAGTTATTTACCATGTCTCTTTACTATTTAGGCATATTCAGTTTTTATCTTTAGCAGACGTTGATCTCGTGTCCGATCAGGTCCTGTTAGTGTTTCCTTTTGTAATTAGGAAGTCTCGTATCGTGTCTATCAGAACTGTGTGAACTCGGGGTATATATACGTATGCCGAGTGCCTTGTAATCATCACAACAATCAATACAAAAACTTCGGCGCATCGCCACCCCTTTCGAGGGATCCTGCTTCTCGAGCCGGGCTGCATCGGTTAGTCCGAACTCCTGCGAGAGGGTAAGTCTCGTCCCCCGGCTACCTATCGGCTAGGACTTCCTCGGTTAGGTCCGATATTCTAGTCGGTTTATGGTAGTCAGCTTACCATGAATATTTATTTTTATCTATGGCTGCATCAGTTCAGTTTGATCTCATAGATTGATTAGGTATATCACATCACGCGTGCGTAGATCGTATCGGCTTAATGGGACGGTTTATCATCAGTTTGTGCTGCATCGGTTAGGTTCCGACCTACTAAACTGCAGCACGGAGTAAACGATCCTGCTAAGTCGATGCTTTACGCGCAGTGCGTCTTAATCGGGTTGTATAGCGGTAAGTTATCTTCTATCACGGATCGCTATTATTCTATCGGCCCATTGGTATCAGTATTCTCATCTGGTCCTGTGCTGCACGGTTGGGTCCGATCTACTATGACCCTGAGCGATAATAGCTTGTACTCTTGAATGAGCGATGGGTGTTATGCGATGTTGTTTAGCGGATGTGCCTTGCGCTAAGTTATCTGTTTGAAGCTGACTACATTTAGTTCATTGTTTTATTAATAATCGGCTTCAGCGCCTTTTACTTCCGATATTGCTTCTATTTCGGTAGAGTTCCGCGCCTGCTTTCATTGTCTATCATTTTACTGTTCATATTGCTATTACCTCTCACTCCTCAATTATTCCGGTGACCTCGTACATTACTTGTTACAGTCATATGGCCTAGGGCTTAGCCGATTGGTTTATTCTTGCCAATCAAGTGCAAGCACAAGACGGGTTTCCGCACTGACCAGGCGAGGTCCCTGGGCACGAGCTTAGGTAAGGACCCGGGTAACGAGCCCGGACAGCGGATGAAGCCCCCGGGAGCCGATATAAGCAAGGGCGCAGCGGGCACGGGCACCATTTTCATCGGCAATACCAGGAACACTAAAACATGAACGGCTAGAGTTTTATTTGATTTATTTACTTATGCATTTTGCCTGTTTATTTTACCAAGTTTATCCGCTGGTTTTTTGAATATCCCCTTCGATGATTTGGCTAGGCGCGATACTTGTTTATTATTATGCTATTGTCTCCTGCCATCATCGGCTTCTAGTCGATGTATACTCGAGTGCTACAGTGCTTATCGGCCATCGGTGCCGATGAACGAGTCTAGATCGCGACTTCCAGCCGATTGGCTCATTGATCTAACATTTTCCTCTTGTCAATTACAGGGTCACGAGATTGACTGGCACGCTACGCACACCTCACGATCATTTCGGACTCTGCACTTGAGAGTAAAGCAAAATCTCCCGAGGCTTTCGCGTGTCAGCAAGAATCGCCGGACGGCCCGGCGGGTTTTCGGCGTCAACACGCTTTTTGCCACGCCCTGTGGACACGACGTTTCAACCCAAAGTTTCAACGCAAAGTTTTTGACAATCAGACCTGCAACATGGCTGGGAAAGAGATCAAAGACGACAACGTAATTCCAGTCAGCATGGAGGATTTAACAGAAGAGCAGAAATAGCAGATTGAGCAAACTATGGCCAACTTTCAGAAGCTGTGCTTAGAATCCTTCAGTATGACAAGGCTAAGGGCCGATTCAGAAATCCAGTTTCCGAATCCAGTATTGGTTGGAGAAGTCGAGCCGGTACCACAACCGAAAGCCCACCTCCCCCGATTAAATAAAAACGCCTCCCCCCCCCCCCCTTTATGAAGGAGATGGTTAATGAGGCTGGGCTGACGAGTTAAAAACACCGCATACCCCGCGCTCTTTCATTTTTGAAAAATCCCCGCAGTCGGGGATCTTGGTAAATACATTAATCATAAACTTCATCAAGACGATAAGACTGTTGACGGATCGATTTGCCCAAGAACCGACTAGGGGTCCTGTTTTCTCCACCAAAGATGGAGCGAATCAGGTTGCTTACACATCAGTCAGGATGTAACCTAGAAAACTTGTTTGCACAGAACTAGGCTGGGGCAACAGGATATTCCTCCTGGATATCACCGATCTATTTATTATGGAGGATATCAGCAGAATTAATCCAGCAGGAGGGGCCGATCCAGGCAGTTATCAGAAGGATTATTATGACAAATCGGCAACCACTCACCGGTACTGTACCTACCAGTATCAACAGGAGAATCCAAGGGAAGAGACTTATCGGTACGAGTTGAGAAATAATCAGAGGGAACAGTTATTATTAAGTTTGTTTTTTTTTTATTTTTTTTCTTAAAATTTTATAATATACTCTTATTTTTTTTTTTTTTTTTTTGTTTTCGGGATGAGCCCAGAGAACAAACGTACTTATGTATCGGACATCCATATCCCGAGTGTTTGATCGGAGGGTCCCGTTACCACAGCCGATACAGGGTCCCGAATTTTTCTAAATTCTCAGGTTTGCAAGACGATACATCTACAGTGGAAATGTTAGCCGATTCAGGCACGTGCGGGGAGGCATCGGCTGAAGAGGTCCTGGAGAGTTAGATTTTTCCCCCTTGTCCATTATCGCGGATCGCTTTCGCATGGTTTTCTTCATTTACCACAGAATCCGTTCGGGGTGGGCCGATCTAGAAAAACAGTTTCACAAATGTACTTCTTTGCTGGGAGTCCATGAAGATGAAGACTGACAGATTTGCCGTCGGTTAGGCAACGACCAGATGAAACAGTACCGGAGTACAATCCAGACGATTTCGGGAGGTTAAAAACCGATGTTACAGTCTGAACCTGAGCGAATGGGCAGCTGGCCGATTTGGCTTATCCAGGGACTTTTGGCGCCCGATCAAGAGAGATTTTTCATCCCAAGAGTTTGAGTCCTGGCGATCTGGTGCATGAGGGGGGTTTTTAAATCCCCGGCTCATGCGGAACAAAATAAAAGCCCAAATTTTTTTTCAATAGAAGCGAAGAAGCGACAAATTTCAAAGACGAGTTGCCAGGTACAATGTTTATTCATCGGACTCAGACGATGAGGAATCCGATGCTGAGGTTGGATTGGCGGAGTGGGCCAGGAACAAGAAATCGGTATCGTGTCCATCGGTCAAGGATTCGGCAAGGAGGAACAGTATTGATTTTGATATCAGTAAATGCCGATAAGAAATATTTGACTTGTTGTTACAGAGAAGCAGATACAATACCACCAAATCATGTTATTCCATCAGCCGAAGAACTAAAGAAGAAGAAAGTTATTGCAAGTGGCACAATGCGATAATTATCGCATCACATCCCAACGAGTGCAAAAGCTTTTCGGCAACAAACTTCAATCGACAGTCGAGCAAGGACGAATCAAGTTCTCGAAGCACAAGCAAGCGATGAAGATTGATGGACACCCGTTATACCGGAAATGACATGGTATACTTAAAGCGGGATCATCATCAAGGGATCAGGCCGACTGGAACAAGACGTCAATAGTGGTACAAGCCAAGGATCACTTCATCGATATGATAGAAAGTATTCAAGATACGAGAACAGAGGGTGCTGAGTTAGTCCACACTAACGCAGAATTAATCCGCATGGGACTGCCCGTTCTTTTTTCCATGGTTCTGTCATCACGTTGCAGGACTGAAACGACTGCTCAGCCTGAAATTGCCCCGAGTGCAGTGTGCAGGGAAGATCGGCATGATCGCCAGCAGGAGTTTTTGCGGGATCGGTCGCTTGGAAAAGAGGATCGGTTCATAGCCGATTAGGGCCGACGTCCCATGAAGATTCCTTGAAAGGATTGAATGAGAGAGGATGAAGAGGAAGTACAATGAAGAACAGTCCAGAGAATCCTCAATGGTGGCCCCTAGTGGGATATTCACCGAAAAATCAGAAGAGGAGGGCACAAACGTTTACGACACCGAGAGCAACAGGAAGAAAGAGTCAAGATCAGGGAACAGGCGGATCATCGTCACTAGAAAACTAAACAGGTTTGGCGCGTGAAGGAAAAAGATGATGAACCTGATCAATCGGCCCAGCAAATATGGTGTTCTTTTTGCCTCGGAGTATAGAGCACTTTCATCAGATGAAGAAGGCGATGAGGAGATTTTTGCTTAGCTAACGTTAACAACCGATCAGGCTAAATATTTGACAAAACCTGAGGAGTCAGAGCATCGGCACCTAAAGCCATTATACATCAAGGGTTATTGAATGGGAAGCCGATGGCAAAAGATGCTGGTTGATGGGGGAGCAGCAGTTAATCTCATGCTCATGCCACATTCCAAAAATTGGGGAAAACTACGAAGATCTGATCAGCAAATATGGTGCTAAAGGACTTTCTATTTATATAAAATATATAGGATATAGAAATATTTTAAAACGATAATATTAAATAAATTGGTTGAATTTAGATAGATAAAAGAACATAGTAGGACAAAGAAGAATGAAAAAACTAAAGGTGTGTTGAACGTGGAGTTGACAGTAGGGAACTAAGACATTACCCACCACGGTTTTCGTCATTGACGGAGAAGGGTCGTATTAGTTTGCTGCTCGGCAGGGACTGCTGGATTCATGCAAATTGCTGTGTGCCCTCGACAATGCATCAATGTTTGATACAATGGCAGGGAGATCAAGTCGAGGTAGTGCTAGCAAAATCGGTCGACCAATATTGCATGACCGATCTACCAGTCTGGGAAGCCGACGGTGGGGCTGATGCCTATCCGGAAAAACTATGGGAAGGAGACTACCTTAAGGTCACTAGCCAGGGGATACAGCCGATTCAGCAAGTCGGCTCTGAATTGTTACTCTGATGGCTCTATTGAAGACTTCGAGGGGAAACTGGGGCAAGGATTTATGTCGGCTAGGATCTTGATGTTTTGGGAAGAGATTGAATATAGGACAGGAAGATAAGCCAAGGCGACGTACATAAGCAAAAATTAAGTCCTAAACTACGAGAGGAATTGAGAGCATGTTGAAGGAGTATCGGGATTGTTTCGCCTGGGAGTAACCATGAGATGCCAGGATTAAGCCGATCGATTGTTTAGAACATCGCTGCCTTTTGACATTAAAAAGGATATCGGCCATTCAAGCAGGCTCCAGGAGATTCAAGGCCTTGGTCGATCACTAATAACAGAATTATATGAGCCGATCAAGGCGGAGATCACAAAGGTTATATGATGCCAAGTTCATAAGGCCGTGCCGATATGCTGAGTGGGTTTCTAAATCGTCCCGGTGGAGAAGAAAAATGGAAAATTGAGGATATGTATTGATTTTCCTCAGGATGCTGAATAAAGCTACCCCCCAAGGATGAATACCCCGAATGCCGATAGCGGATTTATTGGTGGATGCAGCCTCAGGCCACAGATTATCAGCTTCATGGACGGCAATGCGGGATACAATCAGATTTTTATGGCTGAAGAAAGATATACATAAGACTGCGTTTCGGTGTCCAGGAGCTATCGCTGTATGAGTGGGTAGTAAATGACTTTTGGATTGAAAAGTGCCGGTGCGACTTATCAAGAGCGATGAATTATATATTTCATGATCTCATCGGCTTATTGGTAGAGATTTATATTGATGATGTGGTGGTCAAGTCTAAAAGTGAGGAAAGCCATATAGCCGATCTACAAAAAGTGCTGGAGAGAGCAAGAAATACGGACTAAGATGAATCCCAATAAGTGCGCTTTTGGTGTATCGGCTGGGCAATTTTTGGGTTTTTATGGTTATGAGCGAGGGATTGAAGTTAGTCAGCGAAGTATCAGAGCCATTAAAGACTACAGAGCCACCGAGCAATAAGACAGAGTTGCAATCGTTGATCGGCAAGATTAATTTTGTGAGAACGTTTATATCAAATTTGTCAGGAAAATTGAGTCTTTCACGCCGTTGTTGAAGTTGGAAGGCCGATCAAGAATTGTGTGGGGGGCAGCACAGCAGAAGGCATTTGATGAAAGTCAAGAATTATCTGAGTTCCCCACCTATTTTAATTCCGCCGTGCAGAAAAGAATGCCATTCAAATTGTATTTGTTAGCCGATGAGAAATCCACATCGGATCTGTTTAATACAAGAGTTTGAAGGAAAAGAGCGAGTTGTGTTTTATCTGAGCATAAAAAAAGAAAGACTTCTGGATGCTGAAACGAGATATCCTGCGGTGGAGAAATTATGCCTGTGTTTATATTTCTCGTGTATGAAGTTGAGGCATTACATCCTATCGGCTGAGTGTACAGTAGTTTGCCAGGCCGATGTGGTCAAATATATGTTGTCGGCTCCAGTCTTGAAAGAGCGAGTTGGCAAGTGGGTTTTTGCTTTGACGGAGTTCGACTTAAGATATGAATCGGCTAAAGCAATTAAGGGACAACCAGTGGCCGATTTTATTGTGCAACACAGAGGGTCTCATGAGGATTATGTGGAACCGATCCCATGGACTTTGTTTTTCGATGGATCGGTTTGCAAGCATGGATCTGGTATCGGCTTAGTTATCATATCGCCTCGGGGGGCAAGTTTTGAGTTTGCTTTTACAATTAAGCCTTATCGGACTAATAATCAGGCAGAGTACGAGGCGGTGTTAAAAGGACTTCAACTCTTAAAGGAGATCGGAGCCGATGTCATAGAGATAATTGGCGATTCTTTATTAGTGGTCAAACAGTTTGTCTGGAGAATATGAGTGTAGGGATGATGTTTTGAGGTCATATTATGAGGAGTGTACAGATTTGTTAAGAGATTTCAAGATAGTATCAAATAGATCATATTCCCAGGGAGCAGAATTTAGAAGCCAATGATCTTGCACAGATTGCTTCAGGTATCGGCTGAAATAGGCCAGGTTGAGGTTGAGATAGCCGGTATTGATATCCCGAACAAGGCCGATGACTGGAGACAGGAGTTAGTTGATTACTTGCAAAATCCGTCGCAATCGGTTTCCAGGAAGATTCGGTATAAAGCTACTAAATATGTGCTGCTTGATGGGGAGTTGTATTATCGGACTTTTGAGGGAGTTCTGCTTAGGTGCCTGAATTTGGAAGAAGCCAAAGTGGTTATGTACGAGGTGCATGAAGGCGTCTGTGGGACTCATCAATCGGCACATAAGATGAAGTGGTTGCTGAGAAGAATAGGGTATTTCTGGCCGACAATGCTGGAGGATTGCTTTAGGTATTATAAAGGGTGTCAAGATTGTCAGAAATTTGGAAATATACAGCAAGCACCAGCATCGGCTATGAATCCTATCATCAAACCGTGGCCGTTCAGAGGTTGGGGAATTGATATGATCGGCCAGATTTTTCCTCCATCAAGTAAAGGGCATAAGTTCATATTGGCGGCAACAGATTATTTTACCAAATGGGTAGAGACGGTTCCTTTGAAGAAAGTTACGTCCAAAGAAGCGATTGAGTTTGTAAAGGAGCATATTATTTATTGGTTTGGGATTCCTCAGACGATAACTACTGATCAGGGGTCTATCTTTGTGTCTGATGAGTTTCAACAGTTTGCTGCTAGTATGGGAATCAAGCTATTAAATTCGTCGCCTTATTATGCTCAGGCCAATGGGCAGGCAGAAGCTTCTAACAAGAGTTTGATCAAGTTGATTAAGCGAAAAATTGATGAGCAGCCACGGCGATGGCATACTACATTAGCCGATTCACTATGGGCCTATCGGATGGCATGTCATGGATCTACTCGGGTGCCGCCGTATCAGTTAGTATATGGACATGAGGCAGTTTTACCATGGGAGACTAACATCGGCTCTAGGAAAATTTCTTTGCAGAATTAGTTGACGGCCGATGATTATTATAACTTAATGACAGATGAACTTGAAGATTTAGCTCAGAATCGGTTGAGGGCGTTGGAAAGGATCAAGGAAAATAAGGCTAAGGCAGCTCGGCATTACAACAAAAAGGTGGTGAATAAGTCGTTTGCCGAGGGAGATCTTGTGTGGAAGTTGATTTTGCCGATCGGGTCCAGAGATAATAAGTTTGGAAAATGGTCGCCTAATTGGGAGGGGCCCTATCGGATTAATCGCTGTGTGCCTGGTAATGCCTATGTGTTAGAAGATCTTGATGGGACAGAGTTTGCTAAAGCGCTTAACGGAAAATATCTCAAGAAATACTACCCTGGCATGTGGATCGATTCTTAAATCGGTTGAGTATAGCCGATTTCTAAAATAGTCTGGAAAGCCGATGTTTTGCATCGCCTAAAGACAGCCGATATCAATTGGTATCGCCTTTAGATCAAATAAACAAAAATAATACTAAGGGGCAATTGAAGGAGACAGGCAGCAGAGCCGATCAAGTTATGTTACAGTACAGCCAGCGTATTTCAGGAAGTCATCAATTGTTGAGTTACAAGAATTTTTGAATAGTTTCGATTGCGCGCAGATGATTTGATCAATTTCATTGATGGCCCGGATGTCGTCTTCATCGGAACTCGGGATGGTCTTCAAGTTCTTGCGCCGATGAATGACTTGACGCACTGTCGCTGCAACCTTAGCTTCTTGGTCTTGGATGGCTTGCGGTAGGCCGATAAGCTAGAACTCTGTGGCTGCAAGATCCTTGCGAACTTTTTCAAGTTCTACCAGCAAATCAGCCTCCCTCTTCTTCAGTTGATTTAGCTTGGGTTGGAGCTCTTGGGGGGCAGCGGCCATGTCATCAAGTTTTTGCTTCTCTGCTTGGGCTAGCAGCTGATCGACTTGGATGTCTTCGTGATCTTCTGTTGGTCAGCACGATCGGCTATGCACTGTCTAAGCTTGATGAGTTTAAACCTATGGGACTCCAGGTATGCTGCAGGGGTTAATGCATCGACGAGTTCTTCGGGCAGATAGTGTTCGATTTCTGCAAGCCTTGCCCGAATCGGCCCATAGTCTTCAACTAGCGCATCAATTGGGTTTTCCAGCCGATTGTTGATGCTTGTTAAATAATCGCGCATGTCGGCTGGGAACGACGGTATGGTCGTTGTGCTAGCGGTTGGTTCGTCTTCTGCCTCCAAGTACTTGCCAATGTCGAAGGGGAATAAATCGGCTAAGGACTGCAAAATTGACATCGGTAAGGGGATCAGTAAAAAGTTAAAGCAAAGTATGGGGCATAAAGAAGTTACCTGAGGAAGGACAATTAGCAGCTCGGGTGGCATCGGTTTCAGTGAGATGAATAGGGTGTTTCTTCGGAGGGGCGATGTCAGCCGATGGAATAGAGTCCTCGGTGATGACGGTTGGACTTGGTATACCGAGCGGCGGAGTGGAGCGGCCGGAGAAGCTTTTATCCATCGGCTCAGTGCTTGGAGGGGGTATTGGAGGCGTGTTGAGGTTCTGGAGCCGATGACTCGAGCTGGGAATAAAACTGGTAAGCATAAGAGGAATAGCGGGTAATAATATTGAGAATTGACACGTACCTGAGGAGATGCAGGGAGCCGATGTTGTTTTGAGGAGAAGATGGCGTCGGGGTAACGACATCGGCATCAGTTTTCTGCTTCTCGAAGAGGGGCGATGCGCTAACTTCTTACGTTTTTGGTCCCATCGGCCAATGGCGCCTTGAGAAGAGCTCGATGGAGATGGAGCGTCGTGGACCCTAAGTTTGGAATGGCCCGATGGAGGTTGAGACAGAATCGGCCGACCGCTATTGCTTCTTGTTGGGGGCTCAACGCTGGCACGCCTGCAAAATAAGAGTTAGAGGTGATTGGAGATGAGCGTGGTTAAGGCTTGCGGGTGTTACCTCTTCATTGTATTCGACGTATCAGTGTCAGACGAGAGCAGTAGCAGGTGGCCGCTAAGCTGAATAGATGTTTTTTTTTCCATTCTGACCACCATCGGACAAAAAGCTTGTGTTGGGCAGTGCAGTGCACACCTCGGTGGCGGCACCTAGGAGGAGGGGGTCCGTCAAAGTTCGCATCCGGTCGTATTCTAGGGCGCTGCTGACCGTGCCTCGGGCTTGGAGTTTGTCGATGAAGAAAAGCGCGATCGGAAGCTGACCAAGGCCAAACTGGCAGGAGCCAACCGATGGGTGGTAAAACTCGTAAGAGGGCTGAGATCGGCCCAGGGAGAAGCCAGTTGGCAGCAGACGAGGGGAGATAGCCGATAGGAATATGGCCTTGGACTCGTCATTATCCAGAGCTTTGAGTAGGTCAAAGTTAGAAGGCATCTCAAATGATGATGCGTCATTATATGCAAACCAGAGAGTGCGCGCTCCCTGGTGAAGCCATAGTAAACCCTTTTGAACCACTGACTAAGTTCAGCGGGGGGTTATCTTGCCGCCAGAAAGGGAGCCGATGCAGCTTCGCCCATGAAACGCATCGGCGGTAACGGGATTCTTGGTCTTCTGTGTAATCAGCTGGGAAGGATTGCTTGAGAAGAGAAGTTCAGGGACGGCCTTGGAGGTGTAGATATTAAGCCAGAGCTGTACGAACCTACCAAGGGCCCCCCGATGTGGCCGACGGGCTGGCCAGTCCGATAACTTAGTTTGCTACTTAATGTGAAGCAACTGATAAGTGGCACCAAGGAGGATTTGGCAGAGGTTTAAAATCTATTTGCCCCTGTGTTATGGCTTGGCCCGCCAGGGGATCTGTTTCCGATCAACCAGGCAGCATTCTGCCAAACATTGGCATGTTGAATTGTCGGACCAAGGGTAAGCGCCACCAAAAACAAAACGCTCCAGCCAGAGGTTCAGAAAGCAACGTGTTCCCGGTCATCAACCGATCCAGTTTCCCTTATTGTGAGAGATATGTACCTGGCCAGCCACCGATGTTCTTTGTGCTGAAGCGATGAGTGGTTTGAACCGGAGCTTGAAGGGGTCGATGTAGCTTGTCGTGTCCAGACAGGTGAGCATGGTCACATCCTCAGCAAAGTGGGGGTCATCGGCCCATGCCCGAACAGGAAGGCATTAAGGGCATCGGGCAGAAATATTGAGGCCGATGCGAGCAGAGGTTCATTTCTTTCCATATTCGGCCAGGGAGAGATTGATGCATGGCCGATATGAGATTCTTCCCAGTAGATTCTTCTTCACAGCAGACACCTGATGTAACAGCCCTAGGCTCATGACCAGGTATTTAGAAGTGCATTTGTTGTCCTTTAGATTTCATATTTACTATATTGCAATTTTGATCATATGCGATAACAAATTAACTTTTCTAATCGGCAAAATTGGAACCACTGTCTATTTGAGCAATTGCTTGAACAGAAGTATACATGTTTAATGCTTTTATTAAAATATTAGTTTATTTGTCATCACTAAATATAAATTTTGTGGAACTTTTTTACTCTCTGTTTTGGCCTCCTAAAATTAAAACCAACTTTCAGTCTTAACAAATTTCTCTTTTCACCAGATTTAAAATACTTGAATTTATGTGTGAAACCTTGAAAAACGGAACCTATAAAACCAACACCTATCACCATACACGTGCTTTCAAATTCCTGAATTGTTGAACAGTTTTTGCCTAGTCAAAGTTGAATTTACCAAGAGAGGGAGAGAAAAAGCGTAAATCCTGGAAATTGCAAGAATGATCTATACTCAGTTTTTTTTATTCACCCACCTGTCTCACCCTCATAGACAACCACGACTTGGGCCCATTTGTCACTGACCTTGGGTGCCTCCTTAGCCCACACACATGAAATAGTTATGTACCATGGGCGTGCTCCCACCTCAGGACTTAAGGGGGGGGGGGGCAGAGAAACCCCTTCTTCTTCCTACCTGTGTTTCATCTTCACTGCTTGTTCTTTCTTTTCTTCCCTCAAAGCTGAGCTCTCATCTCACTTCTCTCCCCAAATCATCCAATAGCCTTAAGATCAATCCGGGTGCATGTTAGACCACAAATCAATCCCCATCATCCCAGCTTTCCATCCCATTCCCAACATCTTGCACATGCATGGAGAGTTGAGAGAGATCGAGATGGAATAAGAGAGTGGTGGTTTCAGCCCTGCAGGGCAGCAGCAGCAGTATTTTGTTTTCCCTCCATTTGGTGAGCTTCCTTTTCATCCATGGTGCCTCTTTTGAATTATCCCTCCATGTTGAACATCTATAGCATACGTTCTATAGGTTGTTCCGCGATCATTGGCTGGCAGCTAGAAGGTGCTGCAACTCCGCCCGAGTTCATATTCTCTTTTGATTTCGGTTGAGCAGCCTTGGGCATACGGTTCTTGCATAATAGTATCTGTGTAGTGATAGCCCGAGGCCTTGCTCCGTCTCTTGCCTCGGGCACCCGACCGAGACCAGGCCTTATGGCATCGCAACGCCCTACGTCAGGTGCTGCCCATGGGTGCCGAGTCCGGGTATGGAAGTGTGGCAGAAGGGACG